>CM033356.1:18798276-18810818 GCA_019395295.1 Osmanthus fragrans | reverse complement strand
AAGATCGATTTTAAAGATTGGAAGCACAACAAGACATTGAAAGATCATGTCGGTCTCTTTGATAGTGCTCATAATCAAACTTTTGCAAAATGTACCAATTTGATGAATCGAAAGCAGAGTATCTCATATATTATTTCTAGTCAAAGTAGTAGTCAACAAAAATGTTATATGACGAAGTTGATTACAATGCTAGATTGTGCTAGACTCCTCTTAATGCAATGATTGTTATATTTGTGGTCATATGATGAATCGAAAGAATATCTTAATAGAAGAAATCTAATTACACTACTAGATTGGTATACAGCTCGTTGTGAGGAAGTTATGTGTGATTCTTTGTTTTCAACTTTGGTTGGCAGTTGTTTTGAGGTTTGTTGACAAAAGTGAGTAATTGAAGGACCTTTTTTGGGCATTTCTCATGTTACTGATAATTGTGCCCAATCACTAAAGGATGACATTGATGCAATATTTTCGACACATGGATTGAGCATATCTAGCCTGAGAGGTCAATGTTATGATGGAGCAATCAATATGTTAGTTGAGTTCAATGGGTTGGAAGCTTTAATTTCAAGAGAGAACCCATATGTTATGTATGTTCATTACTTTGCTTACCAACTTCAGTTGGCAGTTGTTTTTGTGGCACATAGGAATTATTTTGGTGATTTATATAACATGCTTGCCATTATTGTTAATTTAATTGGTGCATCATGTAAGAGTGTAGATGCTTTTCGAGCAAGTTATCATTCCGATATTCTAGAGAAGCTTAATATTTGGGAACTTGAAGCTTAATATCTGGGAACTTTGTGGTGGTAGTGGTAAGTTTCCAGAAATAAGTTTGGCACGCACATTTGACACTAGATGGGCTTACATCTATTAACAATTACTTGTGTTATTAATATGTTTAATACTATCATAGATGCTCTTGACGATATATCAGAAGATTACATAAATTCAGATCATAAATCAATAGCCATAAAACATATAAGCATTATTCAAGTTTTGAGTTTGTGTTCAATCTACACTTTATGTTTGAAATTCTTACAATTACAGAAGATTTTTCACAAGCCTTACAGAAAAGGGATCAGGATATTCAGAATGCTATGAGGTTATTTAATTTGTGCAAGTATGAATTGCAGAACATGAGAAACAATGGTAGGGATAATTTGTTGAGTAAGGTAATTAAATTTTATGTTGGTAGACATATTTTAGTGTTGAATATGGATGATATTGTAGTATCGAGATGTCGGCCTAGGCGTTCAGTTCAATAGGTGACTTGTTATCATCGCTTTTGTGTTGATTTGTATTGTCATGTGATAGACTTAATCTTATAAGAGTTGAATGATCGTTTTCTAGATACAACTATCGAGCTCTTTACTTGCATTTTGTGTTGAAGTCCAAGAGATTCATTTGCAACTTTTGATAAGGCTAAATTGCTATGTCTTGCTTAGTTAGACCCTTTGGACTTCAATAGTGAAATTTTTTTATTACTTAGACATCAACTTGATAAGTTTTTTTATGCTTGTGAGAATGGACGAAACTTTCTTTAACCTCAATAGTGTATCTTGTGTAGCTCAAAAGTTGGTTGAAACAAGAAGTTCTTGTTATTTTTCATTGGTTTATAGGCTGATTACTTTGATTTTGATATTACATGTAACAACTACAAGTGTTGAAAGGGTGACTTGCGCAGCAAAATATCAAATGATTGATTGAATGACAATTTGGTTGTTAACGTGAAAAAATGTTTTTGGGAAAATTGAGAATGAGGCAATATTACAACGTTCTCAAAATATGAGATCTCGTAGAATCCAATTATCTAAGTTTACATTTACAAAGTATGATTGTATCATGTATATATATTTAGTATTTTGAGTTGTATTGGATTATATTTTTATATGTATAGACCTTGAGGGCAACTCAATTGGTCAAATCTTGTGTTTGCTCTTTAATAGTCATCAATTCGAGTACGTTCAGGGTTATTGAGGTGAGTATCAAATTGTAAACTTCAGGGCCCTGTGAGATTAGTTGAGGTGCGCGTAAGTTGGTTCGAACATCCACGATCATAAAAAAAAATCATATGTATAAATTTTTTTACATTTTAATGCATTTACATATATAAATTTTTTTAATATTATTTAATTAAATATTAATAAACGACATTACTATTACGATCGTTAATTATCAACGTCCGCACTAATTGACCTCCGATCCTGAATTCACTACAATAGGGTCAAACAACGAGGATTTCAAGTTGGAGACTTGGTACTACGATATAACACTAGCTGGGAAACTAGGTACTAACTAGGATGGGTCTTATTTAAAAAAAAAAAAAAAAAAAAAAAAATTTGAACCCCCAACCTTGAGGGTCGTCCACTGTCCCTTCCCTAGAGCATTGTGGACGAGGTAAATCGTGAGATATGCCTCAGCAGGTCAGGGTACAAGAGCTGCCAAATCAAACCCTCACATTGCAGCTGACAGGTCAACTGAAACTACCTCATTCCTGTCCTTTCCACCACTGAATTATGCACAGGATGAGTCTTATTAGATTCTAAGGAAGGTGCGAAAAGGGGCCTATAACCTCTGTGACATGGCAAAAAAATCTTTTTCTTGACCTCGGAACATGGGCAACCTCAAGATCTAATTCCTTATTGTCCTAGAATTTTATATTAAGGGTCCGTTTGATTGCAAATGTGAAATTTGGGTGGAAAAAAAATGAATTACAGGGAATTGAATTGACTATAATTTGTTTTACTGAGAATTGTAATTAATTGTATTTGATTGATATACTTTTTCACTTGAAAAATGTTGAATGTTTGGTATTCGTTTGACTTTGTTTTGTATGAAAATTGTCAATAAAAGTGATAAATTTTTTTTACCATTAGGTCTAGAATTTGTTCCAATTGCAAAGTAAAAAAATTATCATACTGAATGTCATTCTTTTAACTTTATTTTACATGAAAATTGTCAGTAAAAGTGATAATTATTTTTTATCACTGAGTCTAGAATTTTTTTCAATTGCTTAAAAAAATAAATAAATAAAAATTGGAAAACCAATTACCGCAAACAACAAAGGAATTAGAATTTCTTAAAAGTGAGAAAAATAGGTTACGTGCAGCCACAACTGGAAAACCAATTCCTAGGAAATTAATTGCTATCAAACATGACAAAAGCCAAGAAATGAAATTGATTTTTCATTTTCCAAAAAATTGAAAGTCTATCAAACACACCCTAAAAATATATGTTCAAGAATACATGTTAACTAGAGTTGGCTTTTCAAACTTTTATCAGATTCTTTAACAAAATTATCGGGTCAAAATAAAAACATCTGAAAAAAAATTAAAGACTATTGAATCCAAATCTGGTTTTTGTACAGGACTCAACACTGACTCATTAATTAATGTTATCTAATTTTAGTCATTTTGTTCTAAAAAGTAGAACAAGTTCATTTAAGCTCAAGGCTCCGACGAAATGCCCGTTTTGTACCTAGACCATTTTCTCTTTCAATTTATGTTTGGCGGAATATTTTATTTTTTTTAAAAAAAATCATTTGACTTTAATTTCATGTTTTTAAAAAATTAACTCTGTTTGATTCCCATTTTCCCTAAATTTCATTTTACTGTCTTCTTTTCAACTACACATTTTTAATAAAATAATATGACACGTAAATTCAAAAATTTTCCTTAATTTTTAATCACATTCATCAATCAATCATTCAAAATACATTTTCCCCCCAAAATGAGAATTAAACATAGCCACGGTGTTATTTACATTATTTAATTATGATCTCAAGACTAATCATTTTGTTGAAAATTTCAAAAGTATGTATAAAGTTTCTCTAAATCTATTAAGTAAGATTTGTCTAGTTGAAAATTGAAACTATAAAAAATAGTCTATTTTTTGCATTTCGAAAACTTGAAAATTGTTATTGGCTAATTGTAAGAATTATTAAGTAAATATAGTATTTTATAATTTTAGATGTTTTATATGTATAATTTTAATTATTATTTAATAATATTAAAAATAAGAAAATCTTTTTCCGCTTAGGCTTTGTCTAATCTCGTAAAATTTGAAGTTTAGCTTTCATGTGTATTCATGTTTTTTTTTTTTTTTAAATGCTGGTTTTAGTTATTAATTTAGTACAAGAAATTATGTTGATGGAACATAAAAATGTCGGATCCTAAAAAAAAAAAAAAGGGGTCAGAAACCGAATAAATTGAGCATAAGTGCGCCAACGGATGAAAGAAATTCCATATTACTGTAGCTTTATTTTCTGAAAAAAAAATAACAAATACATAAGAAAAAAAATTATATTATACCTAATTTTAACTTAAATATATATTTTTTTTAAACTAGCAAATTACTACCAGTATTTTGCAAAAGAAATTTACTGAATGGCCAGAAGGTTACCATAGCTAAGTTCTTTGCAAAATCTAAACCTATTTGCATGTCTGAAGTCCGGGTTGTAAGACTCATGACGACATATTTTATATGTTAAATTAATCAGGAGTCAAGACTCGATATAATTAAAATAAAGATGTCATTTGTTTATTAATTATTTTTTCAATTGAATGTATCAAGTATGTCTTAAAATTTCTCATTTCACGAAACGATCCCAACATCTAACACGAATGACATTTTTGAAGGGGTAAAAAAATAACAGACATGAGGGAACATCGACTCAATTAATCCATGGGTCACAAGCAGGAAAAAATAATAATAATAATAACAAAAAAAATTCTTTTACTTTTTTGTTTAATCTATTTGTTGACTAAGTGATTCATATCTACTAAAACTCAACTGAATATCAAGAAAATCTCATTTGAAACTAACTTATCCCGACAAATCCTAAACGGCACTTAGTTAACCTAGTCAAATTCCAAATCAATGTTTTCATGTTTGATTACCTATTTGCATACCACATTGAAAGAATTTTTAGTTATCCCCCGCAATCTGCACTGAATTTTCTTGCACTTATTATTTTCTTTAAGGTATGTTATTTTCAATTTTCTTGTTGAAAATTCACGAGCAACCCTTTCTTCAGCTTGAATCTCGTTCAATCCATAAACATGAAAATGTCATTTTAACTGAGACTACTCAACCGATCTCGCCCACTATTTATCAGTGAACTTTAGTTTTTTTGTTGATTTATGTGATCTTGCATAACTTGTGCAATTTCGCAGGTTGTATCCATCGAGTTTGATACATAGCGTATTAAGAACGAAAGAGGGAGTAAAATGAAATGGCCTCTAGACACGGCATAGAATGTCCAACCTGGTAAGCCACCTTTAAGCTACTTTTCGCGACAGTAAGCATGCTCTTAGTCCCAAAATAATCCAAAAACGATGCTTTTAAGATGGACCAAATAAGTTAGGAGATTTTTGAAGTTTTTCCATATTGTTCAGGAGACCAAAGTCCAAATTGTCACCAGAAGTCCAGTTTCATGTACGTGGAGTACAATTCACATTGGATGGGGTAAAAATCTCCCTCAAACTGCATTTTCATTCTCGTATATAACGTACCGACCATATTTCATTTATTATACTGTTTAATCTTGTTTAGTACTACACGCAAAACATGTTCCTATTGCTATTCCTTCCCAGATACACACCTTTTTTCTTTCCGAGTATCACTTATTTTGTTAAACTGCTTATTTTACGTACCTTTAGGAACTGGCGGCCACCAAATCAGCTAAACTAGCAAAGTTATTGAAAGAACACCCACAAAATGATCTTTCCCGTTTATTGTGTGACATTCCTGCTGATCCAGAATCATTTGAGCTTGTTGGGAGGTTCTGCCATGGTTATGATATCAAATTGTCGAACGAAAATGTTGTCCAAGTGGCATGCATTGCTCATTACCTCGGAATGACCGACAACCACTGTCCTAACAATCTACTAAACAAGGCCGTCTACTTCTTTGAACACCAAATTCTTCCTAATTGGAACAATTCCATCAAGGCTCTAAAGAGTGCAGAAATTGTTCTCGAACATGCAGTAAAACTTGGCCTAGTTGATGCGTGTATAAAATCTATCGTCGTAAAGGTGCAGGAAGATCCGCATTTACTTGGAGAGCCGATCAAGAACTTGTCTTTTGATGACGATGATAGTGATGAAAAGGAAAATGTACACAGACCAAACTCTCGGAGGAGACTTTTTGATCTTGAGAGGAAACCTGAGGATCTAAAAGCACTCTCGTTGAGGTTTTATGAACCTGCAATTCGTGAAATGATTCAGCGTAAAGTCCCACAAGAATATGTTGCTTCATCCCTTTGTCAGTATGCGAAGAAATGGGTGTTCAAAAAAGAAGAGAACGGGGAGAAAGAGATAGTTGAATCTTTGGAGAGATTGCTTCCTCATCAGAAAGGGATATTTCCTTGCAAATTTCTGTTTGAAATGCTGAAATCTGCAGTATCACTTCATGCTAGCATTCAATGCAAAAATGGATTGGAGATCAGAATTGGAAAGCAATTAGATCAGGCAAATGTGAAAGACCTATTCATACCTTCCCCAGGATACACAGTGGATGAACAGTACGATATAGAGAGCATAAGAAGAATTTTGAAGAATTTCTACAGTAATTATACAGGTCCAGATGCTTCTGGATTCATCAGAGTGGCAGAATTAGTTGATAATTTCTTGGCAGAGGTTGCTAGTGACATAGATTTGAAGATGAGCACATTTTTATCACTTGCTGATATGTCGATAGCAGTATCAGAAGGGACAGATCGAAGTTCGGATGCAATATACAGAGCTATAGATATATATCTAGACAAGCATAGGCATCTTACAGAATCAGAAAGAGAGAAATTATGCAGGGTTTTGGATTGCAACAAAATGTCAGTTGAAGCTCGTGAACATGCTGCGCAGAATGAAAGGTTGCCATTGCGCGTGGTGGTGCAGATTTTGTTCATAGGGCAGTTGCAGCTTCGGGACACCATCACAAAGGATGTGCAAGGTTCTGATGACAGGCTCTTGAGGAGCGAGGAAGACGAAGAAGAAACGAGGGCGGAAATGGAAAAGATGGGAAGTCAGGTTTTGGAGCTAGAGAGAGATTGCCAAATAATGAGAGAGGTTCAGAGAGGAAGCTGCACAAATGTGAAAAGGCAGAAACCAAGTATGTGGAAAGAAATGAAGAGAAAGTTGGGGTGCATGACCACAATGCATGATCATAATTGCCATGTCAAGAAGAAGAAGGTTCATCCAAGATAGATGAGTTATCGGTTTTGTTTTTTATCACCACCACCCCGTAGTACTGATTTCAATAATGTCTGGGACGATGTTTTAAACTCTCAGCTGTGCTACTTATATGTTTCTGTTTCCAAGTATCTGCTCATTCTATCTCTAGTTATTATAAAACTTTATTGATCAAAATGAAGATATATGACTCTAAGAATGAAATATACGTTAACAGAACTGGCTGAACACTAAAGGCATAATGAGAGATTTGTAGTCATAGCTAGCAGGGAAGATTTAAATCAAGTGTTTTAGTCAAATAACTTTCTATTCTGCAAAGACGAGGTTGCCGTTTTTACTACAGAAAAGAGGATGTTACCCGAACAAATAACTTGGTCTCTATATCCTGAATTAGACACAGAACAAGCTTATCTTATCCTTGTCAGGAACTAGTTTCTGTCTGTACATATGGCTTAATTCAGTTTCTAATGATTTTGTCAGAAAAAAAAAATCCGACAATTCAACTTCAAAATGTTACAGAATCTCAGTCGATTGGTCTATTACCTTAAAACATTCCAATCCTTCATTACAAAAGCTGGAACATCCATCATCAATTCAAGCTATTAAGCTTGCATGGACCAGCATTCAATGTATTTTTAAGAAAAGAACGAAAACGAGAAGGGAGTGTTCCGAGTCAATATGCCACATTTCACAGTTGTCCAGAAATATGCGGGGCATTCACAAGAAATTAAAAAATATTTAAAAAGTTTCAATTTTATAAACATGAGGTAAAGGCTCCACAGAAGTTTCGCAGCACAATCGAGACGAGTTCTGATGCGATCCCGGTTGGGGGAATCTCATGGAACTCCCAGAATTGATTGAAAACGTCGGGAAAGCCTAAATTCAAGTAGTAGACGATAGGATCTCGACCCAAACCTCACGAACTAAGAACCTAAGGTATATTAAACTTTAGAACCGTGGATATGCGGAAACAAGAACATCGATTTGCGAACGTCAGAAAAGGGTGTCTAATCCTTCCCTGGGCCTTTCTTATATTGATTAATTCATATAACTTGTATCCATTGAATTTATCATAATTAGTTAACAATATTGATCACAAATTTTATTTGTCTAGATAAAATAGAAAGCTATACAATTATAGTACTTAGTACAAAATTAAATTACAATCTCTGTGGGTTCGACATCCTAACCCCTTTACTATATTACAAAACTTGACAACGTACACTTGCGGCAAAATCATGTTGTAGAAAACGTGCGATACTTACTCAATCAACTTCTCTCCCTTTCATATTACAAATGTGCTATTTATTTATTTAGGCATGTTACATGTTACTGTAGCAGATGTTATCTTGTGATCTGATTTCTTCTCATTCCTGAGATTTGAAGTTCAAATTTTACAGGTTTTGGTGTGGGGCACATGCGTTATACTAAGACAAAAGGTATACCGTATACTAGATTTATCTGGGATATGACTTTTTTCTGTAGGACATAGATAACAAGCCATTTGTAGATGTAGCTCAAACTATTTAATTGATTTTCTCAGGAATATGGGTTTGGGGAGCTCTATTTTAATTGGATATACATGGTGTAAAAACTTTTGTCTTCTATCATCTATCTTTATAAAGAGGTTTTGATAGTGTTGGGAAATCTAGTGTATATGATGACTGGTAATATCTAAAGTACACGATTTTTTTTATGCACAAAACTTACATATTAAAAAGAAAAAATTGTCTGTTAATGGATATTTATGATTTTTACTTATTCCGTCTTTTAGGGTTTTTGCCCTAGCCACTGTCGTGAGTTTTGTGATTATATATAACCTACCTGAGATGGTTTGTTACATCGCCTGTAGCACTCATCTATCATTATCCCGTGCTGCGTGATGATTGTGTTGAGTCAAAATACATATTCTCTGGTCATATTATGGATATGTCATATTTGATGCAGCACATTCTTTTCATAATGGTATTATGTACTTACAATGTATTAATCTTGGCTCATGTTTAGTAACTTAATATGGATGTGTACATACGAGTCTTGATTAAATAAAAGCAGATATTAAGTACCATTAGTCCATTTATAATTTTCTCTAGACAGAGTTATCTTAGAAAGCCTGAAAGCCTGTAGTTCATTTTCTTGGTCTATACTAGAACAATATATGTATTTATGTGATTCAAGTTAAAATAATGTATTGGTTTGATTTTATGCTTAGGTTCATGAAGCAGATGTAAGTCAATTATCATTTGCAGTTGAGCTTGCTGATGAATTTTATGGCAGGTATTTAATAAATTATAGGCTTAGCATTGTCACAAATGGTATAGATATAAGAGTTTCTAAACACGTTGGTGTTTTATTTTATTCAACTTGAATAGTATTACAATGATATACCTATTTATACAAAGGTTTAGATTTACAAATAAGGAAAGATGCTGTCAAATATTTACAGCCAAAATGTCCTCTGCTGTATACGTGATTGCAGGTAGCTTATATGGAAGATGGGCTGATTTTGCTGCCTGATCTTTACCTGATTGAGAGTGATACTCGTGATTATCCAATACGCCTCGCAAGATGGTGCTCCCATCGGCGACACCAATCTTGGACCTCAAAAGTTGAAAACGTTGGTGGGAAAGCGCTTTCATCATTAAATCAACGAGCTGATCATGAGTAGAAACATGTGCAACCTGGAGTAGACCTTTGCTGACATAATCTTTGACAAAGTACAAGTCTATGGCAATGTGTTTCATGCGAGAGTGAAGGATAGGATTTAAGCTTAACTGGGTAGCACCAATATTGTCACAGAGGAGCTTCGGTGTGGATAATATTTTAACACCAAGCTCCCGGAACAATGATTGAAGCCAGGCAAGTTCAGATGTGGCACTAGCTAGGGCCCTGTATTCGGCTTCCATGGAGGAGCGAGCTACAGCCTTCTGTTTTCGAGTGCTCCATGAGATGGGATTTGCTCCAAGAAAATAATGTACGCCGATGTAGAGGTTCGGTCATCGAAGTTTCCCGCCCAATCAGCATCAGAGTAAGCGAGAAGCTGAGTGGCGGAGGATCTTTTGAGATGAATGCCATGGTAGATTGTGTTCTTGAGGTAGCGAAGTAGTCGCTTTACTGCTGCCCAATGAAGTTCGGTTCGGCTATGCATGAATTGAGCAAGTTTGTTCACTGAGAAGGCAATATCAGGCCGTGTCAAGGATAGATATTGGAGAGCGCCAATGACACTACGATACATGGTGCTATCAACTGAAGTTGACCTATCACGGAGTTGAAGCCGTTCTAATGTAGCAAGGGGAGTGGTAACATCTTTGGCACCCTCCATTTGTGTCTTTTGAAGGAGATCCCAGACGTATTTATGCTGGGAGAGAAAGAGTCCCTGTGATGTGGGAAGAACTTCGATGCCTAAGAAAAAATGTAGCTGGCCGAGGTCCTTAAGTGAGAACTGGGAGCTGATATTGCTGATTACACGGGTGAGAAAGGCAGAGTTATTGCTAGTGAGTATGAGATCATCAACATAGACAAGAAAATATGCCACTGTGTAATGATGACTGTATATAAACAAGGAGGGATCCGAGGCCGACTTCAAGAAACCCAATCTGCAAAGACAATCATAGAGGGCTCGGTACCTCTTGTTTCAGCTCGTAAATAGATTTCTGAAGATGGCAAACATGATGAGGTAGAGAGGCATCAACGAAACCACTTGGTTGAGCCATAAACACATCCTTGGTGAGTGTACCATGAAGGAAGGCGTTGTTAACATCAAGCTGGTAGAGAGGCCACCCTCTCATGACGGCAAGAGATAAAATTATACGGATGGTAGCAGGTTTGACCACTGGAGAGAAGGTTTCGGTATAATCAAGTCCAGGCCATTGGTAAAAGCCTTTTGCTACAAGCCGGGCTTTGTAGCGATCAATAGTACCGTCATGCTTTATTTTGATGCAAAACACCCATTTGAAGCCAATTAAATTCTGACTTGGAGTGGGAGGGACCAGTTTCCAAGTGCCATGACGAACAAGTGCCGTGAATTCTTCGTTCATGGCATGACGCCAATGGGGATCTTTGAGTGCTTGATGGACGGTGGTGGGTTCTATGGGCGGTAGGATGGGATGCTTGGTGGTCATGAAAATTTTCTTGGGTTTAAAAATATTATTCATAGAGCGGGTCACCATGCGCAAGGGCTGGACTGGTTGGAAAGGAACAACTTGTTCAATTTCTGCAAGAAGGAGATCAGTAGCAATTGAGGGGGATGCCGGGGGGACCTCAAGGCAAGGTTGTGATGGCACCTATGAACCAGCAGCATCAAGCAAGGGACCTGAAGAGGCGTGACTTGCTGTAAGTGGCACGGGACCGACAGGAAGAAATATAAGCTGAGATGGGTTGGAAATTGGTTGTGGAGAAGGTGATGGAGACTCAGATTTCGCAAGAGGAAAACAAGTTTCATCAAAGCAAACATGGCAAGAAATGAAGATGAGGTTGGTGGCTGGATCAAGGCACTTATATGCACTTTGAGAGGTGGAATATCCAACAAAGATGCAAGGCCGTGATTTGGGAGATAATTTGTGAGGGGAGTATGGTTTGAGCCATGGAAAGCACTGGCAACCAAAAGTTCGAAGTTTGACATAATTTGGTATAGTGTGAAATAGGACCTCGAATGGAGTTTGAAGGGAGTTGGCATTCTGTTGATTAAATAAATCGCAGCCTGAAAGGCCAGATTCCAGTAAGTTGGAAGGAGGTGAGCACTATGAAGCAATGTCATGCCGGTTTCCACAATATGCCGGTGATGGCGTTCAACCACTCCATTTTGTTTAGGAGTGTATGGGGCAGTGGTAAGATGACAAATGCCGTGCTGGCTGAGGTAGCCTTTAAGTGCAGAAAATTCACCTCTGTTATACGAGTACAGATGTTTGATAGGTAGTGAAAATTGCTTTTCAAGGATTAGTTTTAATTGAGGAAAAATTGTGGAAACATCAGATTTGAGTTTCATGGGGAAATACCAGCAATATTTAGAGTAGTGATCTGCAAATAGTACGTAGTATCGAAAACCTTCAAGAGAGGTATGAGGGACTGGACCCCAAACATCTGTAAACAAGTATTCAAGCGGTGCCGAGCTAGAAATGCTAGAGATATGAAACGAAAGTTTATGACTTTTATTGATAGAGCATGAAGTACAGCGTGAATGAGAAGTACTTTTATTTAAAGAAAGCTGATATAATTTTATTATGATGAACTAGTGGCCGAGAGGGATGACCCAACCAGTTATGCCAAATATCAGAGGAGACACGTTCAGATGAGAAGGATAATTTGGAGAGATTATCCTTGCACGATGAAGCTGGAAATGAGTAGATGTCATTGTCA
>CM033356.1:18395510-18797776 GCA_019395295.1 Osmanthus fragrans | reverse complement strand
GGAAATCGAAGGTTTACGGTGCCAACATAAGAGATTGCCAAACCTGAGCCATCCCCAATTATCACTTCGTCATTACCGTCATACTCGGAATGAAAGGAGAGTTTAGACAGATCAGAGATAATGTGGTGCAAAGCACTGGAGTCAACCACCCATGGTTTGTTGGAGGAGGTACCTGCATCAACACAATTGGCATTGGGGGAGGGTGAATTCCAGAATTTTGGGCAGCGACGGGCTGAGTGACCAGATATGGTGCAGAACTGGCAAATCACGACATGTTTTTGTGAGGACTGGGAGTGGGTCTGGGAAGGTGGGAACCTCTGGTTGTGCCGTGAAGTGTTGTTGCGGTGCAGCCGCCCTTTGTTGTGTGAGTATTGATGGCCTCGCTTCTGATGATAGTTCGCAGTAGCAATAGTTGTCTGCTATAGGGTGTCCAGTTTTTTGAGGTAAGTTTCGTGACTTACGAGAAGGCCATGCAATTCTTCAAAGGTAAGAGGGTTCTCACGGGTTCGAATAGGGCCAGCAATGTCACGAAATTCAGATCCTAGGCCATTGAGGATGTAGAGTGTGAGATCATCATTCGTAAGAGGAGAATCAATAAGGGCAAGTTCATCAGCAGTGGACTTGACTTGTTGCAGGTATTCGGCGACACTCTTGGATCTGCGGTTCAAAGAC
The DNA here is from genome assembly GCA_019395295.1 of Osmanthus fragrans. Lineage (NCBI taxonomy): Eukaryota > Viridiplantae > Streptophyta > Magnoliopsida > Lamiales > Oleaceae > Osmanthus > Osmanthus fragrans. The sequence goes on along the minus strand of CM033356.1, from coordinate 18,797,104 downwards.
GTCAAGGTATCCTTGAGTTGCATGACTCGCGTGTGCGAGCGATTTGCAAAGAGACGAGTTAGTTGAAGCCAGGCATGTCTCGAAGTGCTTGAAGAAGTAATCAAGGGCTTTAAGCTTTCAGACACCGAAGCAAAAATCCCATTGAGCAGGAGTTTGTCTTGACGGACCCAACGACTGCAAGAGGCAAGAATCTCAGCAGAAGGGTTGATTCCAAGTTAAGGGCAGGGGTGGGAGCCATCGATAAAGCCTTGAAGGTTATAACCAACGACTAGGGAGTCAATTTGAGCACGCCAAGCAGGGAAGTTGGATGAGGTCAGTTTGTAGGGTAGCTGGGCGGTGGCGTTGATGGCAATGATGACATTTTCAGATTGGAAGTTGGTTGAATTTGCAATAGCAGGGGTGGAGGACGATGAAGAAGCAATAGCGGAAATGGAGGATCGAAAAAAAAAACTCGTAGGAGAATTTCAAGCTTCTGATACCATATAAGAGTTTCTAAACACGTTGATGTTTTATTTTATTCAACTTGAATGGTATTACAATGATATACCTATTTATACAAAGGTTTAGATTTACAAATAAGAAAAAATGCTATCAAATATTTACAACCAAAATGTCATTTGCTGTATACGCGATTGCAGGTAGCACATATGGAAGATAGGTTGATTTTTGATCTTTGCCTGATTGAGAGTGTTACTCGTGATTATCCAATAATAGACTTGGTTTAATTTAATTTACTTTTATCCCCAGTTTCCAAATTTTTCCACTTAACAGTTTATTATTCATGCATGTACTATAAAGACTGGGGGTCCATCTTAAAAGGTCAACCTTGTTAAGAAGAGTAGCCCAAAATCTTATAAATTGATCTATATTTTCATCTTTATTCGATATGAGATTATATCCCTTAACATGTACATCCTTAACAAAGTCAAGGTAGACTAGGTAGTCATTGCACCTTTCTAATGTTTTATATGAATATTATCTTAACATACTAAAACTAAATAAAAACAAAGAAATGAGATTCTGCAGGCATCATCTTATCCATTGATGTTTCCCGCAGGGGCAAGATGTTGATTTTGAACCAGCTAAGCTTCTGAGGCTAATCCAGCGTGATTTTCTACACAAGTCTTGGTATGATGTTTAAGAATGACCTACTTATTGTTGTAAATGATCTCTTTTTTTTTCCTCCCCTATAAGGGAAGCTTAGTTTCTTTGTGGTGTTCATGAGTCGTCCTTTTTGAGATAGATTGTGATTGTAAAATTGCTTCTTTCCATTTTCTTTTGTTAGCTTAAATGGTCTATTTTGTGATTTCTTGAACTTCTTTATCATTATAGTCATTTTTGGCACGTGTAGTAGGAAAATCTGTGCAACAAATGATAGATGACAAGAATATTGATAAGGTATTTTGTTTGACTAGAAGAGCTCATAGAAAAAATTGGTATAATTAAGGTAATTTTTTCATGAAGTATTTTTACTGGAAGTAAATGTAAATGCAATTTTTTACTGAAAATTTGAAAAATTTTCATGAAGTATTTCTGGTAATATATTGAGACAAGATGATATTACTAATTTAGTATTCTAAGCTTTTTTTGTTTTCTGGGTGTCTGTTTTCTTTTCCTGTAAAACATAATATTGTATTAGTCAAAAGTAAGGTGCTGATAATGACACTAATTGGTCCAAATGATATACAGGTACACTACTCCTCTCATTTCATATAATCATACCCTCTTTTGAAAGTTCTTAGCTAGATCTGGAGATGGATTTCTCAAAATGAAAGTGATTGTCTTAAAAGTAAAGACAAAGAGCCAAATGTCATTTGGATTGTATATATCTAGCCTGCCATCAACAACTTGTGAGCATTTTTTACTCATCAACGGGTTTAAAAACCCTATTTATTGATTTGATTACCATTTGTCTGTGTTTTAAGTATGGAAATCTTGAAATCAAGATTTGATTTTAAAAAATTTATTGACTGACTTAAGAGATGTCATTGTTAAACTCCATCAATGGCTCTTCCTTTGTCATTGAAATGCAATCTCACTCGCCCCTTCTTCTTGTCATTATTCGTTGCATTCCCACAAGTAAGAGCATGAGATGCAGAAGCACTTTTTGCATTAAAGGCTATAATTGACCCAATGGGTTTTTCTTCGATGGGAATAAGGAACTGATTTTTGCAAGTGAAAAATGGTTAAAGAATGCATGGATAGAAGGGTCATCAAGCTTGTGGTTTGGGTAAATTTGACTAGCACATTGGATGGGAAAAGCCTGAATCAATTGGATCATTTTAGGGTTTTAAGCTTTAAAGAAAAAAATTTATCTGGGTCAATTCCACAACTCTCTGGCCTTACAAGTTTGAAATCTCTTAACCTCAATGATAATAAGTTTTCTAGTGAAATCCCAGCTGGTATTTCAGTCCTGCACAGCTTGAAAATGGTGGTTCTTTCTATTAACAGACCACCAGGTCACATTCCTCAGTCTTTTGTTGCTTCGAGCAAATTGTAAGTACATATCAAGATGTAAGAACAGTGTTCCTGTTGTTCTAAGATAGATGCATTTTATTCAATTTCGTGAGTCAACTTCTTACATCATTTTTAGGCATTTTAGACATTTTGGGATTAAATATGACGTGCAGAACGCACCCATTTTAGTCGACTTCTTTCATCGTTTTAGTCATTTTAGTAAGCTCAATGATGAAAGAAGTTGACTCATATTTAATCACACATTTCATAGATTGTGAAATCATGTAGTATTTTTATAGTTTTGTTCTTCCACTTCACGTATAACGAAGTAATTCATTTCAAAAGGCTCAATGATAAAGAAGGGTACTTGATTCTACCTCATTTTCTAATTTATCTATTGGATCAGGTTATGAATTCAAGGAATATGATATATTTGTCATATGATTCATTGTCTGTTGTATGATTTTCATTGTTATTAATTGCTTCATTTTTTAGTTTCTAGTCCCTGTTTTCATTGAAGTGCACTTTTTATTTTTTGTAGAATAGCACGAAAGAGAGATGATTTTTGGTTTTGATTCTTGAATTAATTATTTTATATAAATTGTATGACCTGATTAATGCGACAATATATGATTGGGATATAATTTAGAAAAGTGCAGTTCTTGGTTTCGTGATAATACCCATGAAAAATGGAAAATGAAGGATAGAGTGGTGATGTATGGTATTCTTTGAACAGTACATCAAGATAAGTACCACATTGTTTAAATTTTGCTCTCTAAAGATTTATCACATATCGCCCGAAAGTTATTTTTTGTGTCATTCAAGACATTTTTTTTACTATTTAGGCCCGTATTTGTGTTAAAACACTAAAGCTACATGAGAATTCTTCTACATATGATTTTGTTTACTTTTTTTCTTCTTTAATTATTCCCTTATAATTATTTTTCGTAGTCTTGTCTAATGTTAATGAGAATCTATGTGGCTTTTTTTGTTTACATAGCTATAGTTTGGGTGCATTTGATATGTTTAGCTCTAAAAGACTGAAAGAGTTTGTTATAAATTTTGATGTTATTCTGAAAATAAAATTTGAGTTCAGACTCTTTTTTTTAATTGTTAAGAAATACTATAACTGTTTCCAGTTTTTGATAATTTTTTGCGTTACTGGTTGTTTGAACGTGACTATTTTCTAGGATTTTGGAATATTTTGTTGTTAATGAGTTCATTTGAAATTGGATAATAACTAAATAAATAACTTCAACTAAGAATTGATTCACTTCTTACATTGAAACTCGTTGCCCAAAACTATTACTTCAATCTTCTTGTTCAATTAGGTGTTCATTGTGGTTACTAAAATCATTAAAAATTATCTCAACACCTTAAGATATTATTAACAAAATCACTTCCAAAATTATAACAGTTATCGTGCAACACACGATCTCCACTAGTAATAATTAATGCCCTAATTACAGAATCCATGCCAAGAAAATGGCTCTAATTTGGGGTTAGGGTTGGACGGAAATAAGAATTTGTGTTTATGAGGTGGGTGAGAAATGGAAGGAGTATGCTTGTAGTAGTTTGCGGTGTTGGCATCGATGCCGACGATGACCAGGTGATATTGGTTTTGGTTTGGGGTGGGGTGTAGGGTTTTGGGTGAAGAAGATAAAGAGTTTTATTTTTCTTTATTTTTTCTTGTTTTTAAATTTATTAAATTTAATTATTTAATGTAGTAAATAGAAAGTTACTATTTTAGCCTTTATAAAATTATTAAAAATATGGTCAAACTCACTTTTTTGGTCAATTAACAGAAATATGAATGGAAATCGTTCAAAAGGGCCTGTGATACAATGGTTGAAAATATTTGGAATGACGGATACAATGTTTGAAAGCTTTTGGAAAAGTCTGTTAGTGTTTTAAAGGTTTGGAGTTTCTACTACAATTATCCTTTAAAAAAATTGAAATCTTTGAGCGAACACTAGTTATTCGTACATAAACATTTTGGAAAAGGAAAAAAAAAAATCCTTCAAAAGAATAGCATCGTACAGATAAAATAGTATATGCCCTTGCAACAATGCATGAATAATTTCATACTTACCCAGCCTTCCTAAGTAAATATTTCAAGAATTAGTTGGGAAATAATGAATACAGGGACTACAAAATGTGGGGGTTTTGCCAAAAAAAGAAAAAAGAAGCAAAATACACAAACTCGACGTTCCAGAGCTGGCGTGACTTAAAGAATTCGGAGTCAGACAATTCTATTGGTACAAAACCTTAAAAATAAGGCAGATTGTTATTTTCACTTAGAATAATATTACTCAAACTTTAATCCTAAAACTTGTAACTTTTCTTTTCTCAAAATTCATTATTTTTCAAATTTATTCTAAATCACACATTTTATGTAAGAGTGAGCGTAGTCTAAATCAAATACCAATTAAATCTTAAAAATGGACCATTGATTTCATATTTACCTATAGAATTGAATCGAAATCTAACCAACTGATTCTAGTTCGGTCCAATCTGATTTTTTATATTAAAAAATTATGAAATTAAAGTATGAAATTACTTGTCAATTAAAAATACAAAAAGAAAAAAGAAAAAAATAGAGTATAAAATCCCTTGTTGTTCTTGTTATCTAACACAATACAATAATAATAATAATAATAATAATAATAATAATAATAATAATAATAATAATAATAATAATAATAATAATAATAATCAAACAAATATGTCAACCAATAAAAAAATTACTCTAAAGCTCAAGATCAACTCATAATGACAGGAAATGAGATAAACTATTAAACACAGTGTAAATGGTAAAATCAAAAATTAATTCTTAAGAATTAAGACAACAATATTTAATAAAAATACATGTAGTATTTATAACTTGATTATTTTTAGTAATATAAAGATCATGATTCATGATTTTGTCACTTTGAAAACAACGTCAAAATTGAGTTTTTATGAAATATTTAACTCAATATCTATTTTCTTCCTATTGAGTTGGATTAAATCTATGAACTTGTAAACTATTTAGATTTGAGTTTTGATTATCCATTAGATTTTGTTACAAAGGAAAGAAGAAGAAGAGGCTATGAAAAATAGAATTTTGATGTGAGGTAATTTTTGAGGTTTAGTGTTCAAATATCTGATGCATCTTGGTGCAACACACCAATAAAAAATAAAATTCGGAGAGAGTCGAATTCACTATTGATTTTCAAACAATACCTAGAGTCAGACCAAAATCGATCGATTCACAATGCATGATCCCATAATCGACTCATTTAGTAGAGGAATTGAAACATAACCAATAAAGAAGTCATCCTTAGAAGGGAGGCGTGTGAAGGTGGTAGTGGTCAAGGATCAGTAGGATACTTTAGGGATTTGAGCTTTCGAATTTACAGGGCTTTGGGGCTGTTGGGTGGAGTAAAGTTTAGAGTTGCGGTAGTATATGCACAAGAATAGGCCATAATATGATTGTTTTTATTGGTGAAATGTTTCAGAATAATAGAGTGATCGCCAAGACCATTGTAATAAGGATAGATATATAAAAGTAGGATAGATATGTAGGGGAAAGTTGGAGAATCAAAGTAAATCAAATCAAAACCGAAGGCCCGTGTTTACTTGGTTTCCTTAAATCGAATTCGCCGCCTCAACGGGGTGCAAGAGGTTTTGATCGATGTTCGATTCCCAGGATACAATCGATTGTCGGTTTACGCTGCACTACGTTAACCGCCTACGAACTAGCCGTGTCTATCTCTCAAGAATTTTAGCAAAGAAAAGAAAATTAGATCCGAACGGTTTGAGGTTGGAAGGAAAGATTGTTTTTTTTTTTTTCTCTCTATTTTTCCACCAAGAGAGATCCTCTATTTATACCCATAGAGGAGGAGCCAACTCTTTATTGCATTGAATAAGGAGTTACAACATTGAAAAGGGCATTAAAGGAGGAGTTACAATATTGAAAATGAGTTATAACATTGAAAAGAGGAGTTACACACGTTTGTGTAGTGGGGTGGTGTTGAAACGGATGAAATTCAAATTCAAATGGATTCAATCAATGGAGGAGGTTTTCATTCAAACATTTAATATTCAATCAATGGAGGAGGTTTTCATTCAAACATTTAATATTTTCCAACAAGATATATCAAAATTGTGTGGATATATAATCCATGTTTGATAGAAATTAAAATTTAGATTTTTTCAAAGTTAAAAATTAATTTTAACTACATATTTCATTGAACTCACAACTTTTTAACCACATATTTCATCAACTTTTATCAAAATTTGCTAAAAATATTATTTTAATCTCCAGCAAACATGGATATATTGTTTAAATGAATGAATTCATAAGAATGTACAACATATTAAAAATGTGGATTGAGAAGAAACTTTTAAATATCAATTTTATCCTTATATATATTTATGTATATGTCAGTTCTATCTTATATATTTAATATAATATCATTTATTATAATTTAACTTCATTTATTATCCATTTAAGTGTAATGTTCATTGTTTTATATTTGAGTACTTAAAATTTTACATTAATCAAATTAAGTTTAATTACTTAAATTATATTATTCAAATTAAGTTTACTACTTAAAATCAAAGCTCACATATATAGATGTAATTTTATTATAATTATATAATATAATATATTAAATGTTACATTAATATAATAGTAGATTAATTACAATATAAAATAATATTTATTAAAGTTTTAATATAATTATATGTAGACGAGCTTCGATTTTAAGTGATTAAACTTAATATAAGTAAAATAAATTTATGATTTATGAGTACTCCAATATGAAAAATGAACTCTATACTTAAAATGAGGCTACGTGCACTACAACAAAAATACTCATTTGCAACACTTAAAATGCAACATTTATTAATAAAATGTTGCTAAAGGGGTTTATTGCAACGTTTGGACAAGTGAATGTTGCTAAAATGGTCTATTGACAACGTTTTTTTAAAAATGTTGCAAAAGTAAGACTTTTCGCAACGTTTTTCAAACGTTGCAAAAAGGTCTTACTTTTAGCAACGTTTTTTAAATGCTGCTAAAAGTGAAACTTTTCGCAACATTTCAAAAACGTTGCGAAAAGTAAGATTTTTTTGCAACGTTTGAAAAACGTTGTTAAAAGAGAGATTTTTCGCAATATTTTTTGCCACCAAAAGTTAGACATTTTACAACGTTTTTCAAACGATGCGTCTGAAGGCCCATTTTTTTTAGCCCAACCTGCAAACCCTTTTTATATACCGACCCCCAAATCCATTGCTTCAATTTCATCCGTTCGAACAGACTAAGTCATCCCATTCCTCCGCCTCCGCCTCCGCCTCCGCCTCCGTCTCCGTCGTGCTCTCTGTTCATCACTACAGTTCGAGTTCGATCCGTAGACAAAACTCACGGCCACAGGGCAGCAGTCGCCAGGTAGAAATACACCTTTTCTTGTTTCCATTCGCCCCCCCTCCAAATTTTAACCGAAACCCATAAATCTTCCCTTACGATTTTGCATTTTTTTCTTGTGGGTTTATAATTTAATTAAGCTAGAAAGCCTCAGAGATGCAGTAACCAGGGCAAATGTTTCCAGTTACGCCTTTATTTCCTCCTACTAACATCACCACTGAGCAGATTCAAAAGGTATATATATTTTTTTTACATTTTACCCTTGTTCACATATGGGTTATTTCTATTAGTTGATTAAATAAATTATGGTTCTGTTATTTATGTTTCATTCTTAATTTTATAGCTTTTGATTATCATTCTTATTCTGTAGAATCTGTTGAGTGGAGAGTGAATGTTAATCGTGGACTGAAAAAGAAAATACTGTTAATTACACTTGTTATGGTGATACTGTTTGGGTAAAGTTATGAAGTTTCGAATTACCAGTTTAGATGCAACTGTTCTGATATAGCTTGCATTTATTAATTATTATTCATTCATTTCGGTTGGCAGTCAAAGAGTATTTATCGTCTTTTTTTGTTCATCATGGATAACCTTCAAATTCCAAGGGATACTTTTTTTTTTTTAATGAGTTTTGGCTTTAAGGCTTTGACTTACAGGGGACAACAAACTAATTTGGTATGGTGTTTAAAATTATTGCAACACCACAAAAATTCAATATCTTTTTTGTTTAGTCTGTAAGCTTGATTTGCTATTAATTAATGTTGCATACTATCCAGTTAAAGAAAGAATATAAAGCTTATAGTTGGTCAAAGAAATCATCTTCAAAGAAGCAAAGCTTTTCAAAGTTATCACTGATTGAGGTGTGGTGAAAATACCCAACAAAAGTTAGTATGAGGTTTCTGAATGTTGAGGCAAAGACAGTTTTGAAGTTTCTGATGCTGATGAACATGTCCACTGCTATAGAGCCTTAAAGTTTGTGGATGAAAGTATCATAATTTTTTTCGGGAAATTCTGAGAATGGTTTGATGGTAACATATGAATTAAGGAAAATATTACCAATGTTAAGTTGATGTTATTGTGAGATTGCGTATATGACAGACAGATATGATATGCCAAGATATTACACGTAAGATAAGTGGTCCAAATGTTGAATGTATCTTAGTCGATTGAACAAAAATTAGATTAAGGTCTTAATTCCTGACTTTTTAAAATAAAGTTTCCTTTTCTTCTTCGGTGGTTTGTCTGCCACTTTTAATGGGAATCGTTTTTGCTTCTTTGTTGTTTTTTTCCGTTTTCATTGTGTTTAGTGAGATTTTTTTTCCAACAGTTATAAGAATATTGGATCACCTACAAGAGTAACTGAAGTAATTTCCAATCATAATTAATTTATTTGAATAAGAAATGTTTCAAGTAAATATATAAATTTTCAATCCTAGCTATATAAATTTAATACCATTAACTATTCTCCAGTGATAACATATCACATAGAATTAAGTTGATGAGATTTCTTTTAATAAATTTAATTATATCTAAATAGACATTTCATGTAAAGAATTGATTTTGAAAGGATACCTAAAATTATAATTCATGATCATTGAATAAAACAAATAATTCACTGTCCAGGCTCATTGATTTACTCGAAAAGTGGCTATAAAAATTGGGGGAGTCTAGAAAAGAAAGTCTTGAGGGGTAATGTATTCCTCCAAGATGCAAGGATAATACTATGTTTCCCTTTCAAGGGTGGTGAATATTTTAATAGCTACATTTCTTGTAACCAGTTCATTGCTATTGACTTCCATTTGCCAACCTTTGGAGGGAAAGAAGTTTGAGTTGCTAAGCCAATGCCTGCCCCCACTATTTCCAAGAAAAGATATGTTGTTTCAGCAACATGCTCCCTACATTTAAATTTTCCTGACCTTCATGTCTACTTCATTACCTCGGCCTCAAAAAGGAATGTTGAATGTGGATTCTGCATTGGGCTTGAGCCCAGCTTTTCTGTTAATAAGATCATGTCTATTGCTCAAAGAAACTGGCTGTCAGTCAGTCATTTCACCTTTACTTTAAAAGAGTGAATGTGGAGGTTACTATTCATTTATGAGTACCTTGTGTTCACACCAGATGGATTAATTTACACTGTTCATAGGCCCAATGAATCTTCTCTCTAATTTCACTGTTCATTTACAATGTAGTGGGAAGATGACATGGTGGTGTTGTTTTGTTCCTTGTAGTTACACCACATTTAATTTCTCAAAGTCCAATGTATATGCTATTGTCATATTTATTTGTGAACACCAATGATCACGCAGAACCTTTGAAAGAAGTTTCCTTAGCTCTTGAAGCAATCTTTGGAATGTTGCATAGCATGTTTACCTCTGAGACAACTCAGGTGCGCTGAGTTCATTCAGTAGCCCTCTCTTTTTCCTTTTATTTTGTGCTGTCTTTATAAATTTCAGAAGATTACCATCACTTTTCTCATGAAATACAATGCATACTAATAGGTTAACCAGTTGGATTACAGTCCATTGTTGCCAATCCAAGCTATAGGCCAACAGGTAAAAACAAGTAGTGCTTATCCTTTACTTGCTCAAGTAATTTTGACTTCTCTTCTAATCTTTATTTCGTTCCCAGGCTACAAGGCATGCACGCCGAGTGTATGTTGGTGGCCTTCAACTATTGGCTAATGAGCAGGTATGTACTGGTTCTCCTCCTTCACCCTGAACCTTTTTATTTTTACATTTGCAGTTAGGTTTAACAGATTTGTCAATGTGTAAATTGTGAATTCCTCTTGGTAGTTTTTCATATCTTGTAGCCTATCTCAGTTCTATTATGTTGAAGAGTGAAGACCATTCCACTTTTCCATTTCACTTTATTCTCAACACGAGATAAGAAAAGTTGTTGGCTATTTTTGTGAAATAATGGTGATTGAAGTATGTCTTCTTCAAACAATATCGACTATACACTAATTTTGTTCGTCTTTTGTATTGATTTGTGTAATACCCTTTTATATTTTTGCTCATCACCTTCAATTGCTTACCCATTCGTGTATTTTCACCGTTGAGCTCACAACTTTATAAGGTTACTATATGTGGAACAATTATTTACTGTATAGCCTTACAACAAATGGAATGAATAAGTGGTATGTATAATAGTATTAATTTTTTTTATTTGTTCATTGCATGGAGAAAAATCATTGAAATCAGAGATTTTTTATTATTATTATCTTCACATTAAGTCAAACCTAAGATGCATCTGCAAGTGCAACTCAATGCATTTTCAAAATAATTATTTTCAGCCATGGGATGCTTCACAAATAATTGTTACAATTCTTTTCCTGTCATTTATTTTGTTGCAAGTTTTAGTTCCTTTGTTCACTAGTTTCATAAGGTAGACTGTTTGCTCCTATAGTACCACGCATGCCCAATATGTTTTATTCTTAAGATATTTAATGATATGATAAATGAAGCAAAAGTGAACGAGAAAGAATCACTGGTATAATAGGTTGATATTATTTAGTAGAGCCATGATAGGTGAACGAGTTTACATTTTGTTTGTATGAAATGAATTGCTGTTAGTTTCCTGTTCTTAAAAAAACTTATTTGCATTCAAAGGCATACCTTAAAAGTTTGAGTTCAATTTGATGGGATTCCTAATGTTTGTTGAACCAACTTTTACAGGCAGTGAGCCCTCGAAATCAGGGGTCGTAGGGGTGACAATGATGCAAGAAGATCAAAAGAAATGCGGGCAGTTCCAGAGTATGAAGAACGATAAGATTGAGTATGCCATTAGAGTATTATCCAGAAGTTTGGTGTTGAAAGTGTGGCAATAAGCTTTTCATGCTTAAGCTGTATCAAAATTTTATTCCTAATTTTGTTTCATTTTTAATCACTTTTTTATTTAAGTGGTGCTGTATTACATTCTAATATTCAGGTGTGTGGATTCCAAAATTTATAATGAAATTATCAATTTTTATGCAATATCAAAATTTGTTCAGAATGAGTCATTTCAATTTTGTAAGTCCATTTATATATATTATTGTGTAAAAAATAAAAATAAAAAAAGAAGAAGGATACAGCAACGCAAAAAGTGAGACTTTTGGCAACATTTTTAAAATGTTGTTAAAATGAGGCTTTTTGCAACGTTTTTAAAACGTTGCAAAAACCCTCCCTTTTGACAACGTTTTAAAAATGTTGCAAAAAGTTCACTTTTGGCAACGTTCTAAAAACGTTGCAAAAAGTCTCACACTCTACGACAACACTGAGATTTGCAACATATGAAAAACGTTGCAAAAGCCTTTTAGCAACGTTTTTTGAACGTTGCAAAAGACTTTTTTTCTTGTAGTGGTGAAATTAAATTGTATTTAATCTATCATTAATGTCATCTTTAATATATTATTATATTATTTCATATATATATATATATATATATATATATATATATATAATTTATTATTTATATATGTGAGTTTCACTTAAAATCAACGTTACTTATATAATTATATTGTAATTACAATATATATAAAAATAAAATGTAGAGGAAAATGAAAAACGTTCAATTTACCATTTTGTCCTTATATAACATTGTCAATATTTTTATTCAAAGATTATAAATTATAGGTTTAATTAATATAATAGATGATATAACTATTTAAATACAAATTACAATAAATCAAATAGAAAAAATTGCTTAAATGTGATCAATAGTTAGGAAAAAGTCGAAGATAGGAGAAATTATCCTTCATCTTAAAAATCTTACTAATTACTCCTAATAATTAGGAGTTACTTACCCTTCTCATATATGCATCCACCCTACTAAATACAAGTTTCACATCTCAATTACACATTTTTCACTAAAACTAAAATTTTTAAATATCAATAAAATTTAATATTATGTGTTCTAAAAAATAATTAATATAGTATTGCGTATTTTATTATTATTGCATGTTCATTTTTTAAGCACAAAAAATTATGGTAATTCAGTTACTTATTAGTAGCTCGTTTGAGCCCCATTATGGCTAAGAATACACTTTGAAATAGTAGGTTAAATGAGAATGTGTAGTTGAAAAAAAATAAAAAAAATTGAGTTTGTGTGTAATATTATTTTAATAAAAAATAGGTGATTGAAAAGAAGAAAGAAAATAATGTATTTTGAGAATAATGGGGATTAAACAAATATAAATATATAAATAAAAAAGAAAAGGAATTTCATCTTGACACATTTAAAGGGAGAATTTATATTCCTTCAATTGTATTGATCCCATTCAAAAGAAGAAAAAAAAAATTATTTTAAGATTTTTCACTTCTATATCTCTTTTGAATGTAACTTTGATTTTTAATTAAAAATAAATTATATGGTGTGATTGAAAAGAAGAAAGAAAATAATATATTTTGAGAATAATGGGGATTAAACAAATATAAATATATAAAGAAAAGAAAAAGAATTTCATCTTGACACATTTAAAGGGAGAATTTATATTCCTTCAATTGTACTGATCCCATTCAAAAGAAGAAAAAAAAATTATTTTAAGATTTTTCACTTCTATATATCTTTTGAATGTAACTTTGGTTTTTAATTTAAAATAAATTATATGGATTAATATAACGAGCATGATTAATACGTAATTTTTTGTTTCTAAATATGTTTAGATAAGATACTTTTCTTTTTTTACTTTTTAAGGTAAAAAAAACATTTTACTGACAAAATGAATAATTTTTTATTTTGAAATTCAGTTATGTACATTTAGTTTACTTATAAATAAACATTTTAAATTTAGTCAAATGTATATCTCTTAATTTGATTCCTATTTGTGTCCGTCCATACCAAAAAGTTGGTAGATATTACTGTAATGGTTGAAAATTGGGGTCCAATCAATATCTAGCATAAACAAATAAGTAAAGAAAATATTACATTTTAGTTTAATCAATATTTTCATATCATATATGTAATTTCGTAAAACTTTTAACAATTTTAATTTTTTCTTTAACATTATTAATTACCTTACTTTTAACTACCTCCCGATTTCAACGCCCTACTATTTTCATTTCTTGAATCTGATCTTCATACGTTGTTTGGCTGGAAGAATCCTAGAGAGAGAAGAGGGTTGTCATATTGTTTTCATACGAATCTTTCCATCCAAAGTTGGTTGCCTGGAAAAATCGTAGAGAGGAAGAGAGAGAGATTCTTGAATAGGCATAGAGGAAGAGAAAGAGAAAAAGAGAAAAGAAAGGGAAGAAGAAGAAGAGGCAGAAGGTGGTTTTTGTTAACAAATGGAGGAAGAAAAGGAAGGAGATATTAGGGTTCCTCTTCTCTCTTCCCTATTCTGCCTCTGCCTGGCAACCGGTGGAATCTTTCTTGTTCTCTATGTTTATTTTCCTAATCTCTCCAAGCCTTGGTATCCCATTGCCGCATTAACCTTGATAGGCTCCCCATGGCTCTTCTGGTTCCTAGTCTACATATACGCCTGCATCAAGTGTTGCTGCTGCGGCAACCGTATCAACAACGGCAAGATTTCACAGCGTTTCCCTGGATCAAACCGGCCTGGAAACGATTCCAGAGCCAATTCTTCTCGGAATGGTGACGATGGCAATGGCGATAAAAGCCAGCAAGGTGGCAGAGAATCATCATCGGTGACATCCTCCAAGGAGTGCGAAACGCCATTGACGTATTCAGTCTAGTCCTGGAGAAAGGGTAAGTATTTGTTATTTCTCATTGTTTGATATGAGGACTCCCTAATCAACCTCCTTACATGCGATGGCTAAATTTATTGATTTTCTTCCAATTGGTTGGACCTTAGGTACGATTGTTTTACTTCACGGGCGAGGTCCATGGTTCGGGGCTAAAATTCGGGAAATGAAAAATGCCAAAATAGGAATAAGACTAAAAGATTAATCATTGCGTTCAAACAAATGTGAAATCTTTGATACAGAGGAAATTTGAGAAAACGAATAGAGAAATTAGTAGGGGAATCTCGAGATTGTGGAATTTGCCACAAATCATGATAGTATTTGTAGATAGAGAAGATAAGATGTATAAAATTATTTGTCTAGTTTATAGGTAAGGAACAAAATTTCTTATAATCTCTCTCCTTTTTCTTAAATGTTTCATGGGATATCTTAAATTTTAAGCTCATTGGAAAGTATCATTGTCGTTCACATATCGTCCATTTAATTTATTTGCAAGTATATATACCACGTCAATATGTTACAACTAAAAATCCATTTTGACAAAATTCGCAGAACATTTATAAACGATCGAACTTCATTCTAAGTAGACATTTCAACGGACCCACAAATACCATTAACTTATTTTCCACTCATTTGTATATATTTATAAGTTAAACAATTTATAAATTCTTCCTAAATGGAGGCTAAAATTTGAGCAAGTGGGTTAAACAACAAAAGATTGTATGCTATTGGAACATGCCTGGTTACTACTAGGAAAAAATAGATTCTTAATCATTAATAGTCTTATTTAGCTGAACTTATATGGAGTTGCTTCCTTCAAGAGACATGACCAAGTGTGCCCCAAAGAAACTAGGTTGCAATTGTATATCAATGAAGTTTAATCATATAAAAGAGACTAATTTTTTTAGTAATATATTTTAATTGTGTGTAAATTTGTTGTCAAAAGTGTTTGTTTGTCCGTACAATCTCTAACATACCAAACTCTCTTGTTTACCTTGGATAAAACGATTGTGTGAACATACCAATTAAAATAATCTTTTTATTTCAATAATTTGTGATTTTTTTATTGTTTTCTTTTAGCAAAATGGATTGAACCGTCCTTTACTAAAGTGAATTCAATAGCAAAAGACTACGTTTTCGGCTGAATATGGTGCACACCAAATTGTTATGGAGCATGTCGATAGATTATAATGGACAACTACAATAAAGGATTTGACGACGGACAAATACATGGTGTCTAACAAAGTTCTATCTGTCGGCCTGCACTATACTCATTTTTGGTGTTTACTAAGGTCAATTCGATTTATGTAGAGCCGGATCTGTGGTGAGGCCCGTGAGACTGCCTTAGTCCCAAAATTGGTGGGGTACAATGTTTCTAATTTGAAGAATCTTTATAATTGCCAAAGGTTGTGGTAGTTTTGATTCTCACATTAATCATACTTTGAATGGAGAGAAGTAGAACCTTAAAAAGTATTTTGAGTCAGTTTATGAAATAAATGATAAAATACACTTGACAAAGTGTTGTCAAACACAGCAAAATATTGAATGTGTTGAAATCACTTAACAAAATAAGTTGAGACAAATATGGGAAAAAGTTGAATTAAAAGTGAATACACTTCTATAACTTGTGTGTGAAATCGACTTAATTAATCTTGGCTAATTTTTATTATGAAATAACTTGTATGATCAAAATCGAGTAGGATGGAATTGAAATTCCTCATAGAGATCCTACCCACTTATAATAAACATTATATTTTCATCTAAGTGAACAATTTTCATCACTTTATTAAAATAATATTCTATCCTAGACTAAAGTTTTGATCGATAGAGCGGGAGGGTTGTGTTTACTAAACTCATAATGAAGTTACAATGTACAAATATCTCTAAATATAACATAGATATTGAAAGAATTTTATTTCTATAAACTTCGAGTTGGCTCCTCCTCAATTGAAAGTTGAAACTTCTCTCATAAAAGTCACAATCAACATAAGCCGAAAGTCATAAAGCGCTAAGCGAGATGTGTATAACAAAGAACATAAGTATGTGTGTGCGGTGTCATCGGTGATATCAAAAGGAATAATCAGTTCAAAACTTTCATAGTACTTGAAACTTTGACATCACTTTGTGAAACATATACTAAAGTTTCAAATTGAAATAAACATTCACTTTACATATAAGTACGCTAATTTTCGAATCGAGCTCGTTCTGATTTTAACAACTGGATGATTATTGGAATTTGTTCAAATTATAAAAGTGAATTTAAGACTGATTGTGGATACTTTTTAAGTAGGGAAAGTTGTAGGAAAATGGACCGAAAAGACGGAGGAATGAAGTTTGGGAACAAGGCCAAATTTCCTATGTTACCCTGCGAAGAGGCGTGACGCAACTATGCCATTGTTTGGTTTACATAAAATTCATGTTGTCAGTAATTTTTTTTATAAAAATTGAAAAAAATTGTGAATCTCATAAAATATATGATTATAATTAATTATTGACTTTGACTTACATTTTAATTGCATTTTTTAGCTAAATCAAATAAAGGCTATATTTGGCAGTTTTTTGGTGTCTTTTCATCGTATTGAGTGTCCATTCATTTTTATATATTGGCGTTGGTGTTTCTAGATGGAAATAAAAGAGGGCTAACAATATAACCAATTACAAAACTTCATATCATCCAAAATATTCATAAATTCTCTGAAGCATTCTTGTTCGTAAAGGTTCTTCATTTTTGCTTGGTAATCAACCTTCAAGGTTTGTTTTATCCTTGTTCTTATTTGCTGGCACATCGCGTACGCAATTTCAAAAACGTGATGGAGCACATATCCATTTAGGACAATGTATCATATATGTGTTCAAGCCTATCGAGTTTATTTTTATCCTTCTGTGATTCAATGCTCCATTCTTCTACTTGTCGACTTAAAAATTTGTGTATGAATTTCTAAATTCCGTCTCTCGAGATTTTTCAACATTATATCCACACAAGCAATCTACTTCTTCAAAGATCGTCCAACATTTATGAGCATGATATGTTGTATATTATCACGTTGAAAAGAGTTCAATTTAATATGCAAGTACCTATGTATACGTTGAATAAGAACTCTTCATTTGATAGCTATTCCCCCCACAAATTAAGCAAACTGTGGATATTTTAGTAGGGTTTTAATTTCCTATGAGGATAATTTGCCAAACCATGACAACATCATCCATTAATTTTTAAAGGCGAGTGCATGAAATAAAGGAGCAATTTTGGTATATAGCAGGATACTGACAAATGTATGATGTTGTAATGAGATTGTCGACACCAAGTTTCGCGGATAACGATTCGTATATTTTATAGAGAAATCTCTTATCAAAGATACAAAATCTATTTTTACATCCTATCCAAGGGATTCCTTGCTTCAGGTCGAAGAATCAGTGTCACTCGATAATTATTAAATTGACTACAATCTTTTTTTGTCCAAATCATTTTGCGGGAGAAAAATATCATTTTTATAATAAAGGGATGAAAATTTAACATATTGAAAAATTGTGGCACAGAAAAGGCAGCAGGACTAAGTTAGAGATAATTAAACCATAGTCGCTTTGCCCATTTTCAAGAGCAAGAATAAATAAAATAATAATTTTAAACAAGTAAAAAATATATAAATTTACAGTGATCAACCTTCACCCCTATTTGACAACTATCATTTGAAAAAAAAAATCTATATACTCATTTTCTACCATGCATTCACATATAAATTATTCTACACGTAAAAACAATTTTTTCTTACTTTTTAACTATACATTCTCTTAAAAATCGCTATTCAAAATATTATTTTGATCAAATAATGGCTACGAGGGCTTAAAGTGAAAGTTACGTCCATTGTCAGCATGTTTTCACTGTAATGTCAAGGAAGAGTATAATATTTTTCTCACATTCCTTGCACACATAGAAATAGCTAGGCCCGCTACATCTTTTCTACATTAGGAATATTAGCTGCCCTAATACAAGTACATAAAATACTTACCTAAGCTCCCTTTTAAATTTTTTTTTTTCTCAAATTCACTTATAATCACATTTTTTTTAATAAAATAAATTTACACGTAAATTCAAAAATTTTAATCATGCAATCTTCATAAAATCACTATTACAATTTTTTTTTTTTTCCGAAAAATGGATTTCAGACACGAGCTTAATATATTCAATAATAAAAAATATTTCAATATATTCTTGAAAAAACCGTGATCGAGTTGATAAGGTTCTTTTCAATGTCTCTTACACATCGTAAATCTGCATCGTAAATCTTTTATATAATAGAAAGAATTTTAATTGTATGGGAGGGGTTTTAGAGAACCCCTGGTGAAAGGGGATGGTGGAAAAAATCTAACATCGCTTGTAACTGTCAGGTGAGGATTCGAATCCTAAAATATGGATGAGACCCTTGGTAAGTGGGAGTTAAATGGCAACCTTCCATCCTGCACCCTTGGAGGCATAACCTTTTATTTACCCCTCCATCAAGGTCCAAGGTAGGGCAGGTAGGGACGTCAATAATGGAGCGTAATAAAAAATATATAAATAAATAAAGCGAGGGGGTTCAACCTTTTTTTTTTTTTTAATACAGGGAGGGCCGGAGGGTTTTTTTTTTTTTAATTTTTTTATTAGGTGGGCCCCACATTGGGGGTCCACCTATTGTGTGTGCTCTAGAGGATCCTGTGAAACCTCTCCCGCACGCCAAACAAATTCCTAAATAGAAATATTAGGCTGACGTAGACACCTAAGTATATAAAATACTAGAAGTATGATGAAAATATGAAGAGCCCCTGGTATTTAATTTCTTAGTACTGCCACACAATTCAAAAAAAGAAACATTGTTTACGAAAATCCGAAATTAGTTTCATACTTTTCCCAGCAAGTCGATATCATAAATATTTGTCTTGAGCCCGGAAAATAGACATTCGACTTTATTATAACATATTGAGTTCCATCATTCATTGCACTTTCTAACAAATCTTGAGGTATACCTTTGTCTTAACACTCCACTCCAAACTCTCCAATAATAAAAAGTATATATGATTATTGCATTTTTTATTACCTAACCTGCTCCCATTATAATTATAATATGGCCCAATAATTAAATATTTTGATTGAAGTCTCACTGTCTCAGCATATTTTAATAAAATTCAATAAAATATTAATTGAAAAATTAATAAAAGTTGTAAAAATTGAAGTAAGTTTATAAAATTTTAGCAAAGTTCTATCAAATACTCTAGAACTATATATACAGCCCTATTTGCCATTGTAGAGTCATAAACAATATGAAAATTTCTGCTAAAAAACACTGCAAATTATACAATGAAGAAAATGACCGGAAAGTGGAGGTAGAATCTGAGTCCGTTTTACTTCCAGGCTTGCCAAATCATCTTGCTCAGCTTTGTCTTTCCACTCTCCATCCTTCCGTTCTCTACAGAGTGTGCCATTCATGGCGGCGTTTAATTTACTCTCCTGCTTTTCCTCCATTTTTCTCTCTTTACACGGTTCTTTCGCGTCCAAATTCTGTAGAGTTCTGCTGTTTTGATCCTGTTTCGTCCACCTGGAAAGCGCTGCCAAGTCCTCCATCGGAGCCACCTCTGTGCCTGCTCCGCCGGCATCCCTCTTTCATATCGAGATCTCTCCCCATTCAGTCTCTAGCAGTTTCAGGGCGCTTAGTTTTGTTATCCGCCACCACTCACAAGTTTCTTCCAGCATTAAGTCATCCATTGGTCTTCGACCCTTTATCCGGTAACTGGACTTTTGGCCCTCCACTGTCTAATCCACGCCGCTGGTGCATCGCAGGTTCTGCACATGGTGCGGTATATATAGCAAGTGGCGTTGGTGCGCGGTACCAAAGCGATGTAGCACGGTCTGTCGAGAAATGGGACGTGAACAAGGAGGAAATGGACTGGAACTGGGAAAAAATGGCTTCACTTAAAGACGGAAGGTTCAGTAGAGAAGCTGTGGAAGCGCTCGGGTACAGAGACAAGCTTTGCATAGTAAATATAAACGGAAAAGCCCCCAAAGACGGGATTGTTTACGATTTCTTGACGAATCAGTGGGAAAAAATGCCGCGGGGAATGCTTGCAGGATGGATCGGCCCGGCTGCCGTGGATGGTGATTTTTTTTACGTGGTAGATCAGGAAAATGGTTCCCTTAGCAAGTATAATGCAAAAGGTGATTGCTGGGAGAAGCTGATCGAGTTGTCGGAGCTTCTAAAAGGTGCTGAATATGTAGCTGCGGGCGGCGGAAGAATTTGTGCGGTTTGTGCCGGCGGCGGAGAGATTATTGTGGTTGACATTTTAGCGACACCGCCTAAGATTTTGGCGGTGGCTCCACCACCTGAATCGGAAGTCGTAGCTGTTCATATACTGCCAAGGATGACTCATTTTGAGAACTAATTCTCAAAATTTATTTCCTAAAAGCCCAGATTATGTAATATGTGTTGTTAATTTTGTGAAGAATATTGTCATTGCAGTTCAAGAAACTAAAGATCTTGTCTTAACCAGCTTTTCATTTGTTGTTTTGATGAAGAATGTCCTCTTAAATTGAACATTTGCACTCGAGAGTATGACGAATCACTCTAGTCTAGGATCAAGAGCATGTTTAACAGTTATTGATCTCATCTTAATCAGCTTATTCAAGAATTAAAACGAATATTTAAATTATGAAACCGAATCGAATCCAACGTTAACTTATATTTACATTTGGAACTATAGATTCAATTTATAAGATTTTTATTGGTTTTTCCTTATGTGGTAGGGATTGAAATTTAAATTTTAATCTAAGTTGAAGTTACCAATTAATTTTAACCATAAACTTAATGAGATTCATAACTTTTCAACTATATATTTTATTAACTTTTAACAAAATTTACTAAAAATATGATTTTAATTTCCAGCTTGGCTTAGCTCTCTCCAGAATTGATAGGATAGTTTCCATCTCTATTTTCATTACCATTTTAAAAGGAATCATGCTACATGTACAGGGAGTTTGTTAGACATTTTGACGAGGCCAGGTGACAACAGTGCATTAATATCTTTAATTCTATTTTTTTTTCAACATCGCAATATTTTAACAGCAATGCCAAACGAACAGGCTTGGGACAGGGGTACACATGTCCCCCTCACCTATCGGCATGTCCCCCTATTGGCAGGGTGGACACACGTCCCCCCCCCCCTTCCCTTGCCTTCCAATCTAATATTCTGACTTTTTTTTTTTTTTTTTGATACCCAGGTTTTCCAACTTATACCAGACTATATCCTGGATCACTAGTCACCGGCCCCTCAGTAACTGGCGGAAGTAAACCGGTGTTAATTCTTTTAAAAGTTACCAAGCAACCTTGCTACATTAGTGTCCTTCTAGTGTTTATCTCGTTTTCTTCCTTGAAGAAATAAATACGATAATGCTCTAAAGATGAAATGGTGGAGGATCCTCAAGATTATGATTCAACCTTTTTAATAAATGAAAACGGCAACATAGGAGTGGCACGTTGGATACACCATCTCTTGTTAGGCGAGATTTAGACAGAAAGTACTTCAGAGTATAATCCTTGCTTTTGCAACATAAACCCCGTTTTGTGGGCTGGACCAAAAAAGGCATATCTATTAAAAAATAAAAGAGTTCCGTAATTTACAAAACTCACTGTCATGTGTACACATGGTGTGTTTCAAAAATAATAATTTATATGCTACTATTCTTTAATAGTTAACAAATAACATGAAAGTGTCATGCCATCCAACGAGGAAAAAAAGGCAATCTAATATTGAGTGCAGTTTTCTTGTCTTGATATATCAAATTAAGAGGACGAGGCTTAGGTCTGAATTTATTATTATTATTATTATTATTATTATTATTATTATTATTATTATTATTATTATTATTTTGTTTGAAAAATTGATTAAACCAATCAAATTGAATCGATTCGAGCCGATTTGAGTCAGTTTGACATAAACAATTGATTTGGTTTGGTTTTCTTTTAAACAAAATCATGGTGAGTTGATTCAGTCATTGTTTGAAGTCTGCTGGTTAACCAAATCAATTCAACCTACTTACATGTTTATCTTTTCTTTTAAGAAAAATAAAAATCAAAAGATAAACTCTAATTTCATAACTATATCTCAATTCTCTCCAATTCATGATGTCGCCAGTAAATAATAGCACTGAAAATTTCTTTTCATAAACTCATTATGTTATACTTAGCTTTTTTTTCCCTTACTCAAGTAGTCAGACTACATAATGCATAAAAAAGTAAAAAAATTCTTAAGTTTTCTGTTGATCTGTTTCTATTAACCTGGTTTTATATATTGATCAATAATTCTTGAAATATAAAGTTATTTAGCTATTTTAATTCTTGTAATATAAGTGGTCCAAAACTTGGACAATTTTTTTTTTTTTTAAATAAATAAATTCAATTTGGACTAAAAGTTCGATTTAAAAGTTAGAGTGGGTTGATTTGGATTGAAATTCATCCAAACCAACTAATTTGATTTTGGTTTCTAGTTGAAATCGAAATCAACCCAAACCAAATTGTGTCAGGTCTGATGAGTCTCCTATCTTTAAATGAGACCATAGGCTTGATGCTTGAAAGTAAAAAACCTAACCCCCTGTTTGGTATAGATTTAACCACAGTTTTTATGTAACTCACATTTTTTTAACTATACATTGAATTAATTCTTATCAAAATTTATTGAAAATTTGATTTTTATCTAAATCAAACAGGGGCTGAGAAAATATTTTTAGAGATATTAAAATCTCCTTAAACGGAAACTAAAAAAATTCACATATGTTTCAATACATTCTTCTAGTATGTGTGTGTGATCAATGGACAGCAATCTTGTATAGAGAGTATTCTTAAATTTTTTTTTTTTTTTTTAATCTTTTTATCTCAATTAGAAACTTTAAAGCACGTTTACTTGATTTACTTAAAAAAGACTTCTAAAATACTCTTTTCAAATATATAGACGAAACACGTAAACCACATAGTATGTTTAACATCCATGTTCATGAACTATAATGTACATGAGTGTAGAATAAATATGTTTCATTTTGTCGATGAAAGAAAATAAGATCTCATCAAAGTAAAAATTATCTACTATGGTTATTCCATCGATGACACATAAATAATTGAGAAGATGTTTAAGATTTTAAATGAATTCGTCACTACTTTTGAAGCCTAAGAAGAAAATGATTCTGGGTTAAAGGGGGAGTTTTTAAAAGGTGATCATAAAACCAACCTAAAAGCAAATTAAAGCAATATAAGTCATGATTAAAGAGGTAATTCATAGAATATAAGTAAAGGAGAGGCGTGTATCCCACTCATTAATAAATGTTGAGTAAAACTTGCAATAGAGTCATCATTTACTGGGTGAATTATTGATTGCACGTTGAAAAAGGATAGGCGGATTTCCACTCATAAATAAAAAAATTTCCAAAGTAAAAACTTGCTTTATATTTTTTTAAAAGGAATTCAAGATGAAGATTTAGGCAATATTTTTCAAAAAGACCTTTGTGTGAACGTCTTCCTCTCGTATTGAATGCTTAGTTTACGTTTACTAAAAATGATATTTTCCTTTTTGAAGTCATATTTTTTATCGCACTTATGTCATTCCTAACTAACCGTTCACTTTTTTTCTATGTTACTCTTTCCCTCTCCTTGCATTCCCCTTCATCCTTTCTAGCCCCTTGCTCACCCATAGTTTCTAGGACCTCTCAAGTGTCTGAAAATTCACTTAATTGCATCCCAATGTTGTTGTCTGAGACTTGCCAAAAACTTGCTCACCACACTAACAGTTTGTGTTAAATCCGATTTTGTACAAACCCTAGCATACATCAGACACACCACTGCACTAACATATGAAACCTATGACATGTCTTCATTTTCAGCAAATGTCTTCGGGCACTGAACGATAAACAATCTAAAATGATCCGTCAAAAGTGTACTCACTAGTTTTGCATTACCCATGATGAACCTCTCTAACATCTCTCAACATAATTATACTAAGATAACCATAATTTTCAAGAATTTTTGTCCCAACAAATCTCCATCTCAAGTTTCCACACCCAATTCCTTCGTGTCAAATTCTCTTCTCAACAAAGTCCTCAATTTGTTGATCTCACTCATACTCGTTATAGCAATCAACATATCATCAACAGAAAGTAAAAGAAAAAAATGAATGAATCACCATCAAATCTCTTCACATAAATGCAACAACCACTGTTGCTATACTACTTCAGCCCATAAAGTGATATTCTCAATTTACAAATCAAGTGCTCGTGTCTAAGCTGGTTGAACCCTTTAGGCTACTCCATGTAAATATGCTTTTCCAAATCACCATGAAGAAAAGATGTATTTACATACATCTCCATGTCCAATGAAGTCAACACTATTTTGATGGAAGCATTTCTAAGCACAAGAGAGAAAATCTCATCATAGTCAACCCATTTTCTTTGTTAGTAACCCTTTGCTACCAGCGAGCCCTTGAACTTTTCCCCCGCATTTTGTGATACTACTTATTTCTTCTTATACACCCATTTGAATCTTATTGTCCTCTTTCCCTTTGGAAGCTCCACCAATACCCATAATTGGTTCTCATGTAGAGACTCCATGTCCTCCATCATAACACCCGTCCATCTATTCTTCTCTTAGTTACAACTTTCTGAAATGTAGTAAGATTCCTGTTACTGGTAACAAATATATAAGAAACCAAATTTTCAAAACCACACTTGGTGGGTGGCCTAATAGTGCATCTGGGCCTATCTATAAATATACTGTGATTCTCCAAATTTCAGGAGCTAGAACTCCTAGCATTTTGCACTTTGTCCTCTATGACATTTCTAGCTCCACCTACACCACATGTTTATTGCTGCTGCAAATTTTTGTAAACTTCTTCGCTTCTCATTGAGTAAGCTGTAACATGGATTTTTCATTAAAAAAAAATCACACCTCTACTGATCGCCACTTTGTTTGCCTTTTGGATCCCTAAGCTTGAATACTTTTACCCCTTTCTAATATCCCTCAAAAAGATACAACATCTAGACATTGCATCAAGCTTTGACCTTTTCTCACTAGAGACATGCATGTAGGTTGGTCACCCAAACACTCTCTAACCAGAGTAGTTAACCGCACCACCTTTCCACACACCTCTGCTACCTTCCCATGTAGTGCTACTCTAGACCTATTAAACAAGAAACATATCATACTCACTACATCTGCTTAGAAGTTCTTTGCAAGACCTACCTTCAACCTGAGACACCTGGCTCTTTTTGCTATTGTCTTGTTCACCATTTTCGCTACACCATCCTATTGTGATATCTTGCATACTGTAAAGTATCTCTTAATCCTTTGGTGCTTACAAAACTCCATGAAAATTGAATTTGTGCACTCAGGACCATTGTCTTGACCTGAAGCATTTAATCTTACTCCATGTTTGATTTTCTACTTCAGCTTTCCACAACTTGAACTTGTCAAACATTTCTAACTTAAACCGCATGAGTTACACATAAACCTTTCTTGAGTAATCATCAATCTAACTGATGAAATACATATGTTCTTCCCTTGATACTACCTTTATTAGCCCCTAAACATCTGTATGAACATAATCATGAACTCTCTCTGTCTTGTATGTGACTGTCTTAAACTACACCTTTGTATGAACATAATCAAGAGCTCCTGCTGTCAAGGCCGGATCTGCATAGAGGCAGATGAGGCCGTCGCCTTAGGCCCAAAATATGATGGGACCTTTTATTGGCCCAAATAGTTTTTTTCGTCAAGGGGGAGCACTTCATCTATCATGTCATGATGATGCTTCTACATAAAGTAGTCTAACTCTGACCTCCATCGACAGGTTCTTAGGTCTAGGCATCAGTTAGACATGATAGTACCAAATCAAGGAAAACCTTCAATAGATTCGACATGAATTTCAAATCAGCAACATGGACAATGCTAATTTACTTCATTGATACTTAGCAGTGTTCTAAATAGCGTATAGCGTGGTTAGACGTAGAAGCCAAATTTTAAGCTTTACGAGCCTAGGCGTAAAAAAATATTTTTTAATTTTAAATTTTTAATCATTGTAAAAAACATTCGATAATTCATATAATATATACCAAATATCTAAAATTATAAAATATTGTATGTACTTAATAATTCCTACAAAAAAGATAAGTTTCAAAATCATAATTACATAATATAGATAGCTTGCAGTTTAAATCTTATATAATTATTTATTGGACTCCAATTCAATATCTTCTTTTTCATCTAAAAAAAATGTACATTTAATGAAGATGAAAAGTAAAAAAAGAAATAAAATTAAGCGATCAACGAGAATGTTGACCGCTTAATGCGCGCTTCGGCGCGCACTGCTTAATTTTCGCTTAGTTTCAAGGCGAAGCGCTTTAGTCACGCTTCGCGCTAGGCAACGCCTAAACGCGTTTTTTAGAATACTAATACTTAACATCAGTTTATGCAACAATGAAGTTACTATCACATTTTTCGATGAATAAAAATATATTATAACTTTATTGGACAATGTGACAGTGATTCATTGCAACAAACTAGTACGAAATAATTGTTTGAATTGATTTTTTTTTAAATACTTTTTCTCGCATTCATTTTCAACTACATTCTAAAAAAAATTTACCATTTTTCTCTCTTTTTTTCATAATTTTTTCTACTTTTTAACCACGTATTCTTAAAAAATTTGTTTTCAAAAAATCAACTTCACTCTAGGGCAAAGTAATTTCACTTTTCATGAACATGTCAACATTCGGATACTAGTTGTTGAAGCGGTTGAGGAAACAATAAAAAATTGGTATAGAATCCTGACGTAGTGGAAGATTATAGGAAAGATGAACGACGACACAAATATGAGAAAAACTCACGAAATTTTTATTCAATTAAAAAAAAATGCTGTCTCAAAGGACTTACAATACTTTAAATAGTAAAATCTTAACAAAATTCAGAAAATAAATAATAAAATAAAAAACGATATTTTTCCATAAATAGAAAAATGCGAATTTGCAACTAAAATTGAAACCCCTAAAATTCAAGATCGCTCTCCAACAAACGGAATTCGAATCCGAATTTTATTGAATGTGATATTGAAGAAATAAAAATTACCATAAATAATAAAAATGCTTAATTGAGGACGTCAACAACGAAATTTGTCAAAAATTCGACGTTCGTCACTTCATCAAATCCAGTTGTGGATTGATTGACAGTAACTACAAGTCATCATAATTGTGACTCGAAAAAACGTGAAAACAATGAAATATGGCTGTCCATTAAATGTTATTAATTATGTGAAGTAATTTTTTGGAAAAATGTTTCACTTTTCATGAACATGTGTTGACGTGAATTTACTAGTTGTACCATGCAACTACTCCCTACAATCTCTCTCTCTCTCTCTCTGAATAAGTTCCTCAAAAACATCATTTTAAGCTATCACCCTCCAAATAGGTCCCGAATTTTTGTTGAATTAATCTTCTATAACTCGTTTTTACCAACAAAATTTCTCTTTTTTTGCCTGACTCTGAACGCCAGTGTTCTTGGAGAAAGTTGTGGAGCATGGTTTGTTGTGCTTATAAACTACTTTTAAGCTAAAAAGGCCCCCAAGAATCTTTGAATTAAGGCTGATTTGGAATACAAAATCACTGCTGGCATTAATTTCTTGTCAGTGATTTGGTATTCCAAAGTAGAGTTGGAAGCATTGATTCTAAGGTTTTTCAGCCCTTTTTTAGTCTGTCTCTGAAGTCTATGATAACGTGAAGAAGCTTTGGAACTGTTGGATGATGACAAGGCATCTACTTGCTTCTCTTTCTCCTTGTACATAACATAAATATCGAGTGTTTTTATTAGCAATCTAACTTGCTATTTCTAGGTCGAACAATATTTTAGAGACCCCTTTTATTCGATAAATTACTCAACTTTACTTGATGAAATGTTCGTGGAAAGAAAATATTATTTCACAAAATTTCTTCCCATATTGAATTGGAGATGCTCTAACGGCAACAATAAAGGAAAGCTAATAACTGAGAGTCTAATGCTTAGAAAATCTTGTTAATTAGAATTCTAGAGAATATTATTATGGTGTCAATCGGGTCAGCCACTAAGAAATCCTATTACTAGAAGAATTTGTTATAATTCAAAAATTTCGAAGATCCAATTTGAAAAACGGGAGATTCGACCCAAACTACACCTAGATGGGGGTGATTAGGTGTAAACGCGAAATTAAAAATTAATTAACATGCAACAAGTCACAAATTAATTATGTCTAGGTGATTAATCAAACAATTCAATTTATCCTAACTTCAACTACCGCAGTACTGAAAGCAATAATAAAATCAGTAAACAACATAAGATTGTTCACGGAGAAACCCAACGTGGAAAAAACTCCGGGCGCTTTGCCAGTCAAAAATCCACTAAAAACTGTATTATAAACTTATAGACCACCAGCAAAGTTGACGACACAAGCTTTCTGATCTTCTGTCTGAAGTTCGAAACAACTCTCCTGGAATGTGCACACGAACAACAATCCCAGCTCTTCTTGCAGTTTTCTCCTGTAGATCCACCAAGAACTCCTCGTTCTTGAATTTCTTTCTTGATCTTCTCAGCCAACCAAGTTGACGAAACAATCTTTCTGACAGATCCAAGAAAGGAATGGGCACCAGTGTATTTGATTGAAGATGTTGATATTTTCAATCCAAATGGCGCATATGAATTGATTTAACTTTGAAGGATGTTTAGCTCTTGAGAGAATAAGTGTTTTCTCTTGAACGTATTTGTTCAATCTATGTCTCTCGAATGTGCAGCGCTCCTTTTTATATGTTGGACTAATATGGTAACTTTGACCAATTAAAATCTCGCGAATTTAGGTCAGTCCGTAACACTGTCGCTCGAGCAAGCAGTATTGTTGCTCAAGCGAAGGGTCTGTCGCTCGAGCGACAGTGGGGTGAAGGTCGAGCGAGGATGTTCCTGTTTCATCCGCTCGAGCGAGACTCCAGTGAGCATCTAGCGAAAATGTGGCGAGAAACCTTCGTGTTCCAAATTTGGACCCTGAAGCTTATATATCGTATTAACAATCGAAATATGGTCGAAAGAAAAAATCTTTATTTGAGAGGGCTTCTTCCTATACCTATGAAGTCCATTAGACCCAGAAATGATTCATTGGAAGAATCCGTTGGGTCTTCCAATATCAATAGGTTGATTGTTTCGCTCCTGTATCTTCCAAAAGGAAAAAAGATCTTTGAGAATTGTTTCCTGAATCCGAAAGAGAGTACTTGGGTTCTCCCAATAACTAAAAAGTGTAGCATGCCTGAATCTAACTGGGGTTCGCGGTGGTGGAGGAACTGGATCGGAAAAAAGAGGGATTCTAGTTGTAAGATATCTAATGAAACCGTCACTGGAATTGAGATCTTATTCAAAGAGAAAGATATAAAATATCTGGAGTTTCTTTTTGTATATTATATGGATGATCCGATCCGCAAGGACCATGATTGGGAATTGTTTGATCGTCTTTCTCTGAGGAAGAGGCGAAATAGAATCAACTTGAATTCGGGACCACTATTCGAAATCTTAGTGAAACATTGGATTTCTTATCTCGTGTCTGCTTTTCATGAAAAAATACCAATTGAAGTGGAGGGTTTCTTCAAACAACAAGGGGCTGGATCAACTATTCAATCAAATGATATTGAGCATGTTTCCCATCTCGTCTCGAGAAACAAGTGGGATATTTCTTTGCAAAATTGTGAATCACTATTGGCACATATAAAACGAAATTGGCTTTCTATATTTTTAAAGAAAGCCTCATCTTTTTGTTCACAGAATAGCCAATTACAATAATCTAACACTAACAAACTTCCCCTTTGGCATTCTGTGACAAAAACATTACAAGACACAAATTCAGCCCAAAAAGAAAACTAAGTCCAACTATCATGTGAATGAAGCTTCCACTTTGTTCAACCTGTATCCTGAAGTCAAAACTCACACACCCAGTGTAAAAGCACGTGATACAGGAAATAAGCCATAAAGCACTTGAAAGCTTACACACATAAACAATCAAATAAGCATACTAGTTTGAGATGTAATATTAATGCTAATCAAAATACCATATACGCATTAATATCACAAAACATCAAAACTCAAACAGCTATGCATAAAGTGCAACACAGATGCAATGATAACATACTCCATATCAGTGCATGATATGCAATGCACATATAAAGCACAAGCTTCCCCTTACTGCAAACTCACTTAAAGTTAAAACAGTAGGCAAATAGTATCTATGGCTCTCCCCAACGACCCCAAACGACATAAGACATTAGTATAAATGTCATATCAATGAAAATCAAGTTAAATGTCAAACAGTATCTCTCCCCAACGACCCCAATAGACATATATCAAAAACATGCATAAGAATAAGTAACCAATTATCTATGTCTCACCCCAATGACCCCAACAGACAAGCATGCAAAAGACAATGTAGCTGCTCAAAATCAAATAAGTCTCCCCCTCACTATAAAATCTCTCCTCCTTTTTGTCACAAATGCTGAAAGGAAAATATAACCAAAGTAATGCAATGGGAGATAACAACCAATCAAATATGTAGTTGACAGCATGCAAGAGCAGAATTAACAAGAAATAGATCTCCCCACATACTCAGAATAAGTCAGAATGGAGTAAATAATATAAGTGACTCATGTGTGTAAAGTGTCACTAATTCAAGGTAAATAAGACTCCAAATCTTAATTTTTTGAGAATGGACATGCGAAGCATCACTGCCAATTAGTGTATTCTCCTACTAATAACAGTCAAACCTTGAAGAACAGTAGAACCTTTCACAGGAAGCTCAAATTTTTCTTTTACTCCCCCTTACTTTGAGCATATATGTTTTTCATATTTCAATTTATACTTAGCTCAACATATTTTTCTTTTCTTTTCAATAGCTCACAATATTTTTATCTTAAGTGCAAGTTCTAATTTATTGAGCAACTAATATGACCCCTATAGCGAGTTTTAGGTAAGTTAACCCAAGTCAAATGACCATAGGCACCAGGTTTTGAAATACCCTGAAAACTTAATTGCTCGAGTCAAATAGTCTCGAAAATGAACATTAAGATATGAGCTTTTTATCGTAAGGGAGCATACTTAAACTTAGGTCTACTAATGGTAGTCAATTCATGTTCAAAGTCAACTTATCAACAAGTGACTGCCATCCCAAATTTCACACATGCGGTTAAGTCCAACTTACAATATCATAGTGTGTGCAGTGCAGATGGTACATGAAGACACTTATACGAAATACCACATATCAACCTCAACAAACGATGGGAATTAAGCCACACCTCATCAATTATAGTCAGACATGATCATAACTTGCAATACCAGAAAGATTGTGCATCATGTTGTAGTAGACTATCCATTCCCAATTTTTTTTTAAAAAAAAAAAAAAAACAAGAGAAATAATGCATCACACACAAATGAAAACAAAGATTGAATGTGCCAAAAATAGACATAAGGAGAATGTACATGCAGGGAACTACATCCTAAAAGGCAATAAAAATGATGCATGCACAATAGTCCAATGAATGCCAGATGATAGCAGACAGAGTAAAAAGAAACATGCAAACTCCTGAAACAGTAATCAGGAGGGAACACAAATGCCAACAGCTTTCCTAAAAGACTCAAACATCAAACCATCTAAATGTTTAGTAAACAGATCAACTAGTTGATGTTCAATGGAAATGTGTTCAAGAGAAACTACTTCAGTCTTAACAAGTTCTCGAATAAAATGATGTCTAATGTCGATGTGCTTAGTGCGAGAATGTTGAACAGGATTTTTAGAGATATTAATGGCACTAGTATTATCATAGAAACTAGTCATAGTTCCTTGAGTAATTCTATAATCACTCATCATTTGTTTCATCCAAAGTAACTGAGTACAACAACTACCTGCAGCTATGTATTCGGCCTCTGCCGAAGATAAAGAAATAGAATTTTGTTTCTTACTAATCCAAGCTACAAGATTGTACCAAATATAAAAACAACCCCCAGATGTGCTTTTTCTATCATCAGCATTGTCTACCCAATCAGCATCTAAGTTGCCAGCAAGCTCTAGATTAGAATCTCTAGAGTAAAGGATCCCCTGATTCACTGTAACATCAATATATCTAATTACTCTTCTCACAGCAATTAAGTGAGATTCCTTAGGATCTGTCTGAAATCTAGCACACACTCCAACACTAAAGGCTATATCAGGTCTACTAGTGTAAGATAGAGAAGACTACCTATCATACTCCTATACAGAGACTGGTCCACACTCCTACCTGTAGGGTCATGACACATGTTGACACTAGCGCTCATAGGAGTCCATGTGTGTTTCTTACTAACTAACTCAAACCGCTTTTCATGATCCTTAGCATACTTAGACTGGGATATGAACAACCCATCATCTGTTTGCTTCACTTGAAGACCAAAGAAGTAGCTCAATTCACCAACCATGCTCATCTCAAATTTTTGCTTCATGCATTCAGCAAACTTATGAGCAAGAGAGTCAATAGGTGAACCAAAGATGATATCATCAACATAAATCTGGGCTATCGTGATGGTTTCTTCACTACGCCTTATGAACAGGGTTCTATCTACACCACCTCTCACAAACCCACGTTCCTCAAGATAAGCAGTTAGTCTGTCATACTAGGCTCTAGGAGCTTGTTTCATACCATACAGGGCTTTATTCAGTTTAAAAATATAGTGAGGAAACTTAGGATCAATGAATCCCTTAGGTTGTTCAACATAAGCTTCTTCCTGAAGAACCCCATTTAAGAAAGCACTTTTGACATCCATCTGATAGAGTTTGAATCCTAAGGTACAAGCAAATGCAAGAAGAATGCGAATGGACTCAAGACGTGCAATAGGGGCAAATGTTTCATCAAAATAAATTCCCTCAACTTGAGTGTATCATTGTGTAACTAGTCTCGCCTTATTCCTAGTTATGGTACCTACATCATCAGTCTTGTTCTTAAAGATCCACTTAGTACCTATAACATTGCAATTTTCAGGCCTAGGAACTAGAGTCCACACATCGTTTCTTACAAATTGATTTAGTTCCTCATGCATAGCATCCACCCAACATTCATCACTAAGAGCTTCCTCAACTTTCTTAGGTTCTATTTGGGATACGTAGCTAGTGTATGCCAGTTGATTTAATACTCTCCCACGTAGTTGCATTCCTTCATCTAAATCCCCAATAACCTGATCCTTAGAATGATTCAACTTAACTCTAGAAGAAGGCTCTTTAAGAGGTACAGTAACTTCCCTCTGTGATTCAAGTACATCTAAACTCTCAAGAGACTGTGAGGATTCAGGAGTAGGTTGTTCTTTGGACTCAGTCACCTATACAGGATCAACATTATGATAATCTACCCCATCTTGAGTAACAACCCCATCTCCCTCACTACCAGGATCATCAATGACAACATTTATAGACTCCATCACCACACGAGTACGAAAATTGTATACCCTATAGGCTCGACTGTTTCTAGAGTATCCTAAAATTATTCCCTCATCACTCTTCGAGTAAAATTTACCCAAGTTCTCCCCGTCTCTCAAGATGTAACACTTGCTACCAAACACTCGAAAGTATTTGACAGTAGGCGTTCTACCATTCCAAATCTCATATGGAGTTCTATCAGTTTTGGGTCTAAGGTACACTCGGTTCACAATGTGGCAAGCTGTGTTTATAGCTTCCCCCCAGAAATGCAAAGCTAGATCCTTCTCATGAAGCATGGCTCTAGCCATTTCTTGAAGGACCTGATTCTTTCTTTCAACAACTCCATTTTGCTGGGGGGTAATGGGTGAGGAAAATTCATGCTGAATCCCATTCTCCAAGCAGAATTCATCAAGGTTGGAGTTTTCAAATTCTTTCCCATGATCACTTCGAATTCTAGTAGCACTGAGGTTTTGTTCAGTGCATAGTTTCTTACACAAGGATTTGACTAGATTAGAGGCCTCAGATTTTTCACGCAACAAATCAATCCATGTGTACCTAGAGAAATCATCAACAACCACTAGAATGTATTTCTTACCTCCTAGACTCTCTGTCCTAGCAGGTCCCATTAAGTCCATTGAAGAAGTTCTAAAGGTCTATCAGTCAAGATCTTAGAAGTTCGTTTATGGTTCACCTGAGTTGTTCACCTTGTTGACACGGACCACACACAACATTCTCCTTCTGTTCAATCTTAGGTAATCCATTAACCCATTCATTTTTGGCCAACTTAGACAGACTTCTATAGTTCAGATGACCAAGCCTTTGATGCCAAACTTCAGTAATATCAATTTTCGCACTACTACACACATAGTTGGAATTAGGAATAACTCCATAACAATTATCAGCAGTCCTAAGACCTTCTAAAATGACCCCACCAGAGGAATCATAGACAGTACATCTCTTTTGGACAAAACTAACCTCATAATCAGCATCACATATCTGGCTAATACTTAACAGATTGGATTTTTAACCCTTCCACATAAAACACATTAGCAATAGGAGGAATACCAGGAATAATGCTGGTGCCTTTACCAAGGATAGGTGTAGTAGCCCTATCTCCAAAAGTGACAACACCACCATTACATTCCTCAAGGGTGGAGAATACAGATTTATTTCCACACATATGCCTAGAGCAAGCACTATCGAGGTACCACATGGAGTTATTATGGACTTTTAGAGTAACATGGGCAACATAGCAATTCACATTCTCATCATGCTTAACAAGATCACATTTTCTAACCCAAATCTTCCTAGGGGATGGGTAGACACTAGTCAGCCTGGTCAACATGTTAGTTAGGTGATTAACCTGATTAGACAGCGAAATGACCTGATTAGAAATATTCTGACCTCTATTCCTATTCACAAGATTAGGACACCTAGGCCTAATATGCCCCAAAGCACCACAGTGATGGCATGTAGGAATGAACCTAGACTTAGAACCACACAACTGTTGATGTTGATTTCTGATATCGGTAGTTCTAGGATTTTCATAGGTCATTTGTTCTACAACACTACTTCTTTTAGGTTCAGGATAGGCTGATTTATGAGACTTGTTACTGGCAGGAACAAAGGAAGTCTTAGAGGAGTTGTAATCATTAGAATTGTTCTTATTATAGCCCAAACCTTTCCTATCACCAGTTGACTTATTCATTCCTAGTATATTATCAAGTTTTCTAGTCCCACTAGAGAAAGTTTCGAGTTGAGTGTTAGATTTTTCTAGATCATTAGTGAGGACTTTTATTGTACCTTTCAATTTCTCATTGACACATTTTAATTCACTCAAATTTTTGGACGTATCCTGAAGATCACTGACAAGTCTCTCTTTCACTCTTTCAAGTTCATCTACTTTTTAAAGCAATGCTCTATTGACCTTCTTAGTTTTAAGATTACTCTCAAATATTTCCTGATAAGCCTCACGAATATCAGTCTCATCCTCAGACTCTTCCTCACTGTGATTACTACACTCTATTCCCTCAGTCTTATCAATCTCTTTATCGGAATCAAATTTAACTCTAGCAACACAAGCCACAGTTTTTCTCACATCATCTCCATAACACGACATGTTATGATTATTGACATAGACCTCATTAAGGGACACATGTAAAAGATATGGATGACTCATCTAGACAGAATATGGGTCAGGAATTGAATTTAAAATCTGATACCACTTGAAAAATCGGAGATTCAACCCAA
The DNA here is from genome assembly GCA_019395295.1 of Osmanthus fragrans. Lineage (NCBI taxonomy): Eukaryota > Viridiplantae > Streptophyta > Magnoliopsida > Lamiales > Oleaceae > Osmanthus > Osmanthus fragrans. Next base: position 18,760,810 of record CM033356.1, on the reverse strand, counting down.
ACTACACCTAGAGGGGGGGTGATTAGGTGTAAACGCGGAATTAAAAATTAATTAACATGAAACAAATCACAAGTTAATTATGTTTAGGTGATCAGTCAAATAATTCAATTTATCCTATCTTGAACTACCGCAGTACTGAAAGCAATAATAAAATCAGTAAACAACACAAGATTGTTCACGGAGAAACCCAACGTAAGAAAAACTCCGGGCACTTTGCCAGTCAAAAATTCACTATAAACTGTATTATAAACTTACAGACCACCAACAAAGTTGACGACACAAGCTTTCTGATCTCCTGTCTGAAGTTCAAAGCAACTCTCCTGGAATGTGCACACGAACACCAATCCTAACTCTTCTTGTAGTTTATCTCCTGTAGATCTACCAAGAACTCCTCGTTCTTGAATTTCTTCCTTGATCTTCATAGCCAGCCAAGTTGACGAAACAATCTTCCTGACAGATCCAAGAAAGGAATGGGCACCAGTGTATTTGATTGAAGATGTTAATGTTTTCAATCCAAAGGGCACATATGAATTGATTGAACTTTGAAGGATGTTTAGCTCTTGAGTGAATAAGTGTTTTCTCTTAAATGTATTTGTTCAATCTATGTCTCTCGAATATGCAGTGTCTCCTTTTATATGTTGGACTAATATGGTAACTTTGGCCAATTAAAATCTCGCGAATTTAGGTTAGGCCATAACACTGTCGCTCGAGCGAGGAGCATTGTCTCTCAAGCGAATGGTCTGTCGCTCGAGCGACAGTGGGGCGAAGGTCGAGCGGGGATGTTCCTGTTTCATCTGCTCGAGCGAGACTCCAATGAGCATCTAGCGAAAATGCGGCGAGAAACCTTCGTGTTCCAAATTTGGACCCTGAACCCTACGCTATACAACCAACTATGAAACTTTACAATTAAGTCTCTAAACTTAAAAAATGTTCAAGTTGGTCCTTTTGTTCACAGAATAGCCAATTACAATAATTTAACACTAACACAATTGTTAGCGAGCAAAAAATCGTCACATGGAAAAAGTGAAACACGATCGGTCATAGCCTACAACAATAATCTTTATGATATCATAATCTTATATTTAAGAAAAATAGGGTAAAAAGTAATGTGATCAAAATTTGAGTGAATATGATAGGGGATTATTCATGTTCAAGCAAGTGCCAATAATAACATTGTCACGATTACATATGTATGGGGCCCGGTGGTTTCTTGGTCCTCGATGGGTACTTGTGGATTCAAGGTACAACTTTCATATTAGTCACCTAATTTATTGATTTTTTCAATATATCTAGAGTAATGATCTTGAGCTCAAACCCGAACATCAATTAATACGTTTTTGTTGTGTATTGAGTCCTAAAATACATTCTAGATGTCTAACAACATTTCTTGAGTCGAAAATTTATTTCCAAGCACATACTTAAAAAGTTTCAAAAATCTAAATAAGGTTGAAAAATTATGAAACAAATATGTTTAAATCGCACAATACGTTAACTTGAGATACATCTTCCTCTCCATGACTTCGGAAAGGTACTTTTGGAACATCAATAGGCATTAATTGAAAGAAAATATATGGAGAATTTCATTATTATTTTTCGGGTCAAAATTTGTATAACAAAGTCAACATTAGCATCAATAATATTGGTCTTGGAAAAAAAAACATCGGAATGCCAACATCAAAAAGTATAAGCAAGATCAGGGAGAATTTCTCAATTTATGACTAACGTTAGCGTTCTAAAGAGTAAGGGCAAATATTGTCCATTCTCAATAGTTGGGGGATCAATTGGCTCTTTACGAATATATGGAGGATCACATTGTCCCTTCTGAATAAATGGAGGAGCAACTCGTGCCTTGTGAATCGTTGGATGACCAAATTGCTTCTTTTGAATACTTTGAGGACCCATTTGCAAATTGTAATGAGTAAGAGAACTACGTTGAGAGTTCTAAATAGCTAGTGGGGAAACTTGTGTATTTTGAAAAGAAAGATGAGAAAGTTGCTACTTCCAAATATTTGGAGATGAAATTGCTCTTTTTGAATAGATGGAGGACCAACAAAATTTTTGAATAGTTGGATAATTGAATTGCTCTCTCTCAATAGACCCTGACCTAAGTTCATGTTTAGAATAGTTGGAAGACCAACATGCTCTTTCTAATGGTTGGAGCACTAATATGTTAGTTCTAATAGATGGGGTCCAAGTTGCATGTTCTGAATTGTTGGAGGACCTACTTACGCATGCTAAGTAGATAGATACTTAGCTTGCTCCTTCTAAATAGTTAGAAGATGAATCAACATGTTTTAAATAGTAGTAGGACCAGCATGCACATTCTCAATGGATTGGGGGAAAATTCATAAATAAGAAGTTAAGTATCATCCATTTCAAAATTAAGAACAAATGTTTTAAATTTCAAAAATCAAATTTTTATTAAAATTTATTTATGATTTAATTAATTAATAATATATTTAATTAATTAAATATATTAAGGTCATAGATTTATATAATTTAATCACAAATTAACGATTTAGTTAATCACATATTATTTTTCGATCATAAATCAAAATATATATATGTCACAAATTATTTTACGGTCACAATTCAAAAATTTCTTAGGTCACAATTTGTTCATCGATCACAAATCACACATATTATAAGTCGCAACTTATCAAATTATTATCATAAATTAACAATTTTTTAGGTCACATTATATCTTGATCACAATTTCTCTTTTTCATTGGTCACAAATTAACCAATTTAATGGTCACAGTCAACCAAATAATTTGTAACTACCACTAACAATTGCGACCACCATCTCACCACTGTCCCCAGCAGTACCACCATCATTATCGTTGCCAGAACCACTACCACCATTTTCCAAACCACTAAAAAAACCACCCCAAAACCATCGCCTGTTGTCCTATCTATCTCCAGCCAGATCGAGTCACTGCTACACTGTCGACCACCAAAATTTCATCACCACCTCTCCAAATCAACAAACCACCAATAGACTCCACAAAAATCAAACCAAACTACAACACACCGTCGCCTTCACTCTACTGCCATCTTTTCCGATCTCTCACCTCTCATTGGCATTCTCCACCTCTCGGCCACCTCCGCCCACATCAACCCATAGAAACCACCATCATCGACACCTACTCAACCACAACCACCTCACACACCACCACATCGATCTTCAAAACTAAATTTCCCCCATTAACAAAATATGTAAATTTTCAGAAAAGCATTCCTTTCATCAACACAAATATTGAAGCTGGGTTAAGCGACATCCCTGGGTGGAGATCGCAGTTGTACTACACCGCTCGCAGTGGCGGTGACAGTCCACTGCGGGCGACGACGTCGCTGGGTGGAGATTGCCGATGGGTCGAGCGATGCCGCTATTGATAATGCATAGAGCGAAAGAGGTACAACAACACGTTACTGGGTGGAGATCGCAGTTGTACCACGCCACTTGTAGTGGTGGTGACGATCTACTACTCATGGTGACAATATTGTTAATATTAAAGAATAATAATATTGAAAAGAATAGAATTATTAAATGACTAATTATAATTTAAATTTTGAAATATTAAACTTAAGACATGATTTATGAAAAGAAGTTTTTTTTTTTTTTTTTTTTTTTTTTTTTTTAAACATGAAAAGTAGATTTTAAAAATAGGTATATGTGTAATTAATCTAACACTGAACCCAAACTCAAACTAAATCTGAGGCCCAAAAAAGATGTAGCCCAATTCTGAACCCAAAAAAAAAATAGGGAACAATACACAAAACCTACATTTAAGAATTACTTTTCAAAATTATCAAACTTGTCTAATTATTTCAAAAATCAGGTGGTAAATAAATTTATTAAATATTAAATTATAATATTATATACATTAATTCCACCTCAGTCACCTATCACATCAAAATTTAAATTCAAACCCATCTGTTTCTCTCTCCAACCCATCCACCTCCGATGATTGCTCCGACGACACCAACCAACCTCCGATGACTGCTCCGGCGACTACTCCGGCGAATATTCTAACGACCTCAATGACTACAGCAAATTGCTCCGACGACTACTCCGGCGACGCCAATAGAAAAATCTCTACAAAATGTGATAGTTGTAGTGGTGCATAGTAGATCAGATTTATAACTGTGTTATCCGTGACCATACCTGTATTATATGTGAATTCACTGACTTTGTTTCAACGACCAATTTTGTCTTCGGTGTGACTAACTGTGACCAATTGTGACTAATTGTAATCAAATTTATATTCAGTGTGACCATCTGTGACTAGGTCAATCTCAAGTCACAATCGATCACAATCAACACAAATAGTCACAACAAGCACATATTCGGTCGCATAGAATCACCACAAACAAATCTGCACACACCATATACAAGTATCGCAATCCACCACCACCACCACCACTAACACAGAACCCACCATGGGGTTACTATCACCACCAAAAACCCAGACCCCGCACCTCATCGTCAAACATATACCCACCGCTAGAGTCACCGTCAAACAACTATTTGCCAAAAAAAGGAAAAAAAGTCACCACCGATCAGCGCGCTGCCACTGCAGTAACCGGCACCACCACCAACATACAAGAACCGCTGCAGGCCCATCGCCGCTGCCCCACTACACAACCCACCACCAACACCTGCAATACCACCAAATCCACCGCATCCAACCACATATATATCTCAAGAACGATCTGAAAAGGCGTCCCAACCTCAGCACCACCACCACACCATCATCGAACCGTACAACCGCCGCCACCGCGCGAACCATCTGCCACAACAAATTGTTGGTGAAACACCAACTCGAAGAAGATTGCCGTTGCATATCGCGGACAGAGGAAGAGATGAGAGGAGAGAAAGGACAAACGTGAGACGTACAAATTGCCATTGCTGCACTTCGTTGGTTTTCGCCAACGACGACGGTGAAGGCGGACAGAGAGGAAGATGTGAGAGAGGAGAGGAGAGGTGAGGTGAGAGAAGCTAGAGAAATATCACGTAGAGAGAGAAAATGGAGAGAAGGAATTGGGGTGGGGTGGTTTTCTGTAATTAGAGCTAGAGAGAGAAAGAGAAAGAAGAAATTTGGGTGCGGAAGAAATCTAGGTGCGGGAGTGGGATTCAATTTGGGGTGGGGTTCTGTAATTATTAAATTAATAATTCTTAATTAGCACCTGATTATTGAAATTTAATCTTTCACCCATTTATTTTTGAAATCTAATTTTGATAAGAAGGGTTTAAGGTAATTTTCTTAATCCAAAACCCAAACTTAACCCAACATTTAACCCAAATCAAAGCTCAACTTAAACCTAATCCCAAAGCCCTCAAAATCGAAGAACATAATTTCAACCCAAACCCCGAACACAAGCTCAACCCAACCCAATCCCAATCCAACACTAAAATTAAAACTCAGACACAATTCCAAATCCAAATTCGAACGGAAAAAAAAAATCATAAGTCGGTACTAAGTTTGCACCAAATCAATTTTCAGACATTAAGTTTAAAAATTCAAAGGTCAGGTGTTAATTCAATATTTTAATTTTAAATAATAATATTATCAATATAATAATCTACCCACACGCAATCCATGAACCAACCGTCCCTACCCTTATGCAGCAACATCCCCTCTTATAGTCGTCAACATCCACCTCGTTAACAACTTCTTGAGTGACAAACTGATCGTCGTTCAACGACGAATGAGTATCATTGACTCAAATAATAGAAATAGAGGAAAAACATAACAACCGCTGGAGAACATCAACTGAACATCGCCGTCAACTGATCATCTTCTTCAACAGCACTCAACAATGTTGGTATAATTTAAAATTGATAATTGAAAAGTAGTCACTACTAGTGTAATTTACATAGTACTTTTCGGAGCAAATAAATTTCAATTTTCACTGTCGAAATCTGGTTAATTAAATTTGTGACCAGTCCGAATAATTGATGTCAGAGAAATCAATGACGTGTGACTAGATCTCTTGAATTTGTGACTCGTGACTTATGCACTTTGATACATGACCAATTACATGTAACATGTGATCTGTGGACATTGATCTGTGACCTATGAAGATTAATGTGTGACTAATTTTAATTAATTTGTGACCTGTGGACGTTGATTATATAAACCTTACACCTGATTTTTGAATTGAAAATTTTAAATACATTTTTATATGTAATTTCTTCAATCCAAAACCCTATTCCCAAACTCACATCGAGTTAGTTAAATCAATACTCTTTTCAAATCATTACCCACAATTTATGGAAAACTCCACGTGTATAGATGGAAAGCTGATATGGCACATTACGTTAATTTGTCCACTTGGATTGAAAATAAAATAACCCCCAAAATTAAAAACAAAAAATGGCCCAAATCAAACCCCCAATTGTACGAAGATAAACCCTAACCCACACTCAAATATCCTCTCATTTCCATTTTATTTCATCCTTCCATGATGTAGATACATACCAGTCTTCGAATATTTATAGTAAGGTGCCGGATTATGTGCCAATGCCATTGCCGATGAATCATCTTCATGGATCAGGAAATGTCCATCTGGGCAATTTTCACTTCAGCAATCATGTGGTTCCAAATGATGCCGATATTCAGTCTTCGATTCAGGGGCAGCCAATCAAAGAGTGCCATGTTTCTCTAGGGGGAATAGAAAATATCCAACCTTGATCAGCCATTTTCTCTTGGCTCTTCCAAACCAAGTTTAGGATAGTAGGTACTCCCCAGTGATCACCAAAGGCACCTTTCTCGTGAGTGTCTTTTGCTTCGTATTCTTCTGCTTAAGATGCATGAGCTGGGCTGATTTGTGTATGTAAATTGAACAAAGCTAAAGAGATAGTAAAAACTAACTATTAAAAATCTCGTGTCTCCTGTATGCGATATGATGATTACTTTACCAGTAAATAATTTGCAATTTATTAGCAACTAAAGAAGCAGTCAAAATGTAAACTAGTAATTTATCATTAAGAGTGGTAGAAAAATGAATACAAATAAATCTAATAATAACAAATACGAACCACTAGTAATTAAAACAATCAAGGTGCAAATGATATGTCATTTCCAATGCTTGCCAAACTTCCCATGCTTGAACTTCCCGTGCTTGCCATGGTGATGACCATATTATCCACCGTGGTGATGGCTATGATGTCCACCGTGGTGATGTCCATGATGTCCGCCGTGGTGATGGCCATGATGTCCGCCGTGGTGATGGCCATGATGTCCACTGTGCGACAAATGGTGCGCCCCATAAGCAGATGCTGCTAATGCAGCACCCCCAGCTAAAACTCCTCCCATATGAGATCCAGGGCCTGTAAGAATAGTTCATCACATAAATATTAGCAATTCATTGGTAAATCAGCACAAGACACTATAACTCAGGTGGAATCTTCTAGTTCCTCGTCTTTGACTTAAAACCGATGCATCTAGCCATGAGCAAGTTGAAGAGAGCTCGAGAGAATTTTCATGAGAAAGGAGTGAGGAAATGCATTTATGATTCCATACTATAATACTAGGAAGGAAGGATCAAGAATGTTGTACATTTCCAGAGATAGATTAGTTGTAAATAAACAAGTAAGATTTGTCTAGACAATAATTATGAAATTTCACTTAAAAAAGCCATTCATTTTCATGAAGAATGTAGAAGGCAATAAACGAAGTTCCTTGTAAAGGAGGAAGATATAAACAATTATGTTTGATGAGTGCCAAAAAGTTCTATTATGTGGTAGTTTAAATTTGTCTTCTTCGTGCATTAAAAGCATTTTATGCACCCAAGGAGTACAAATATCTCGATCACTTATCTCACATTTTAAAAGGAAGCCGAGTACAACACCAAACATCGAAACAATTTTGAAGAAAAAGATGTTTCCTCAAAGGCTAAATTGGGTTATAAGGCAATCCAAGCTCTCTTTATTGACATGTGAATAACTTTCAAACTTCAAATTAGAGAACAATTAACTTGCCATGTGAATATGATTGATATTATTCAAAGAAACCTCTCAAGCACGTTGAACATTCATCCCAGAATCGCTCCCCCGACCAAAATACTTAGAGAAGCCCCCGTGTCAATCACTTCCATTCCTCTCATCATACCATTTGTAACATTCTATAGCTCTAACTCGATTATTTCCTAATAATTGTTGTACCTCAAAGTCACATTAATTGGTTGACCAACAGTATCTCGGCCTTTAACTACTAGAGAATTATAAATATTAGGCATGGTCAAAGGATTCTAAGCTATGGACCGTTTTCGATAAAATTAACAATCATTATTACCTTTAAATTTGCTGAATTATATATGATTGTGAAGTGAATTCTTATTGATACACAAGGAAGAAGATGATTCTAGCTCAAAAAGGCAATAATGTGACAGATAATTTAAGAGGTAACAAAACATAATACCTTGATGGGATGGACCAGGATAACCAGCTGGAGGGTATCCACCCGGGGGAGGATATGCAGCTGGAGGATATCCTGCAGGTGGAGGATAACCATGGGGAGGATATCCAGCCGGAGGAGGATAACCATGTGATGGATATCCTTGCGGGGGGTATCCTTGTGGGGGATATCCTTGTTGAGGGTATGCCCCATGTTGCGGAGGGTAATGTCCAGCACCAGAGGCATATGCAGCAAGATTAGAGAACAGCCCTCTGTCTTTACTGTCATGTATGCTCTTTTCATCTCCCATTTTCTATAATTTGGATAACAAATACGTTAACTGTAAGCAAAAGAAAAGAAGAATAAGTCAAGAAGTTGGGTGCAGTTGAATAAAATATTCGTCTTTGGTTATCATAATGAAGGCATCCTCGGTTCCATTGGCATTAATTAAGTGACAACATAGTCACACCATTCGAGAAATTTTGGTACACAATAGCGCACAGCACTATATGTTGCACAGTATAACAGACAAGATTAAACTATTTTTTCTTCCTAATCCTACCAACGTTCAAATCCAACACAACCAAAAACGACAATTGCATTCAAGAGAAACACAAAAATTTACACTTAGATTAACTTTTTAAAACAAATTAGCAAGGGATGAGAAACCACTCCAACATATAATTCCATCTTGTTGAATCCTATACAATATGCATCATCTTGTACGAGATCAGAAAATGATTCCTATAACCTTCACTTTCTCATGGATACATCCGGGGATCGAAATTCTTGTGTCATATTTCAGGGAAAAAAAATCCGAACAAAGGAAAACGACTGTATTTACCATAAAGGACTCTGATCACCATTCCACCCAACCCCATTCATTTAAAGAACAAGGGATAAAGGCAAAGGCAATCTGTGAACATCCAGTTCTATAACGAAAAATGGTAAATAAAAAAAATAAGGGTCACCTAAAGCATCAATTTTACCAATATTTTGCAGAAATAATAACGAAAAGAACTTTGAGAAAGCTCTTTCTTGTATGATTACACAGGGATGCATGCATCAAGAAAACAAAATACGATTGATTTCATAAACACTAAAATCAAGAAACAGGAAAATCGAATATTATAAACGAAAGGAGGGAAACAAGAAATCAAGAAAGAGAGAGAGAAGTTTACCGAATTAAAATTGATGTGGGATTATCAAGAATGAGTTTTTTGTTCAACAAAATCCAATTTGAGTTCTTAAATAGAAGTTTCCTGCAATCAAAGATATTGAAGCATTACAGTGTAAAGTATACACGTTTTATATGATCATTTTATCCCGCGGTTGCTTCAACCGTTCTACGCGTAATATGATGTAATTTGAATGGAACTCTCTGCTTGATAAATTAATTAATTAATTAATTAATTCAGATGTATTTAGGTACTAGAATATTTGCAGCAGCGTTTGATTTTGATTATTATTAGGATAAAGTTTAAACAGAGAAGGTTCTTAGTTTTCTAGTAATAAACCGACATCATCATTTTATTTTATTTTTTGTTTACTTTTTAATATTTTATCCAAGAGTCCTATTTTTATATAAATCCCCATTTGGTAGATTTTAATCTAACTAAAAGTCAACAGTTAATTTTAAATACATATTCAATGGAACCCATTACTATTTAACCACACATTTCATAAGCATTTATAAAAAAATATATTAAAAATCTGATTTTTAATACTCATCAAACAAGGCGAAGATTGTAAAAGGAATAGTTGAAGATCGACTGTCATTATTTAGCTCCCGTTTGGCCTCAATTATTTTAAATTATAATGAGTGGAATAATATTTTTTTGAAGAATGAGTGATTGAAAAAGAAAAAAAGGTTTTCGATTTACGTTTAATATTAATTTATGAAAAATTGTGTGGTTGAAAATTGGAGAAAGAAAAATGAAATTTAATTTAATGGGGACAAAACCGAGGCTTAATCTTCAAAATTTCAACCATACTACATGTAGATTATGTTTTACATCAATTTTTTCACATTGTGTCACGTGACACCACACTATTGGACATTTTAAAAACATAAACAATTTTTTCACCTATCAAATCTTGTCAACTTATATACACTTTTAGTGTACAAATGGCTTTTCTCATTTTTTAATATTGGAATTATCGGATGTATGAATTTTCAACTATGGCAACTTCAAGAAAGAGTCTACATAGAGATTTAAAGTGGAAAACCCATGACTCGACCGGACCTTCGTCATGCTCGGGGCAATTACTCGTGATCGAGATTGACCAATTTTATCAAGATCACCTATTATTTCATGTAAATTCATAAAAATTAATTCATGTAAAATTCATAAAAATAATGAAAATAAACAAAATTATTTAAAATACCAACAAAAAATTTAAATAAATATTATAAAATTATAAAACATCAACAAATTTCATAATATGGAAAGAAAATTATGAAATGGAAAAAATAACTAAAGAGTGGAATGAAGGAAATAACCATATTCGATTAACTTGCTAATGCACTTGATCTACTTTTCCAACCTATTTAGAGGAATAGCTTCATTTAAACCAGGCGGAGGTGAGTTCAACAACTCTCCCAGCATTAGTTCCCCAAGCTAGCCCACACAAATTCAAAAGATAACAGAACATTAGAGAGAGGCTTGTTAAGATGACTACCTCTTCATTAAGTACAAGCACGTTTGGACTCCTGACATTACATTTGGTCATGGAGAAAGAAGAAAAGTGATAATACAAGATGACTGAAGACAGAAAACCTTCTGGGCACTACACTTTCAACCAGAGCACCAGAAGCCAAAAAGTGTCTGCCCACTTATTCAGTTTTCTCCTAGTACCAAAGATTCAATCACCAAAAAAGAATCTAGGAACAAATTGTTCCAATAGCAATTCCGAAATCAGTTAAAGGATGAAGAACCTATTGCTCAATTTACCCCCAGCAGTCGTATTGTGCCATTATCGAAGTTATTTGACATGTTAGGTAAATCAATTATCTGAGCAGGAAGAAGTGAAAATCTTCATTGTCATATTAGCAGTAGATTACATCTAGTAACAATTCAAGGGAAAAAAAGTGACAATGTTCAATTTTTTTTTTTTTTTTTTAAGATTAAAAGTAGATTATAGGACAAAAGTTCACTCCTCTTCTCTGATATGCGTGCATAGGGCCTCCAAGTTCTATAATGTCAAGTCCATTCTCACTCGAGATCATCAATAGACAAATATAAACGTGTTTGCCCAGGTTGAAAGAGGATAAATGCAGAAAACAGAGGCACGACCTTGGTGAAGGATGAATTATCTAATCTTAATACAGTGCTCTGCATTTCAATCTTTAATAATAGAATTTTCTTTCTTTATGCATGACCAGCACTATTTTGAAACTTGATCTGCTTAAGATAGTTGAATTTAGCACTCTAATTTCTTCTAATTTGATCAAGAATAGAAATACTAAGCAACTCTGACCATGACAAGGTTTACCTGTTCTGTATGTATCCCAAGACCCATGCCATCCATGAAGTCTTTGACTCCACTTCTGACACTTCAAAATTCTTCCCTTGCTCTTTCAGGGGTTTGTCACAGAAATATATTCAAAGTCGCTGCTTGAGACACAATAAAGGTTATTTCTTTAGATCAAAAAACAGTCACCATTTGATAGCAAGTCTATCACTAAAAGAAACTAACATTCATTTGGAGTACCAAAAAAAAAAAAAAAAAAATTGTGACAGTTACAGATTTTTAGACTGGATAGGTAAATACCTATTTAAAAATGAACCAGCCATTGAACTTCTTTTCTTTTTTTATTTTTTTTTTCATTTCCCTTCTACCTTTCCTTATTTTTTTTCCAGGGGCTGGTAGCATTCAAAAACTCAACACTAAGTTGAACTAGATGTAAAAGCAACACTTGTAACGAAGCAAAGAAAAAATACTTGCAATGAAAGCATGTAATATCCAATCAAGTTTGCGAACAGGCAAACATGAGAGTAAAACAAGTTTAATGTGAGAATCATCAAAGCTCTAACGCTATTTGCCATCTTCCATGTGAAATACCTAGCTACATAGATTCTAATTTAGTCTTCGACTACAAAAAAACAACTCTCTTATGTTTAAGAAGAGATTTAAATGAATACATATGATCCTTATCTAATAGTTTAAGCTTTTCGAAAAGATTGTTAACACTGAAAACATGGAGAATCACAAAGACGAGGCTCCTTCTTCCATCCTGTATTTACTAACACGCTCAACATGTGGAACAGTAACGATGATTTTTCTCATAAAAGTCTATCAACTGCATTTCAAAAGAAAGCAACACTATTAAGATTGATAGTTTAATGCTAGGCAGGTTAATTATTACTACGTCAAAGAAACGTTCATGGTTAATGAGCCGTTTAAGATTGAAACACTTACCAGAAGTGGATTGTTAGCTTTCAAAAATTTGTTATCCACTGTCACTTTAGTACCATCAAACCTGTAGCCAGCCGCGGAAATTACAGAATTTAACGAATAGAAAGATTCATGAACACATACTTCTCGACAACCTAAATATTGCAAAATTAAACAAGGTAGAATGCAATCTAAAAAGGAAAAGGATCTGAAGACACTACTCATCTAATCTGATCTTTAAGTTTACTCCAAACAACATTCCGATATTTTTGGAAACAATACACATCTTGATTATTCTCAATGCTTTACATTTAGAGCATGCTTGGCAAAGATTTTCAAGCTTATAAGTCAGTCAAATATCATTTTTAACCACACATTCTTTATGACCAACAACTACTTTTCAACCACACTTTTTGGAATCCACTACTTATAAGCACTTGAAGAGCTTAGCCAAGCAAGCACATAATACATTGAAAAAATTCACATGATTGTTCGTGCCAATGAACAGAAATAGGGTTTCAAATAATTTTGAAGAGGCAAAACCCTTTTCAAGAAAGGTGAGTTGGTGTCAATATGAATGGCCATGACGTCAAAAGTTTCAAAATTAACCTAAACACAACGCTTATCCCCAACCCAACAAAATAGCATGATTTTCATTCAGTAACTACAATGTCAGGGACCTGTTTTGCATGTAAAGATTCATGTGCCACAACTGTCAAAAGTACAGAATATACATTACTTTCCAAAGTTCATCATAGTAGCTCTGTTAAAACTCAATTTTTCAAGAGGATTATGAGGTTATTTTTTTGATAAAATAAAATATAAAAAATACCAAAATGATGTTGTAAGCTACAGAAAATCAGGCCACAATTCAGAGAGTTCTCTTTTTTCCAGAAACAATATTCTAACTAGAAGGTAGTTAAAGTCAAATTTTATATCTTCCTCTAGATAAGATTTTGAAATATGTAGGAAGCATGCATATCCAAATTTTTCAGTGCATCATTGCATACCGAATTATGGCGTTTATTGTGAAATTCTGCAATTTATAATCGAAATTAAATTATCTTACTAATATCTCTTTTACCTTATTTTCCCAAAAGACACTAATGGTACAATCCCTTCTCAATATCTTATTTTCCTTTTTATGCAACAAATACTACGAAAGGCCAATGCCAAAGATATCATTGTCACATATAGTTGGAATAGTTAGTCTAAAAGATAGCTCTACGGCCTCCTATTGTTTGTTCCAATATAGACAGCAGCCACTACTAAGAAATGGAGATGGTATGACTGAACAACCTTGCCAATTAGCATCTACTCTTTCTAACTCTCAACTTCATAAAGTACCATTTACAATCTTTCATTCTTTTCTGGATTTAAAAGCACATTTTAAAATATATTGCATCCCTCAAAGAAAAGATCGTGCTAACTTTAGTGCCTGGGATTCACATTATGTAATGCATATAATTCACCAGTTAAACATGAACTAAGAAATTTCGAGTAAGATCGCTAACCTCACAGCATCAAAGGCTACTAAAACCTCTTCAAAGTTGTTTGAAATGGAAATTTGATAGCTTATAGGCTTGATGATCCGAGCAATCGTAGTACCGAGCTTTCTGGAATCCTCAAGCTGACTCTTGCAATTCGTAACTGTTGGGTTTTTTGATACCCAATAATTCGGGTGATGATAAAAAATCGATATTGGATATTTTATCGACGCCAATAGTGGCGGCTTGACTCGGAAACAATTAATACACAATGGTTGCCTAAGTTTAGTTGGGTTGGTAGTTTAGTTAATGGATGGATTTGGTTATCGTTAGCCCATTAACTTGGTCCATTATGAGTAGGTCTTGATCCAAATGAGTGACCTAAACCTAGCCTATTTATATGGTAGAAACCTAGCCATTTTGAGTGTGTTAAATGGAAGAGAGAATGTGATAAAGGTGGGGCAGCCGACTTGGGGGGGAATTGGGAGAGATTCCACCATTGTTGTCACCTTGTTTCTTCTCCATTGTAGTCACCATCTAGTGTCCTTTGTGAATACTAAGTAGAGAGCAATCAGAAGGGGAAAAAAGGGCAACCAACAAGGAAGAGAAGGGCAACCATTGTGTAGAAAATTGTTGGGTCGAGTTCGATAGTTGGTGTTCGTTTGATTGATTTCTGAGCTCAAATCAAAGGTTTCTCGAGGATTAATTCTTACAAATGATATCAGAGCTTGTGTTGTTGAGAAATCTATGATTTTTGGGGTAAAAATGAGCTGAAAATAAGCAGAAATGAAGTTGGAAAATCGGCAGAAAAACAGGAAGAAGCTGTCCAGAATTTTTAAATTTCTGCCAGATCTGTTTTGTTGATTTCCGGCGAAACCAGAAGGAATTTGGAGAAACGGACACCACCGTTGGACTGAGTACGCGAATGCGATCCAGAAATGTCGACAAATTTTTTTCGGCGGCGAGCGAGTGGCCGGCGCATCGGCCAAATTCCAGCGATGACTCCAAAAGACAGAATTTCCCGACGAAGAGACGGACCCTGTGGTGTTGTCGAATTTCAGTTTCGAGCAATACAGTGAAAGTTGGACGATTTTGCCCTTTGATGTCCGGTGCTGGGTGTCGTTTCGTGTTACCGCGGTTGCTAGAGACTTTAGGACGAATGACGGCGGTCCTAAAGTGGTGAATTCGCAACTCTCGATATTTACGGACTTTCAGACGTGGTCCGCTCGGTATCGTACTCTTTCCTTTTTTATTATTGTAGTTAAAATAGTGTAGCGTAATTTATTTTTCTTATTAGAAGTTATCGTATGGGGTGACGTTAGGTTTGAGGTTACCGTGAAGGGGTAACCATTGCCTGTTGTTAGACTTAAGAATTACTTGTTAATTACGTGCCATAAATTCTTTGTGAATTTATTATCAATTTTTTCTACACTGTTAGAATTGTATGTGACCTTAGGAAAGTTTGTTTGACTATTCTATGAGAATTATATTTTTATTTTGCTTGTGGTCATTATTTAGTATTGATGACATGTGTAGGTCTAAGGCAAGTGCGAAAAATAATACGTATTTTTAACTGTGGTGAATTTGGATATGGTGAAATAGACTGTCTTAGGAATGATAATAAAAAGAAAGATGAGATGAGAGGTGAAGCGAATGTTGTCATGGGGTCGAGTGATGACCCTAGTAAGGTTTATTAAGGGTAAACTTAGTTACTACATTGCATCTGTCTGTAATCCTTTTTGCATGTGTGTGAGTGCTTGATTCTGTTGCATGTTATATATTACACTTTCAATGTGTTTGATGTGTATAATTGCATGAATTAATGTGACTCAAATACTTGGTGTATGTGTTTGTATGCATAGTGAGTTTGTGATGCATTAGCAGTAAGTGTGTATGTTGGATGTCTATTGGTGAGGTGGAGTATAGATGCCCAGGAGTACATTGTGGTTTGTACCGGGGATGTGGATTGTAACATTTGTATTACGAGTGGAGATGTGATCAAATGTTTGGAATCTTTTATCTGAAAGAGACCCTGATCAGGTGGAGTGTGAGAGATGACATTTCTATCACTTCTGTTAGGTGGAGCCCCATTATCCACGTAGTTTAGGAGAACTGATGAGGTGATAAATGATTATCTCGAGAATTTAGGATCTATTGTGACTTACCAGTTAGACATGAGTTGAGTGATTAGTCTAGTGAGCATGGTGGAGCGATGAGAGGAAATATGTGTTCTCGAGGTGGGAGTAACACGGAATGAGATATGATAAGTGTGGTGAGATCTTTTTCGTGGGGTCATTTATGTATTTGTTGCATATGTGTTGGCTTGTTGATTAACTTGATGTTAATCTGTGGTTCTGTGTAAACGTGTTTATGAAAAAGATCTGTATGTGTTATCCTATAGTATATCGTCATCGCATTGTTATTTGCTCTTGACTGTTTACTGTAATTATCTGTTCCTACTTGGGTGTTCGTGACCTTAGCCCTGGTGAGTATATGGAACAGATATGGTATGTGTTTCAGGTTGAAAACACGAGGTAAGGTCTGTGAAACCAATTTTATTGGTTACCTTGATTATGCAAGTATAAATTGTGTGTTTTGTTTGTTTGTAGGTTTATTGGGAATCAAGGTGGAAATTGTTGGATTTTTTTGATACCTAATAATCCGGGTGATGATGAAAAATCGATGTTGGATATTTTATCGACACCAATAGTGACGGCTTGACTCAGAAACAATTAATACACAATGATTGCCTAAATTTAGTTGGGTTGGTAGTTTAGTTAATTGATGAATTTGGTTATCGTTAGCCCATTAACTTGGCCCATTATGAGTGAGCCTTGGCCCAAATAAGTGACCTAAACCTAGCCTATTTATATGGTAGAAATCTAGTCATTTTGAGTGTGCTAAATGGAAGAGAGAATGTGAGAAAAGGGGGGTAGCCGACTTTGGGGGCAATTGAGAGAAATTCCACCATTGTTGTCACCTTGTTTCTTCTCCATTGTAGTCACCATCTAGTGTCCTTTGTGAATACTAAATAGAGAGCAATCAGAAGGGGAAAAGAGGGCAACCAACAAGGAAGAGAAGGGCAACCATTGTGTAGAGAATTGTTGGGTCGAGCCCGGTAATCAGTATTCGTTTGGTTGATTTCTGAGTCCGAATCAAAGGTTTTTCGAGATTAATTCCTACACTAACTCTCCCCAAAAATTCAGGACTTTGAACACCTCTTGGTTCAACCACAGTACATGTTGCATTTGCATTTTGGACCGGTCAAGGAAAAAAAAAACCAAAAGAGTCAAAAATAGACTACAAAAGTTTACCAGGCTGCAATACCCAGGTGGAACAAAACACTGACCAAAGGCTGAAAATCTGAGAAAGAGGAGAGAACGGGAGAACCAAATTCAAATTCAAATTTGAAAAACCCAACACCAATACATACACAATACATACAAAGCCTGCAACAGGGGAGGAACACCAAGAACACACTGAAAACCCGGCCAGCTGAAAACCAAACTCCAACCTGAAAATCTGGAAGAACTGAAACTGCAAGGAACCAGGAGAAACAGCTCGTGTTATATAATTAGGCAAAATTTAGGCAAGTTCCGACTGAGCGGTGATCAACCGAAAATTATGATTCGATCAACCGAACTAGAGTTCCGGTCGACCGGAATAGGCTTAAATCCGGTATTAACAGATTAAATACCGTATATGCTGTTGGTACTCCAGAAATCCGGTAAATTGCACAGAAATCCGGTATACGCGAAATTAGGTATGCAGTTTAGCAATATAATAACTACGATGAACGCAAATTCAACATACATATATCATGCTTAATACTATAAACGTATATAATGTAAACATGAACAAAGAGAAATCGCAGAACGAGTAATAGAATCGAAAACTTTTAACCCGAGGCCTGTGTTGCACACAGTTTTCTTAAAACAGATTCGCCCCCTCACCGTTCGTGTTTGAGGTTGACAACGAGCGTCTGTTTCCCAGGATACAACGGTAGAACCAGTACCTTCCGAGCACCACGGGAACCACTCCGGCAAACTGAACTAGTGCCTGAACTACACCACCACCAAGACCGAAATGCAGAAAAAATCGAACTCTATGCAAATGAATTTCTTATGTATTCTAAACTTGAAAGCCTTTGTTTTTTTTTTGTGTGTGTTGGAATGAAGAAAATGAGCCACTATTTATAGGCTATGCTACCATCAATGACAATGACCTTTGGAGTTTCTCATCTTTTTCCTATGTGGAACAAATTCATTTTTCCCACATAAACTTCATTTTGAGTGGTACACTTTGAGTCTCAATTTCTCATTCACCCGAGCATCAACTTTGGCAAGTAAGTATATGATTTTGATGTACTCACGGAGGAGAACACAAATCAACTTTCATCTTCCAAATTGAACAACCGGGTCCCACTCAAAACTCGTGTCAAAGTCAGCCTATAAACTCAATTTTTCCAACAATCCCCCACATGAATGAAAATTGGGAGCGACTCATGCATGTGACACATGACGACTTATGAATGTGACACATGACAACTTGGTGATATAGTTTAACAGTTGAAACCTGCATAGGATAGGCAGATGTTACCCTTTGAACCTTCCCTTGTGAAAGAATATTTACTTTACTGGCTGATCAGTAGACGCGATGTCCTTGAACTGTTCTGCTATTTATGTAAACGATAATATACTTCACACAGGATTCTTCCTAACACATTTCAGTTCTCATTATTATGTTCATTTTGGCCATGAACATACGCCAGGTTCTGTGAGAGATCACTAGAATTGCGCCCCACACAATTCCCTTAGAAGCGGCCCCACTTCTCTCTCACATAGGTGATTTCTTATTACAAGTAACCCGCATTACTTGGCTCGATTTTAGACGCATAAGAATCATTAAAAGCCAATTGCTTATCCTCCAACTTCCCGAGCATCACTGTCGCATCACAGGAATGGACATGAGGTAATATCCCCCACAGTGATTACATCAAGTTTTTTACAATTAGGTTGTCCCTTTGAACCTAGATCTTGGGATCTCCAGTCAACTAGGTTGGGTTTTCCTTTGTATTGACTTATCCATTGAAGGGCTTAAGTCCCATTCCTCTCGATGATTTCTCAACTAACTCTCGATTTAACCCTTTGGTTAGTGGATCCGCAATGTTATCCTTTGACTTTACATAGTCAATAGTGATAACTCCAGTTGAAAGTAATTGCCTTATGGTATTGTGTCTACGACGTATATGTCTAGACTTACCATTATACATGTTACTCTGTGCCCTTCCAATTGCTGATTGACTATCACAGTGTATGCAAATTGCTGGCACAAGTTTTGACCATCTTGGAATATCCTCTAAGAAGTTGTGTAACCATTCAGCCTCTTCACCACTTTTATCTAGAGCTATAAACTCAGATTCCATAGTGGATCGAGCTATTACTGTTTGTTTAGAGGATTTCCAAGAAACAGCTGCACCTGCCAATGTGAACACAAATCCACTCGTGGATTTTGAGTCTTCCATATCAGATATCCAATTAGCATCACTATATCCTTCAATGACCGCTGGATATTTGGCATAATGCAACCCATAATTATGAGTCAATCTTAAGTACCTTAGTACTCTTACTATTCCTAACCAATGATCAGCTCCTGGATTACTCGTATACCTACTTAGTTTACTCACTGTGTAAGCTATGTCTGGTCTTGTACAGCTCATTAAGTACATCAAACTTCCAATGATTCTCGAGTATTCTACTTGAGAAACACTTTCACTTTTATCCTTGGATAGGTGTTGACTCGTATCTATCAGTGTTCTAGCCATGCCAATATCATCATTACTGAACTTTTCCAGAATTTTGTCCACATAATGTGACTGGCTTAGAATGAGTCCATCTGATGTTCTTGAAATTTTGATTCCAAGTATAACATCAGCCAAGCTCATATCTTTCATGTCAAATCTTGAATTTAACATATTCTTGGTGGATTTGATCATTTTATCGTTGCTACCAACAATAAGCATATCGTCAACGTAAAAACATAAAATGACATAGCCATTTTTCGTGTCTTTGACGTAAACACATTTATCACACTCATTGATTTTAAATCCATACTCCATCATGACACTATCGAATTTCTCATGCCATTGTTTTGGTCCTTGTTTTAAGCCATATAATGACTTCACCAATTTGCAGACTTTATTTTCCTACCCTGGAGATGAAAACCCCTCGAGTTGTTCCATATAGATTTCTTCATCTAAATCTCCATTCAAGAAGGCAGTCTTAACATCCATTTGATGTACTTCAAGATTCCGCAAAGCAGCAATCGCAAGTATCATCCTAATAGATGTTATTCTTGTTACTGGAGAATATGTATCAAAGTAATCAAAGCCTTCCCGTTGTCGGTAACCTTTTATTACTAACCTGACCTTGTACTTTTCAATAGTTCCATTTGTTTTCATTTTTCGTTTGAAAATCCATTTGTAGCCTAGTGGTTTACTTCCTGGAGGAAGATCCACTAGCTCCCATGTATGATTTTGCAAGATGGAATCTATTTCACTTTTAATGGCCTCTTTCCATTGAGGTCCTTCTGAAGAGTTTACAGCTTCTTGATAGCTTCGAGGTTCATTTTCTAGCATATAGGTTAGAAAATCTGGACCATAAGATTTTTCTGTTCTTTCTCTTTTGCTACGTCTTATTCAACCTCAACCCCCTCTTCTAGTTCTTGGTCCTGACTATCTTCAATCATAGTCGCATACGTCCGTTTAGAAGAGCTTGCCTCTTTTTTGGACTTATACGGAAATACATGTTCAAAGAACGAAGCATTTCTAGATTCCATTATCGTGTTTTTGTGTATATCTGAGATTTTCGATTCATACACAAGAAATCGATAAGCACTACTGCTATGAGCATATCCAATGAAGATGCAATCTACAGTTTTCGGGCCTATCTTCACCTTCTTTGGTGTTGGGATAGCCACTTTAGCGAGACACCCCCACACTCGTAAGTATTTATAGGAAGACTTTCTTCCTTTCCATAACTCATACGGGGTCTTTTCCATTTTCTTTCGGGACACCTTATTTAAAAGGTAATTTGCTGACAACACAGCCTCCCCCCACATGTTATGAGGTAACCGATAACTTACTAGCATTGCATTCATCATTTCCTTTAAGGTGCGATTTTTTCTTTCAGCAATGTCATTTTGTTGCGGTGAATAAGGTGCGGTGGTTTCATGTATGATTCCGTGTTGTGCACAGAATTCAGCAAACGGTGCTTCATACTCACCACCTCGATCGCTTCTCAATACCTTAATTTTCTTGCTAAGTTGATTTTCAACTTCCGTCTTATAGAGAATGAATTTCTCTATCGCTTCATCCTTGCTTTTTAGCAAGTACACATAGCAGTATTTTGTGTTATCGTCGATAAAGTATGAATTAAATCAAGTGGTTCAGTATTCCGTTCAATTGATTTGAATGACGACCTTGTCAATTTTGCTTCAACACAAGTTTCACACTTATGTTTCGAATCAACATGGAACGCGGGTATGCAATTCAAGTTAACTAGTCTACGTAAAGAATCATAGTTAACATGTCCTAGTCTACCATGCCACACATTGGAAGACTCAAGCAAATAAGCAGAAGAGTTCACTTTATTCATTTTTGGCTTAACAACCATTACATTTAGTTTGAACATGCCATCGGAAACATACCCTTTTCCGACAAACATTCCACTTTTGGACAAAATAACTTTGTCTGACTCAAATACAATACGAAACCCATGCTTATTCAAAAGCGACCCGGACACTAGGTTCTTGCGGATTTCCGGCACATATAGCACGTTGTTAAGAGTCAACTCTTTCCCTGAAGTCATCTTCAGAACCACCTTCCCTTGTCCTTTGATTTCAGAAGTTGCTGAATTTCCCATGAACAACTTCTCTCCATTGTCAATTGCTTCGAAAGCATTAAACATCTCTTTATCAGAGCACACATGCCTTGTATCACCAGTGTCAATCCACCACTCTTTCGGGTTAGAACCCACCATGTTTATTTCAGAAATGACGGCTGCGAGATTCATCTCCGACACGTCATTTGCCATGTAATCAACCACATTTGCTTTCTTCTTCTTCTTTGGCATTCTGCACTTCGAAGACTTGTGACCTACTTTGTCACAGTTGAAGCATTTTCCTTGAAATTTCTTTTTAGAAATTCCACCTTTTAGTCCTTGCTTGGTCCCTTTGCCATTGGATGACCCAGCCTTACTTTTGTAGGCCTTACTGCTTTGACCATGCTCTACCACATTGGCCTTAACAACATCAGGACTGAACCACTTCTTCTCCGAATCCTTGTTGTCTTCTTCAATTTCGAAGTCTAACAATCAGTTCTTCGACGTTCATTTCCTTTCGTTTGTGCTTCAGATAGTTCTTGAAGTCTTTCCACGCGGGGGGCAATTTCTCAATAATTGCTGCCACTTGGAAAGTTTCACTCACAACCATCCCTTCGAATGAATTTCGTGAAGAATCACTTGGAGTTCTTGCACTTGACTGATTACTGGTTTGGAATCCACCATCTTATAATCCAAGAATCTGCCGACAATAAACTTTTTTGCCCCGGCATCCTCAGTCTTATATTTTCGGTCCAACGACTCCCACAGCTCCTTAGCAGTTTTCATACTACTATACACGATGTATAGCGAGTCTGCTAAGCTGTTCAATATATAGTTTCGGCACAGAAAGTCTGAATGTTTCCAAGTACCAACCGCACTGATCACTTGAATATCTCCTTCACCCTCATTGAGTATTGGAGCAGTTCCAGTCAAGAATCTCGCAAGATTCAAGGTGGTCAGGTAAAATAACATTTTCTACTGCCACCTCTTGAAATTCAAGCCATTGAATTTTTTCCGATTTTTCCCCATGGTTAACCGGAAACATTACCCACATGTTGGCTCACAACACGACTTGGCACCTGAGCCACAGTCTGAGCCACAACAGAGCTAGGCCCTGCACCCATAGCTGCACCCATACGTACAGTTTGGGAAACTTGGGACACATTCATGTTGGTTGGTTTGGTTGTCATTTCTGAAATAAAACACACAAAAATTAGTTTCCAATAAACTAAATATCAACTTGTCTTTAAAAAAACAATCTATTTTAAGCTTGTTATATAATTAAGCAAAATTTAGGCAAGTTCCGACTGAACGGTGATCGATCGAAAATTATGGTTCGATCAACCGAACTAGAGTTCCGGTCAGCCGGAATAGGCTTAAATCCGGTATTAACAGATTAAATGTTGTATATACTGTTGGTACTCCAGAAATTTGGTAAATTGCACAGAAATCCGGTATACGCGAAATTAGGTATGCAGTTTAGCAATATAATAACTACGATGAACGCAAATTCAACATACATATATCATGCTTAATACTATACATGTACAGAATGTAAACATGAACAAAGAGAAATCGCAGAACGAGTAATAGAATCGAAAACTTTTAACTCGAGGCCTATGTTGTACACAGTTTCCTTAAAACAGATTCGCCCCCTCACCGTTCGTGCTTGAGGTTTACAACGAGCGTCCATTTCCCAGGATACAACGGTAGAACCAGTAGCTTTCGAGCACCACGGGAATCACTCCGGCAAACCGAACTAGTGCCTGAACTACACCACCACCAAGACCGAAATGCAGAAAAAATCGAACTCTATGCAAATGAATTTCTTATGTATTCTAAACTTGAAAGCCTTTGTTTTTTTTTTGTGTGTGTTGGAATGAGGAAAATGGGCCACTATTTATAGGCTAGGCTATCATCAATGACAATGACCTTTGGAGTTTCTCATCTTTTTCCTATGTGGGACAAATTCATTTTTCCCACATAAACTCCTTTTTGAGTGGTATACTTTGAGCCTCAATTTCTCATTCACCCGAGCATCAACTTTGGCAAGTAAGTATATGATTTCGATGTACTCACGGAGGAGAACACAAATCGACTTTCATCTTCCAAATTGAACAACTGGGTCCCACTCAAAACTCGTGCCAAAGTTAGCCCATAAACTCAGTTTTTCCAACAGCTCGAACCAAACAAAGCAAAGCCTACCAAGCTGCTGGCCGAAACTGAGCAAAGAAAATAGGGAGAAAAGACCACAGATGGAAGACCAGAACTCGGATGAAGCTGGAGCCCACCACCGACACCAGAAAACAGTCCAAAATTGACCAAAATTGAGTGCAAACCTGAGCTGGACTAAGCCTCCCAAATCTGCAGCCAATCTGACCAGAAAAAACATCAACAAACTGAAGAAAACCACTGACCTTTAGCTTGATACAAGCTGAACTGAACAAGAAAATGTAATCCCAAATTGCTGAATTCAATTTTTACTAAGAGAACCAAGCAAAATTCAAAAACAACAGCAAAAAATGGAATTCGAGGGTTTAGTGGGATTTTCTTTTTCCAGTTATCCCACATCGGACTTTTGGCATAGAATAAACTCCTTTATATATTACATCTTAATGAACCGGGCCGTGTCAGTAGAAAGGAGAGATGGTTGGCATCTCCCCCGACAGGGACGGGAACAGCTTTCGGGCTTTACCTGTTACCATACACATTCGGTTAAGGCTACCCACTTCGGTGGATCTCTAACCCAATTTTTTTTTCCTTTTTATTATTATTTTAAATTCCAAGATCAAAATTATTATTATTTTAAATTCTAAGACGAATTTTTTTCCTTTTCCTTTTTATTATTATTTTAAATAATATTCTAAGACAATTTTTTTTCCTTTTTATTATTATTTTAAATTCTAAGACGAATTTTGATCGATGTCCAATTATTATTATTATTTTTTATTTTTAAAGACGGTTGGTATGACTAATATGATGAATTAAAGGGAATAAATTTTTTTTTATTAAGAAAATATAATTTACAAATTCATTTCCTCCCTACATATTATGTTATTTTGATTAAGAAATCAAAGAATATTACCATTAATCTGGTATCATCTATTATAACTTTATACTAATTGATTAAAAAATCAAAGAATATTTTTCACTTCAATCTATAAAACTATCATAGTCTAGTATTGTTTATTATTGGGTTAATTTCAAAAACGGTCACTGAAGTTCAAAAATTGCACAAACGGTCACTGAAATTTCAAGTGATTTCACAAATGGTCACTGGAGGATCAAACCCATTTTTAGCCCAATCAACTATCTTTGGACCACCATAACTCCAACCTAGTGGTGGTAATTGAACTGAGCCGCTCGTGGGCTCGACTAGCCTAAAACGAGCCACTAGTCGCTCGGGCTCGTAAAAAACGAGCCCGAGCAATGAGCCGAACAAAAAAAATTTGGACGAGCCGAGCCGTCAGATAGACGAAGTGGACAAGCTCACGAGCTCAGGCTTAAAAAAAATTTAAATTAGAGAGTTAGACTTAGTGACCAGAACGGTCACTGAAAATTCAGTGACCGTTTTCAGTTACCGTTTGGTCACTTTTGTCAAAAAAATTTTTTTTTTTTTTCAAATTTCATTTTCTTCCTATAAATACCCATCAATTACAACATTTTTTCTCACCAAACCTACTATCAATCTCTTATTCTCTACTATACTCTCTACAAATCAATTATAATCAATATTATTCATTCATTCTTATTTCTATACTCTTCTACATTTTATATTCATATCATTAAATTATAATCTTGATTTTACAATATATTTTCTACACTACTACATAATATTCATTCATTCACTTCTCAATTCTACTTCACTTCTTCTTCTTCAATATTCAATTTCAATTATTCACAAATGAATCTACGCTAATTTATTGAAAACTTGTTCGATGTCGGAGTCGAGAATGTAGCACATGTGCCCCATAATCAATTTGTGAATGAGTTCGTCGGTCTAGATGAAGTACCCATTTCAGAAAATATTGAAGATTACAATGTTCATGAAAGTAGTCATCCAATTGATTTGGATGACGTTGATGTCGATGCTCCAATTGATTTGGAACAGGATGATGAACCTGTTATTGAAATTCCCGATGCAAGAGGGAAGAGAAAGGGGAAGAAGCAGGCAAAATATTGGGACCATTTTAAATTGGTTCAAATTGGTCGTGTGATCGCTGGAATTCCAGAAACCAAAGCAATATGTAAATACTGTCAACAACGATTGGTCCATCAAAAAGGCATTGGAACCACCCACCTCAACCATCACTACAAAACATGTGCGGCCAAACCTGGTCTTATTCCTGCTGGTCAAACGCAACTACAATTTGGTAGTCCAGGCAGCGGTGCTACTACTACGCCACTTAATACGTGGATGTATTCGGAGGAAAGAACTCGAACAAGAATGGTGAAATACATTGCCGGATTTGAGTTGCCACTAGCACAAACGGACAACCAACATTTCGTTACCTTTGTGCAAGAATGTCTTCAACCGAGGTACGTTGGGGTAAGTCGAAATACTGTTCGTTCTGATTGATAAGTGCAATTTACGCACTTATTTAAATCACAAAATATGGACAATTGATTGTAATTATATTGAAATATGACTTAATTCTATGTAAATTGTGTTTGCAGGACAACATTGATGGATATAACGAGAAGTATGTGAAAACGAGCGAAAAATGACCAAAACGGAAGAAAATGAAAGTTCGGGGATCAAAATGAACAACATGAAAACAATCCGTAGATGTGACGGATGATGGAATGAAGATTCAAGAGTAATAGGAGTCAATTGGTTGAAAGAAGACATTAAAGGGATGAAATATCGTCAAAGTATGATCATACATCAATTTCTAATCGAAAAGAAAAAGGGGGCTACGCATATTTTGGAGATTTTTTACACATTGGAGAGCAAGACAACAAGGAAGGAGAAGAAGATTCATCTCAAGATTCAAGATTTAACTCAAGAATTAACAGGGTGATGTCGTCTCCAACCTATTTCTTTTGTTTTCTTACTTTTATCATGTTAGGCTAGTTTTTCAAGTACTAGGTGAACGATGAATCTCACGATGTGATCTTGTAATTTCTATTTTGCAACTTGATATTTAAACACGTTTGATGGATGTTGAATGATTTATATATAATTTATTTTCTCCATAATTAAATGCATGTGATTATGTGAGTTTAGGTGGTCTATTTTATGCATTCGAAAGAAGGGAAATAGATTTTACAAGGTATAAATCATTGTAAGGTCCGATAGGGGATAGAAATATACCGCTATACTTTGCATGAATTTCTAAGTGTTTACAAAATGTTATGCATTCTTGTATACTGCATTTGTCATAGAAATATAATCAAATGGTATGCTAGAATATGTTCAATTCTACTCGAAAGAGATTGTTGGATAAGTTAGAAACATTGATTCTTCAATCAATTCATCGTGTCATCAATTTGTGAAATAGGAGTTAAAAGTGAACTTGTTTGGTGATTCGGGATCCTAGTGCGTTTTTACTATATTAATTTCATAAAATTTGCATTCGGCTTTCATACTGCATCCTAGGATAATTTGCATTTAGTTTACCAAACTCATTCACAATAATTTTTATAATTTAGGTTGGTTAGTCTTTAGTATAAAAACACATCAAAAACTCATCTTGTTTCGGTTAAGGTCGAGATAATTATTATTGAACTACTCAATCTCTGTGGGATCGACAATTCGGACTCTAAAAGTCCACTTTATTACTTGTAACGAACCGTACACTTGCGGTGGTTTTAAATCGAACGTATTTTCGTGAACAAGTTTTTGGCGCCGTTGTCGGGGATTGAGTTTTAGTTTAATTTTAGTTATTTAGACACTAATTCGAACTTTTTCTTTTTTTTTTTGTATTTTAGTTTAGTCAGGTAACTTATTAAACTTCGTTATTTCGACTTTTACTAATTTTTGGGCAATTTTGGCTATTTCAGATTTGCATGCTAAGATCGATTGGAAGGGAATTGATTCCAGCTGATCCAGAAATCGAGCGTACTTTTCACCAATTGCAAAGAGAAGCTAGAATAGCACAACAACAGCAAATGGCTAACGAACGGAATAATCCAGCAATTCCGGCTAACGAGGAGGAAGCTATGGACGAAGGAAATATGCTTGTAGGGGATTTCATGATTCCCCAGATCATTCAGAGCCAGTCTAGCATCGTATACCCACCATTTGGGCAACAAAACTTCCAACTGAAAACCAACGTCATACACTTATTTCAGAATGTGCATCAGTTTTATGGGAGAGTTGAGGAAAACCCGCATACACACGTCTCTAGATTCTTGGAGATGTGCCAACATTTCAAATATCAGGGTATCTCAGATGACGCCATCCGTTTGAGGCTATTTCCACACACATTGCGTGACAAAGCACTTGAATGGCTGGATTCTCAACCGATTGCTAGTATCACAACTTGGAATGATCTTGCTCAAAAGTTCTGTACCAAGTTCTTTCCACCAGCCAAGATTGCAAAACTAAAGCATGATATCTCTGTCTTCCGTCAAGGGGAATATGAATCATTTGATGAGGCTTGGAACAGGTTCAAGAACATGCTTCGGAAGTGTCCACATCACGGTATCAGCAAGGGACTCCAGGTCCAATACTTTTATGCGGGACTGCTTCCGTCTTTCAAAAATAATATAGATTCTTCATCTAATGGGTCGGTATCTACTAGGACAGTTGATGATGCACTGAAGCTATTTGAGACTGTGGCTACTACTTCAGCCATGTGGTCTTCAGAACGAGCAGTTCAGAAGAAAGCACCAGGTTTATTCGAGGTGGATACTATTTTAGCTTTGTCGGCGAAAATTGATTCACTATTCCATAAGGTTGACAGCATGTCGCAGACTGCCAATGCAGCAACTGTAAAGAAATCAAGTTGTGGGGAGTGTGGAGCTGATCACACTACTTCAAACTGTCCAATTCTCACACAAGAGGTAGAGCATGTGGATTATGTGCATTGGGGTCAACGCCAGCAGAACAACCCGAATTCTGAGACATATAATCCGGGGTGGAGAAAACACCAAAATTTCTCGTGGAGTAATCAGAATCAAAATCAAAATCAGAACCAGAATCAGCACAGACCACAGGGTCAATATCAGCAGCAGGAGAAGAAGCCACAGTTGGAAGAAATGTTTGAAAAATTCGTAGATACAACTCAGCAGTACATGGAATCCAACAATCAATTCATGAAAAAGACAGAAGCCACTCTCCAAAAACAAAATTCTGCAATTAAAAATTTGGAGATTCAAATGGGGCAGATGGCACTTGCTATGACAAACAGGGCACCAGGAACTCTACCTAGCAATACAGAAGTCAATCCAAGGGAACATGCGAAGGCGATAACAACCAGAAGTGGAGTACAATTACCGGAGATTCATATCAAAAAGCCGGTTACTAATGAGGAAATAATACCTACTTCAGATGAGGAGCTAGTAGAACAGATTGAACTCACACCAGAAGAAAATGCAAAGAAGAGTTCAGATACACCACGGGTTAAGGCAACCGCTCCTGTCAATCCTTATGAGCCTCCTATTCCATTTCCTCAAATGTTGAAGAAGCACAAGTTGGATAAGCAATACAGCAAATTTCTTGAGGTCTTCAAGAAACTCCACATCAATATTCCATTTGCTGATGCACTTGTTCAGATGTCCAGCTATGCAAAGTTTCTCAAAGACATTCTCTCTAACAAACGCAAGCTGGAAGAACATGAAACGGTGATGCTTACTGAGGAAAGTAGCGCAATGATTCAGAAAAAGCTACCGTCAAAATTGAAAGATTCAGGGAGTTTTACTGTTCCTTGTTCCATTGGCAATTGTTATTTCGATAAGGCATTATGTGATTTAGGTGCAAGTATTAATTTAATGCCACTCTCTGTTTTCAGGAATCTTGGTTTGGGAGAAGCAAAGGCTACTACGGTGACTCTCTAGCTGGCAGACCGATCTCTTACTTATCCACGAGGAATTATTGAAGATGTGTTGATAAAAGTGGATAAGTTTATTTTTCCTATCGATTTTCTTATCCTCGACATGGAAGAAGACAAAGATGTCCCACTTATATTGGGGCGACCTTTCTTAGCTACTGGAGGGGCGATCATTGATGTTCAGAAAGGTCAGCTTATTTTGAGACTTGGAGAAGAACAAATTTCATTTAATGTGTTCAAGGCAATGAGATTTTCGACCGAGTCAGATAGCTGCTTTCAGATTGATGTGATTGACAGTGTGATCGAAAATAACTTCCACCTACGACATCCCACCGATGCGTATGAGGCTTGCATTGCACATTCTCAATCTATCCACGCTGATTCATTGGAGATCGAGGAATGTGCAAGAATTTTGGAAGCTAATCCACCATATGTGCGCAAACGCTACTTCGAGGAACTGGGATCTGGAACAACAACAGCACAACCATCTATTCAGCAACCTCCTAAGTTAGAACTCAAGCAGTTACCATCTCACCTTCGATATGCCTATTTGGGGGAGTCTTCGACACTCCTAGTGATTGTGTCAAATTCTATCAGCAAGGTAGAAGAGGAAAGATTACTTCGGGTGCTAAGGGACAATAAAACAGCCATTGGGTGGTCTATAGCAGACATAAAAGGTATTAGTCATTCATACTGCATGCATAAAATACTTATGGAGGAGAATTTTAAACCAAAGGTTGATGGTCAGCGGCGATTGAATCCAAATATGAAAGAAGTGGTAAGAGCTGAAGTGTTGAAGTTACTTGACGCAGGTATCATTTACCCGATCTCAGACAGCGCATGGATCAGTCCAGTACAGGTTGTACCCAAAAAGGGAGGTATCACGGTGGTGAAGAATGAAAAGAATGAGTTAATTCCTACTAGAACGGTAACTGGACGGAGAGTTTGCATCGATTATCGCAAACTCAACGACGCTACTCGAAAAGATCACTTTCCACTTCCAT
The DNA here is from genome assembly GCA_019395295.1 of Osmanthus fragrans. Lineage (NCBI taxonomy): Eukaryota > Viridiplantae > Streptophyta > Magnoliopsida > Lamiales > Oleaceae > Osmanthus > Osmanthus fragrans. The sequence goes on along the minus strand of CM033356.1, from coordinate 18,729,642 downwards.
TCATTGATCATATGTTGGAAAGACTTGCAGGGCACTCTCACTACTGTTTTCTGGATGAATACTCGGGGTATAATCAGATTCCAGTGGCACCGGAAGATCAAGAGAAGACTACTTTCACATGTCCTTATGGTACCTTCGCATACCGTAGGATGCCTTTTGGTTTATGTAACGCACCTGCCACATTTCAGCGTTGCATGATGGCTATCTTCTCTGATATGGTTGAGAAGTTCATCGAGGTATTCATGGACGACTTCTCAGTGTTTGGCTCCTCATTTCATGATTGTCTGGAGCATTTGGGTTTAGTCCTACAACGATGTGTAGAAACAAGATTGGTGTTAAATTGGGGAAAAATGCCACTTCATGGTACAGGAAGGCATCGTGTTGGGACACAGAATTTCAGCAAATGGGATTGAGGTGGATAGAGTAAAAATTCAGGTAATTGAGAAGCTACCACCACCAACTTCAGTAAAGGGTGTTCGCAGTTTCCTTGGGCATGCCGGATTCTATAGGAGATTCATAAAAGATTTCTCCAAAATCACAAAGCCACTGTGTAGCTTGTAGTTAAAAGATGCCACATTCGAATTCACAGATGAATGTTTAACTGCGTTCAATGCTTTAAAGGAGAAACTGATTTCAGCACCTGTGATGATCTCTCCAGATTGAGACTTACCGTTTGAGCTGATGTGTGACGCCAGTGATCATTCAGTCGGGGCTGTATTAGGACAACGCCGAAATAAAGTATTCCATGTGATTTATTATGCCAGCAAGATGTTGAATGATGCTCAGCTTAATTATGCCACTACGGAGAAGGAGCTTTTGGCTGTAGTTTATGCTTTCGACAAATTTCGATCATATCTTGTGGGATCGAAGGTTATAGTCTACACAGACCATGCTGCCATCAAGTATCTGATGACAAAGCAGGACGCCAAGCCAAGACTCATTCGGTGGGTTCTACTGCTGTAAGAGTTTGATTTGAAGATCAGAGATAAGAAGGGAAGTGAAAATGTGGTAGCTGACCACTTATCCAGACTTGAACCCAGCGAGTAAACAGAATCTGTGGATATCAATGAGGTTTTTCCTGATGAGCAAATTTTTAGTGTGGTAGAGGCACTGTGGTATGCAGATATAGTCAACTATCTAGCAAGATCCATCACTCCACCAGATTATTCACATCACCAAAGGAAGAAATTTTTCGCTGAATTGAAGTACTACTTTTGGGAGGATCCTATTCTCTATAGGAGAGGGGCAGATCAAATCATTAGGCGGTGTGTTCCTGAGGAAGAAGTATCCAAAATTTTAGAGCAGTGTCACTCATTAGCCTATTCGGGGCATTTTGGAGCATCGAAAACAGCAGCTAAGGTCTTGCAATCAGGGTTCTACTGGCCTTCATTGTTTCGAGATGCCTTCGTGTTTGTGAAAAGGTGTGATAGGTGTCAAAGAACCGAAAATATCTCAAGGAGGAATGAGATGCCTCTTAATAGCATTCTGGAGGTTGAATTGTTTGATGTGTGGGGGATTGACTTCATGGGACCATTCCCACCTTCTTTCTCCAATCAGTACATTTTGGTTGCAGTGGACTATGTGTCCAAATAGGTAGAAGCAGTAGCATTATCAACCAACGATGCTAAGGTGGTGATTGAATTCTTGAAAAAGTATATTTTCACACGGTATGGCACACCTTGGGCTATCATAAGTGATGGTGGCAAACATTTCTGCAATCGTCACTTTGAGGCATTACTAGTGAAGTATGGCGTTCGCTACCGCATAGCCACACCTTACCATCCTCAGACCAGTGGGCAGGTTGAAGTATCCAATCGGGAACTAAAGAGAATACTTGAAGTCACAGTGAATTCCTCTCGAAAGGATTGGTCTAAAAAGCTTGACGACGCCTTATGGGCCTACAGAACTACCTTTAAAACACTGATAGGAATGTCTCCCTATCGCTTGGTTTTTGGGAAGGCATGTCATTTACCAGTTGAATTGGAGCATCGAGCCTATTGGGCAGTCAAAAGTCTGAATTTTGATTTGGAGGCAGCCGGTGAAAAGAGGCCACTTCAACTGAATGAAATGGATGAGTTTCATTTGGAGGCTTATGAGAATGCCAAACTGTATAAGGAACGAACAAAAAAATGGCATGATTTGCATATTTAACGAAGGAAGTTCGAAATTGGGCAACAGGTTCTCCTTTACAATTCTAGACTCAAGTTGTTCCTAGGGAAGTTGAGGTCTAGATGGTCTGGTCCATATACAATTACGCAGGTTTTTCCACACGGGGCTGTGGAAATAACTCATGAAAGCAAGGGGACTTTCAAGGTAAATGGACAGAGATTGAAGCATTATTGGAGTGGTGATTTCTCCAAGGACAAATCTACTGTCCACTTCAAGCCATCGGAATGAGAACCATACGGTAAAGTCGAGCTATCGACTATAAACTAGCGCTTGTTGGGAGGCAACCCAATATTTCTTCCCTTTTATTTATTATGCTTTTTTGCATTAAGTTAGGATTTTTTTCATATTTTTGCATTTTGGTAGTTTTTAGGTCATCAATCACCTAGGTAGTTCACAAAATGTTCTTGCATGGCTCACACAAGTTTTCAATGTGTTTTGCACGCTTCCCGAGGTTTAAAAATCATGTTTGGAGAATTTGTGATTAAAATCTCGCTTTTCGAGACAAAAATGAGCTTTTTCAGTACATTTCCCGAACCAACATGTTATTTCATATTTACAAAGTGGTTTTGAAAATGATTTTATGGAGTACACACACCTCACGTCGTTTAAAATGAGTTTTGACAGATTTTAGGGACGTTGGACGATCGAGGGGTATTTTTGGCAAAAAGTTGGAATTTTGAGTGAAATGGCTAAAAACAAGTTTTTATAGAGTTGAGTGAATTTTTAAAAATTTTCTACGTTGCATACACTCCTTACACTCATTTTCACTTTGTCGGCACGAGAATCGAGATTTTGGGAGTGTCAAGTGGTCGAGGGGCATTTTTGGCAAAAAGTTGGAATTTTAGGGTAAAATGGTCAAAAATGAGTTTTCGAGGGGTCGAGTGCGTTTTTAAATTTTTTCATGTTGTATACACTCATCATACCCCATTTAACTTGTTAGGCACGAAAAACGAGATTTTTGGTATCGGGATGTGTCGATAGCTGAAAAATTCGAACACTGGCAACTTTTGGACTTCTGGTAGTCCATGCGGTCGCATGGGCTAAAAAGCCATGCGATCGCATGGTCTGACCAGAGAATCAGTAATATCTCACTTTTGTTCCATGCGGTCGCATGGATTTTCACCATGCGGCCGCATGGTGTTAATTTTGAAAAAAAAAATTGCCAGGTTTTAAACACCAAACCGGGACACATTCACCACACTTTCGGTATTTCTTGCGTCGCCCTCGCCCAACATCGACTCCAACTCTCATCTTCCCTCCCACAAACCGAACTTGACGCCTTCTAATCGACCATCTTCCATCTTCATCACTTCATCTACATTCAGTCCAACTCGAATTCAAGGTATGTTCTTGATCTCTCAACCCTAGCTCCTTCAATTCATGTGGTAAGGGCTCGATTTTATGTGTTTATTGTTTGAGGAGTATGGGAACTAGGTAGTCCTTGGATTTGTGATGTGATTGTGGGGTGCATCTTGGCTTTGATTCAATACCCACCTTCTTATGCTTTATGTAGAAATTTTCAGTGCCTCCAACATGTTTGATAAAATGCCACAATGACCACTTTCGTCCATTATCGTGATTTTTACATTGGGGGCTGCTTACATTATTAATGTGATGTTTCTTGTGTGTCTTATTAAGGGAAATTATCACACAAACCCCACACTTGCAACACTTAGGCACAATTATGACTAGGTTTCACATTTCACGTCACCAACTTCGGTCATCATGTTCTATATCCAAACGACATTTGAATGTTCCAATTTTTTGATATGTTGTAGTACACATTGCATTCTTTCATATGCTCGGATGATGCTCGGAAAAATTTCTACTTTTCTCGACGGTTGTCGGGGTCGAACATGCCAAGTCGAACATGCACTATTTTTTTGGAAATTGGATAACTTAGGTTCCAAATGGGTTCAACATCACTTGTTACACCTTATGTGTTCATACATATGCGTTGTTACACATTTTAGTGCCCGTGGCTCGGTCATGTCACCTCATGTCACACCATGCCTAGGTTCGCGTCACTCGTGTCCCCTACTTTGCCCATATGTTTCTATACCCGTATGGCATCCAAATGAACTGCATTTTGGATATGTGCTAGAATAGATTGCTTACTTTCATATGCCCGGACGTTGCTTGGGAAAAATTCGATTTTTCTCGACGGTGTCCGTAGGTGAAAGTCCTTGGTTGAGCATGGGTGATATTTTGAGAAATGCATACATTACACTTCTATTTGGGTTCTAAGCTGTATGTTGACATATTTTAATGACATAGCCCGCATTTTTCATGCTTTCTCACAGATTATGGCACTATAACCTCTCTTTTGACACTTTGTGCACTCTCTACCTACATACATGTTTTGACGCAAGTTTGGGGGGTCTATGTGCTTACCACTCCATATCTACTATAGCTGCATCGACTTTGTTCTAATTCTTGCTTTTGATTTCTGCAGGATGCCGCCAAAGAGGACTTCCAAGGGGAAGGAGAAGGTTGGCTCCACCTCTGGTACTAGGGACTCTGCGACCGGTTTCAGCAGATTTCTAAACTCCGAAACATCTACTCGTTACTCCGATATTATAAGCCATTGGGCTATCATCCCAGAGCGACCGGTAAGACTCGCAGACTTCCCTGCTATTGAGCTCGCGACCCTGATTCAAAATTGTGGATGGGATAAGTTGATAGAAAGGCCACATCCAGTTTATGAAGGTCTCGCCCGGGAATTTTATGCGAACTTCAACAATGATATTGATACACCGGGTTCTTCACATCTCCATCAGACATGGGTGCGGGGACAGTGGATCATGTTTTCCCCCGAGGTTATTCATCGGTATTATCAGCTCACCTGGGACAATATGGTCCCTATCCCTCTGGATTTCTACTGGCCCGAGGTAGCGGAGGTACTATTAGGGCGGGCGAATGCATGGCCTCTACAGACTCCTGTTTGGCACCAAAATGAGCTCACACCATCCATATCTATCCTATGGCTTTTCATGTGCCACAACATCGAGCCGACCTCTCATCGCACCACATTTACTGATCCTACGGCCAGCTTTATATATCATTTGGTTAGGGGGAACAAAATCGATCTCGCCACGTACATATATAATCAGATACACACGTTGGGTACATGGGCAGATCGACGTTGCTCCTTGATTTTTCCGAGTCTGATTAGTGGCATTTGCAGAGCAGCAGGTGTGACCATCCCATCCGGGGAGCTTCTGGAGAAGCCGAGTCCCTTTATCAAGCTTACTACGTGGGAGGCTCAGGAGCGAGCGCGGGAAGCGCGACGGGTACGATTGGCAGAGGCACAGAGACGACAGCAGCAGGCTGTCCATGATGAGGGGGCACCTGTGGATGCTGATATGCCTCAGGCCGCAGACCACATCCACCGCCACCCGGCGTTGTCGACACACAGATTTTGAGGCAGATGTTTGCCACAATGACAGGGTCGAGTCAGGATATACAGAGCCTCCAGCAGGCATTCGGCGGTCTGAGCACAGAGATGAGGCGGGTTAGTGAGCGCATGGACACTACCCATGCTTTTGCGACGAGTTCACATCTAGAGACCCTTGCATCTAAGAGGGCAGTTGAGGGGGTGAGTGACCGACTCAGTTTATACTCCGGTCGGATGGACACCCTCTAGCTACGCACAGACTCGATAGCTGCAGAGGTGCATGAGCAGTCTTCTTTACTTCGGGAGATTTTGGCTCGTCTACCACCGCCACCACCGACAGATGATGCAGCGGGTCCGAGTTTCTTCCCACCATCGTCCCCACCACCACCATATTGATCAGGGGAGTATTCACTAACCTCCCATGTTTTTGTTTTGTTTAAAACTTTGTCCTTCAAATTCTGTATTCAATCTTACACTCTACACATTGGGGGCAATGTTTTGTATAAGTTTGGGGGGTGGTTGAATTTGTAGAACAAACTTAAGGATTCAGTACATGTATTGAATTATGCATTGCTTATTCGTTGTTCATCGATATTTGTCTCATTCGTTTGTGTGTTTACTGCTTTTGTGTGTTTGTTATAAAAAAAAATCGTTTTTGACATTTTTGTTTCAATATTTGTTTAGTTAGTTCAATTTGTGTGCTTGTGTAGGTTTAATAGCCTTGCCAACAATGATGTGAATATTGGAATAGGTATGAACTATGGATAGTGGAAATGGTGCATGTCTAGATTAGCCAATGCTTATTTATGTTAAACTTGACATATCTTGCGCACGAGACTCATGTTTGGCATGTTAAGTTGATGATTGGATTCAATTTTTATCGGAGATTAGAACATGATAGGTTACACCTGAATTACCTCTACTATGCTTAAAGATATTCCATTGTTTTAGTGGTTTGGAGGATTAGTTATTGCAAGGAAACATTGAGATGAGTAGGGATTCCATGCATGAAAACTGAGTTGTGTGGATTGTGTAAACTGATGAGACAAAAATGAGGCGAAAGCCTGAAATCAGGGGTTGGTTCTTGAAACTAAGTGTCTAAAAAAATAGGGGCTTACATAAATTTTTGTGAGGAAAACACTATTTTCAAGCCTTTATGACTCGAGCAATTAAGCCTGAAAGGATGAATAAAAATATGGTGCCCTAAAATTAACTGATTTAGGAGTCATCGGCCTAAAGCTCGATACATGGGTCATATAGAAAGCAAGAGGGAAAGAGTCAAAAGAAAAGAGAGAAAACACATTTCTTGAGCCTTTATAACTTGAGCAAGTAAGCCTGTAAGGGTGAATACGAACCTGGTGCCCTAAAATTAACTGATTTGGGAGTCATCGGCCTAAAACTTGATACATGGGTTATATAGAAAGCAAATGAGAATGTGTTGAAGCAAAGAAAAAAAATAGAGTGAGAAAAGTGCCCCATGACATTTAGTTGATAGAATTGTACATTTGATGTAAGGCAAGTAACTTAGTTGAGTTTTAGAGGTTGAAACAATCAAATAAATAGGAGAATCTCTGCTTGTTGAAGTGTAAACTTGTGATTGCGAGTCCTATCCAAACTAAGAGAGGGTGAGAATTTAAGTTAACCAGATCTCAAGTATAGAATACACCTCGGGATAAGTGAGTAAAAGAACAAGTTTAGGGGGTGTGTATCTCTCGAGCGAAGAAAGGAAAAAGTTGACTACTGTAGGTCGGGATTTGAATCTATTAGAAACTGAGCATGTTTGCATGAGTATACACACACACGTCAGGTTGCATATGATAAGTGGAGGTTGATTTGATGTTGCACTGTTGATATTGTTCACTATGTTGCTACTCAATTCTAATTCTGAGACACGACAGGTTGTTGAACCATGTTTTGTTTAGAGTTAAGTCACCATCTTGTTTGAGGACAAACAATAGTTCAAGTTTGGGGGGTTTGATAAGTGCAATTTACGCACTTATTTAGATCACAAAATATGGCCAATTGATTGTAATTATATTGAAATATGACTTAATTCTATGTAAATTGTGTTTGCAGGACAACATTGATGGATATAACGAGAAGTATGTGAAAACGATCGAAAAATGACCAAAACGGAAGAAAATGAAAGTTCGGGGATCAAAATGAACAACATGAAACAATCCGTAGATGTGACGGATGATGGAATGAAGATTCAAGAGTAATAGGAGTCAATTGGTTGAAAGAAGACATCAAAGGGATGAAATATCGTCAAAGTATGATCATACATCAATTTCTAATCGAAAAGAAAAAGGGGGCTACGCATATTTTGGAGATTTTTTACACATTGGAGAGCAAGACAACAAGGAAGGAGAAGAAGATTCATCTCAAGATTCAAGATTTAACTCAAGAATTAACAGGGTGATGTCGTCTCCAACCTATTTCTTTTGTTTTCTTACTTTTATCATGTTAGGCTAGTTTTTCAAGTACTAGGTGAACGATGAACCTCACGATGTGATCTTGTAATTTCTATTTTGCAACTTGATATTTAAACACATTTGATGGATGTTGAATGATTTATATACAATTTATTTTCTCCATAATTAAATGCATGTGATTATGTGAGTTTAGGTGGTCTATTTTATGCATTCGAAAGAAGGGAAATAGATTTTACAAGGTATAAATCATCGTAAGGTCCGATAGAGGATAGAAATATACCGCTATGCTTTGCGTGAATTTCTAAGTGTTTACAAAACGTTATGCATTCTTGTATACTGCATTTGTCATAGAAATATAGTCAAATGGTATGCTAGAATAGGTTCAATTCTACTCGAAAGAGATTGTTGGATAAGTTAGAAACATTGATTCTTCAATCAATTCATCGTGTCATCAATTTGTGAAATAGGAGTTAAAAGTGAACTTGTTTGGTGATTCGGGATCCTAGTGTGTTTTTACTATAATAATTTCATAAAATTTGCATTCGGCTTTCATACTGCATCCTAGGATAATTTGCATTTAGTTTACCAAACTCATTCACAATAATTTTTATAATTTAGGTTGGTTAGTCTTTAGTATAAAAACACATCAAAAACTCATCTTGTTTTGTTAAGGTCGAGATAATTATTATTGAACTACTCAATCTCTGTGGGATCGACAATCCGGACCCTAAAAGTCCACTTTATTACTTGTAACGAACCGTACACTTGCGGTGGTTTTAAATCGAACATATTTTCGTGAACACTGATACAATAGAATATTTTGAAACTGCAAAGAAAATATTGATTGCCGCTTTAGAAAAATATGGGGGTGTGATATCTTTAACTTCGGATTTATGGGAAGGGATTAATAAAAGTGGTTATATTGCTGCAACTGCACATTATATAAACCCACTTTGGATCATGTATAAAAGAATAATTGCTTTTATATTGAGTACCCTCACAATGCTCACAATATATTTAGTGCTATTATGAACATTATCAGAGAATATAAATGCGAGAGTAAAATTCGCTATTTTACATTCGACAACGCTAATGTAAATAAGGCTGTAATTGAGAAATTGCAAAGAGTATTTCAACCCGAATTCGGTGGTTATTTATTTCATATTCGATGTGTATGCCATATTTTAAATTTAATAGAATAAGATGGTTTAAAATATGTTAAGGATGAAATTCAACGAATTAGGAATGCACTAACTTATATCACTATTACACCTAGTAGAAAACAAGCGTTTGAGAATTTTTGTGCCGAAAATAGGGTGTCGCATTCAAAAACGTTTATTAGTGACATAGCACATAGATGGAACTCCACATATTTATTATTAAAATCATGTGAAGGTTTCGAACATTTAATTACTGAATTTTATAACAATAGGCATATGAGGGACGACGACGAAAATATTTTGAATGAATCCGATTGGGCTTTAGTTATTAAAATTAAAGCTTTTTTGAAATATTTTTATGATTCTACAAATATTTTATCTGGTGTTTATTATCCTACTAGTTGTATGGTCCTTCAACGTCTTTATCTAATTTCTAGGGCTTTTGATAGAGATAAAGATGACCCCGATTTTAGTTCAGTTATAATTACCATGGAATTAAAGTTTAGAAAATATTGGGAAGACTTGCCCATGTTATTTTCATTAGCATGCGTCATGAACCCCCAATATAATTTATCGGGTACTAAATTTATAATTGAACGAATGTAAATTTTTTTAACTTTTAACGTTCCTATTACCTATAGGAATTTGGAAGCAACTTTATCTGAAAATGTATGTAACATATGTTTCACGAATGGGTACACATGTTACTCGTGTACCCTTCGACTCTACAAGTACTCCTCCCACTAATTTAGGAGATGACGACGCTGAAATTTTAAATTTATTTGAAGGCATGAACTCATATAGATATGGTCAAATTGGATATGCATATGGTTCATCCAGTAATAGTAGTTTGTCTTCCACTGCATGTACTCAAACATCGAGTAATAGTCAAATGCATTGCCTGCTGAATTACTTGATTACTTTAATCATAATTGGCCTAGTAACAATGCACTAAGGAAAAATTCAGAAGAAGTAGTTGACTTCTGACAAAAGTATGAACGTCGATGGCCAATAGTTTCTGCAATGGCAAAAAATCTACTAACACCTCCGGTTAGCACTGTAGCTTCGGAATCTGCTTTTAGTGCAGGGTCTAGGGTTCTCTCTGAAGTTAGGAATCGACTAAAAGAAGATATTTTAGAAGCATTAATGTGCGTAAAGGATTGGCAAGATGCTCATTTTCGACTGCAAGATAAATATGCCGAAATTGCATGTAGTCAAGTAAGTGATATTTAGTTTAATCATATTTATGAGAAATTTTTATTTTAATACCTTTATAATTTTTTAAAAAAAATTGTACATGTAACAAGTTGTTCGTGTACAATTTTTAACTCCGTCTACTCGAAATTGAACTATTGAAGTAGTCGGTCCCAAACCCGGATAAAAGAGGAGGGTTTATATTTTAATATTTTATTATTTTTAAAATGAAAAATATTTTGAAAAATCATTTGACAATTTCTCATATTTTTTTTTTAATTTTATCATTTATAAAATAATTATTTTGAATTAATATATTTTCTTCAAAACAAACTTGAAAATTAAAATATACTAATTAAAAATTATTTATAAGTAAAAAAATTAAATTGTAATTACAAAAAACTTATAAGTATTATTTATAAGATAAATTCATAAAAAAATATATTATAAAAATATACTTTATTAAAAATCTAAATAAATTGTTTACAAAATAAAAATACTTATAAGATAAAATTTTATTGAAAATTTATTTTTTTTTTTAAAAATTTAGAAAAAAAAAACGTTTATAAAAAAAAAAAAAAATAGGGGGTGAGCTCGTGAGCTCGGCTCATCAAAGCCCACGAGCCACGAGCTTGTGGGCCGAGTCGAGCGCCCCTGATTTTTTGTCGAGCCGAGCCCGACTCGACTCGTTGCTCACGAGTTTGTTGAGTAACGAGCCCGAGCACGAGCACGAGCCGAGCTCATAGGCATCACTACTCCAACCTCGGGCCATGTTAGCCATCGACCAACATACCTTCTTGAAGCCCTCAATGTTCTCTTCGCAACCCACCTAACCACTGGTCGTAACCCCGTCAGAATTGGCCGAAAAATCGAGCCAAAGTGAGCTGCTTGGGTTGAAAATCCCAAAAAATCAGTCCAAACAGCCACTTTTAGACCATCATAATTCCAACATCCGGCCACCGCCCAACGTATCATATTGAAGCCCTCAAAATCCTCTTCTCAACCCATCCAACCACTGGCCATAACCCTGTCTAAATTGGCCGAAAAATCTCTCCAAAGTTGGCTACGCGCGCACAGCGATTTTGGAGCGATTTTTTGGCCAATTTTGGAGCGATGTTTCGGCCCATTTCTTCGGGTTTAGGACCAATGGTTGGGTAGGTTACAAAGAGGGAATTGAGGGCTTCAAGATGGTATGTTGGGGGGTGGCCAAGGTGGCCGGATGTTGAAGTTATGGTGGTCTAAAAGTGGCTACTTGGACTGATTTTCCGGGATTTTCAGCCTAACCAGCCAACTTTAGCTCGATTTTTCGGTTAATTCCGACGAGGTTACGGTTATTGGTTGGGTGGGTGGGTTGCGAAGAGGGTATTGAGGGTTTCAAGATGGTATGTTGGGCGATGCCCAAGGTGGCCAGATGTTAGAGTTATGGTGGTCCAAAAGTGGGTGCTTAGACTGATTTTTCGGGATTTTAAGCCCAAGCAGTCCATTTTGCCTCTATTTTTCAGTCAATTCCAACGGGTTTACGGCCAGTGGTTGGGTGGGTTACGAAGAGGGCATTGAGGGCTTCAAGAAGGTATGTTGGTCGATGACTAACGCGGCCCGAGATTGAAGTTATGGTGGTCCAAATGTGGCTGGTTGGGCTAAAAAAGGGTTTGGTCCTCCAGTGACCATTTGTGAAACCACTTGAAACTTCAATGACCGTTTGTGCAACTTTTGAATTTCAGTGACCGTTTTATGTTTTTTACGTAACTTCAGTGACCTTTTTGAAATTAACCCTTTATAATTACTTTATATACTGTTTGATTCTCATTTTGAAGAAAAGAATGCATTTTGAATAGTTGATTGATAGAAAAGTGTGGTTAAAAATTAAGGAAAAGTTTTGAATTTGTATGTAATATTATTTTATTGAAGAATGTGCGATTGAAAAGAAGAGAAAAAATATGAATTTTGAGAAAAATGAGAATTAAACAGAAGCTTTTAATGATTAAATGCCAAAAGGAAACTATAATGTTTTGTTATTTCTTCAGTTTTCATATGAAATTAAATACTTTTACCTCTTCCTCAGTTTTGCTTGAATTTCAACTATATATTAAAGTCTCATTTGGTGTAAATTAAAATTAGATTTTTAGTAAATTTTGATAAAAGTTGATAAAAAATATATGATTAAAAACTTATACATCTAATTAAATATGTTGTTAATATTAATTGTTGACTTTTCCTTGAGAATTTTATCAACTTTTAATCTACGCCAAACATGGACCAAATATCCCAGTCCTACCGTCAAAAACTAAGTTGACTTGGGCATTTTTGGGGGGCGGGGGTATAATTCATATTTCATTTCTAGTTCTATTTCTTTTATTTAGTTTCATAAATAGTTACAGGGTTCTAAGGATTTGTTATTCAGCACTTTGTTTTGGGACCTAGAGCATGCTGGCAAATGACAAGTTTAAAATTCATGGACTAGGGTCTTAAGACTCTATAAATATTTCGACTCCAATCTTATTGAGGAACTTGTTTTTGGTTAAACCAAAGGGGCTGATGCTACTTATTCTACAACTATCTTCTCTCCTCCTAAACTCTATTATGGCTAAGGCTCCACATTCTTTTATTCCTTAGTGTTATTAATCTACTTCAATTCTAGTCTCTCTATCTTTCATTCCTCATCTTTTATAATATCTTCTAAGAAAACAATTCAAATTACAAGATTTATAGACCTTAATTACTTGTAGTGCTAAAATCAAAGGATTCAACACTAAAGTAATTAAGGTTGTTGATCTCAAAATAATATTTTTTTTTTTTCCCTAAATGGTCAACACCCATATCTTAGAACTCCCCCCCCCCCCCCCCCAAAAAAAAAAAAAAAATAAAATAAATAAAAAATCACTAGAACGCAATTCAAATTCAAGAATTATTGAGATAGATCTTATTTACCACATCCATCTTCAAGGAAGACAACACAACAAATCAAGTCAAACGAAAGTCAAAACCAGAATTTATGAATACTCAAGCAAATATTTAAGAACTTGAGCAAGCAAATTAATCCTTGATGTATAAATGTTTGAGAAAAGAAAAAGGTAACTTTGTTGATAGAATTGAGATTTTCGTGCTTTCATAATTTTAGGTCGATCGGACAATAATAAAAGCTGATAGTTGGTGAATCAGGTTTTGTACCATATCTTTCTATTTTAAATAGATACGGACCATTGAACTTTTCTTTTTTTTTTTTTTTTTTTTATCACGGTTTAGATACTTTGCCAAGCGAGCGATGGTGTGGCTGAGATTTTTGGTCAATTTCATTTTTTCCTTCCAACTTTGGACTTAAGTTTCTCATTCATTTCAAATATACTACCACGATCTACTTGACGAATAGAATAAGTTAGTCCATTTATTTTCGTAATTCGACCGTCGGATAAGTCCGAATATTTGATCAAAGTTCACCGAGTCACTTATACTTAACCAAGTTTTTGATTTCTTTAAACCAAATTCCAACACCTACCACCGTTGTACCTAAAATATCTACAGTAAAATAGTGTCCCTACCTCCCTTGTGATATCATTGTCACTCTATAATGTGTACATCTCTCCAAAAGGGAAAAGTAGACTTTCATAGTTTCATATGCCATTTCTTACATTTTACATTCACCACCATCCTCTGCAATCTGATCACTGCAGTGAACACCTCTCCTTACCCACTATCACCTCTAGACCAAATATGATGTCAAATGGAATTTCAATCAGATTGAAATTTTAATAAGTTGGGATACACCTTGGAAACTAGTTTCCCCATGGAATTCTAACTTGCTACAGTTCTGTGGGAGGTGATGAAATTCAAGCCATTTGGTCCGCCAGCTCCAAGATGATTAAATCAATAATTGAACTTCTGTAAATCAAGTTTTTCGAAAGTCAGGTGTACTTTCCCTATGAAATTAGTGTGAATCAAATCTATGCTTCGGAGATTTGAAGCATTGGAAAATGATTCTCGTATGTGCCCGGTTATATTATACCCTATTTCACTCAATCGTTGTACTTACTGAAAATTTATCCCAATTCACAAATTTTATGTGCCAGCCAAAAAATAAAAAAGTAGATTTACATTTTTTTTCTTCTTTTTTATTTATGTCATTATTTTCTATTTTAAGCTTGAGGCAAAATAGTTCTTTCAAGCTATTTTAGAAGGTGTTTGGTGGGAATTAAAATCAGATTTTTAGTAAATTGTGATAGAAGTTTTTGAAATGTGTGGTTAAAAAGTTATGAGACTCAAAAAAGATGTGGTTAATATTGATTGTTTGACTTTGAACGGACAGTTTCATTGCAATATACACAATCAGCCTAAAAGTAGCCGTGCAAATCACTGAACATAGCAGAAATGAGTATATATGAATAAAAATCTCATATGTAATTCAAATATCATGTTATAACATAGGTATTTCCACAAGAATGAAAATACATTTATTTAACACAAAATAGCACAGCTAGCGAAACTCGAGCATAAATTCGATATGGTGGAACATGCATTCTGACTAGCCTTTAGTGTACTCCATTTTAAGTAATCCTACAAAGAAAAATATCATAACGTCAATAACATGGTTCAAAACAGTATCAGAACCCATTAATGAAAATTGTACACGTGCCACAGTTTTGATAAAAATATTAATTTTCAACTTTCAAATGAGTGTACGTTGCAAGAATTTAGTAAATCAATGTGTTCCACGTCAAATAAACATTATAAATGTATATTATTACTTGGAGCAATCAACAGATGTAGAGATGGGATAAGGCAAGGAGATGCCACAACTCCCTGGAAGAGATTTTCAAGTTCAGGCTTAAAATTTATGTTCTTTGCAGCATTCTTAAGGCAGGTACATGCAGCCTGCTTGTCAGCTGTGGATGTAGCACTGGATACAAGATTTGATGCTCCAGCACAGCAGTCGGATGGGGGCGATCCGCTGCCACTTTTTAGGTAGTTAATACATGGCTTCAGATCTTTAATCACATCGCTGCACGAAATCGCAGCATCTGAAGTAGACGGCGCAAGTAAGAGATGGATCGTAAAAAAAGCGATGAGAAGAAATGCTACCGGTGTCAAAGATGCCATGGTTATGTTATAATTAAGGAGGTTGGAATGAGGGAATAACTTGAAATAATACATCGGTTGAGTACTGAATTTATAGGGCATTTCATTTGCAGGGATCACTGGTACAAGAAAATTATGAGAATATAAAAAAATGTTTAATTTATAGATTGAGTGCAAGAAACAGACTAATGTGATTCAAAATTTGATTGCTTAGTGAATTGAATAATGAAAAGGTCAAAGTTCAGTGCAATTATAGGGGTACGATAAAACTTGCAGCATTAGACATAAACCTAAACCTTAGCCCATTGATCTTGTTGTTGCTAGGATACCATGTCTTCCACTTGCATCCGGCACAATTAAGCCTTTGTTTGGCAACAATTTTTTCAAAACTTATTTTCAACCACAGATTCTCCCATAAAATAAGTTCACATGTCAATCAAAAACAATTTTTTTTTAACCACACATTTAAAAAAAAAAAAAAAAAAAAATCACAATTACATAACACATTTTCTTACAAAAATGGGGCTCAAATAGGAGCTAAAAATGAGGGATGTGACATAAAAATTATCTGTTATCTTATTGTTAATGAAGATGTACTACGTAAATAAGTTGAAGTTCGGTGCAATTATAATTTCTGCATAAGTTAATGAAGAGGTGCTACATAACTTACTACACTAAAACCTTAATCCATCAATGGTTGTTGAGATAATCGTTTTCATTCACCATGAACATAGAGTAGAAGACTCGGTCACGTAAATTACTGCGAGATTTCATTTTATTAATTCCATTTTTGGAACAAATTGAAGTCGAGTGACGAAAATAAAAGTAATTTCACATAATTAAGTTTGGCGACCTAAGACCTTTAGATGTGTCATACCCACAAATATATTTTACTTCTGCGTTCCCATATCGAGTAAATAATGGTTGAGCAAACATATATATTAAGGGATATTATTGATACTCGAAAAGAAAAGCTTTGAACTTTGATAACATATCTTGTGACGATTTAGACATTAGCTATGTGGTAAGAAGAAAGATATGTAATAAAATTTGTTGATTATCGTATCTGTCCAATATATCAAATAATATTATTCCATGTTTGGCTCATGTTTATAAACATTCAAATCATTTTTTATCTACACATTTCGAGATATTCATAATTAATAGTACTCGTTTATATGTTTATTTATAATTTAAAGTGTTTATAAACACTTTCTGCTCTAATTCATAGCTCGTCAATCAAGCAACTACAGTAATTTCTACAGTTTTCTGGTGTACTATCCTGGATTTGATATCTTACCTATCTGCATTAAAATGGATTAACATAAGACAATTGATTAAGTAAAGAATATGGGCCCGACAGTCTTCTAATATGCAAATTGTCCAGCTGTTTGACGAAGGTTTTGTTACTTGGATTGTCAACTAAAAACTGATTAAAAAGTATGATTTCTTGCCCTTTTTATCAACGTTGTGCTGGCTAATATTAAATATTTTCAACAACTACAATGTTACTTGATATGAAATGTGTGAAGATGACGGCTACTAATATTATTGTTTAGGGCTTTGCTGCAATGACAACCCCCGGACATCCAAGGGGTTGTGTGGCAGCGCCGCCGCAGCCCCCTGGATGTCCAGGGGGTTGTCAAAGGGGCTTTCCCTATTGTTTATTTCCAAATTATCAGATTTTATAAGTACATTGCCAAATGTTGTCCTAACAGAGTTTTCCTCAGTAAATATTGTATTCCTCTTATGTTTAATTATTTACCAAATAAATGTTAATTAATTGTGATTATAGAGCCTAGCGCTTCACGTCTTTGCTCTTCATTAAACTAGTGTTTAGCTTCCATTTTCAAAAATTCATTTTTCTTAAAACTCATGTCTAACTCTTGCGAGCCCGACTCGTTAAGGTTAAAAAGCCCTTTAGAAGATAACCCTTGCCTGGTCCATGGCCTTTATAATCTCACTTTTTGACAAAATTTAACATCTGAAGAGTATTCTACAAATATATCAAGATACTTGTAATTAAAAATGCATTTTTTTTTCCCCAAATCAATGCTTGACAAGAATGTGAAAGATGACATCAAAAGAGCTACAATGAAACCTCTTGTAAATGTAAAGAAAAACAAATTGACAAGTGAAAAAAGCAATAAGCTAAACAAATCAGTGAACTGTGTTACACATGCCTGGATTCTTCACACACCAAAGTGGCTGAATTGGTTCTGCATATATTCCTCTTGTCACCATTCTATATCTCCACTCATTCAACCTATCTGTAGCCTCTGCATATCTGCTCTTTCCCATTTCATCTCGATTCCCCGACCACAACGCTTCTGCCATTGCCGAAGCTCTCGGCCAGATTCTTGGATCCATCACGGCCGAATCAGCTTGCT
The DNA here is from genome assembly GCA_019395295.1 of Osmanthus fragrans. Lineage (NCBI taxonomy): Eukaryota > Viridiplantae > Streptophyta > Magnoliopsida > Lamiales > Oleaceae > Osmanthus > Osmanthus fragrans. The sequence goes on along the minus strand of CM033356.1, from coordinate 18,711,827 downwards.
CGGACCACAACGCAACCTCCCCTCCTAACACCAGCTTAGATTCTGCCTCATTTAGTCCATATGTTATATCATAGTTATAGATAGTTTGCCATGTTTTAAACGGTCCACACCATGATCCGCCATCGCCCTGAGGAGTACCGGGTGGCTGATTATATTGACTGTCATTTCCAACGAAATCTCCATGCCCGCAATCCAAGTAATAGAAATCAGCGGACGAGACAATAACACGGTAACCGGAGTCGATGATCTTTTTTGTGTTGTTCGGTCCATTGTTCCATGTTTGTAGGATAACATTCTCTGGGGGAAGCAAAGAAGGAGAAACATTTATTTCAGCATCCAACAGAACATCCTCCCAATATACTACTGTACGGTTCAGGGATGTGATGTACGGTAAGGTTGTATTAACAAACATTTCAAGGATCTGACTGAGGGTTCCGTTTTTTGAAAGGAAAGTTTGAATCGAAGGGTCGACTTTCCAGCAATTTGGGACGACTTCATCGGCTCCTGCATGATATAACTGATCGGGAAACATTGTAGCAACATCATGGATAACATTCTTGACAACTTGATAGGTCTTAGGATGTAAAGGATTCAGTTGGCCGGTTCCTGGTTCCGCGGCGAGCCGGTCAGGCCAATCAGATTCAGCAGGCCACCAGAACATGTTAGCACAAGTGACAATCTCAGGGTAAGCTTCAGCCCATGATCCAGTATGTGCTGCAATATGCAAATCAAAGTTTAGTGATTTGCAATGGAACCAGACGCTACAATGAGCAAAATTTAAGCTCTCCTTAAATCTAACATTGATCAAAGGCGACTTGTAACATTATTAACATGAAACAATTGAAATTTGATTAAATACGTACTAGATGTTTATACATTAATTCATGGCGCGAAAGGACTACACGAATCAATATCATTGACGGATCTTGTAAATCTTCAATTAAGATTTATTTTCATAAATTCAATTTTTGATTTTAAGGAATTATATATAATTAATACTTAGTTGAAACAAAATAGAAAAAAATGAGAAATCTTCCCCCCCCCCCCCCCCCCCTCCTTTTTTTTTGAAATTAAAGAACATTTTCTGTGTTTTCTTTCTTAGAATTAAGGGTCGTTTGATTGACAAAGGTAGAAAGGCAAACCAATTCCATGTAAGTTAGAAAATAAAAAATCTACCTAAATCATAAGAAATAATTTTCCATGAAATTGGTTGAAAACAAGTTTAAAGTGGTTGTACATTGGAATTCGAACTCTATTTCTAGTTTCATATCAAACAGTCAAAGTAGAATTCGAATTTCTTGGATATGATATTTTTCATGGAATTCGGGCCAATCAAACGACAAAAGTGAAAAGGCAAACTAATTCCATGTAAGTTAGAAAATAAAAATCCACCTAAATCATAAGAAATCATTTTCTATGAAATTGGTTGAAAACAACATTAAAGTGTTGTACATTGAAATTCAAACTTCATTTCTACCTTCGTATCAGACAGTCAAAGTAGAATTACTCGAATGTGATATTTTCCATGTAATCTTGAGAAACAAAATGAATCTTTGAAGAAAAAATTGTCAATGTAAACTCACCAGGCATGTCAATCTCCGGCACCACCCTAACCCCATATTCCATCCCAAACTCCACCACATTTCCCACATCCGCCGCGGTGTACTTCATACTTTCACCGTAGGCTCCTTTCCCGGCTAGCTCCGGTTCCGATGGCAAGACAATTGGAAATGAATGCGAATCCGTGATATGCCAATGGAAAACATTCAATTTATTCATACTCATGGCCTTTAAGAGCCTCAGCAAATCCTTCACCCCATAATAATTTCTTGACGTGTCGAGCATGATTCCCCGGTGCATAAAAAGTGGTACGTCGGAAATGTATAACCCGCACGCCACACTCGATGGGCTCGAGTAAACGAGCTGGGAAAACGTTTCTAGGCCGCGCATTGCGCCCCACACAGTTTGCGCCGTTAGAATCGCGTTTACACCGGAGGAAGGGACGGTGAGGGTGTAGGATTCGTTAACTCCGTCAGATAACGGAGAGATGACGTCAGTGACGGTGATAATGAGGGTGGTTAGCGGTGGAGCCGACGTTAGGTTGAGGGGTTGGTTGACGAGGGGAAGGTGGTGCTCTGTCAGTACTTGGTGGAGATAGCGGTTGACAGCGAGGTTCAGGTAAAGGTGGTTGGGGGCGGAGATTGTGAAGTTTCCGGCGAGTAAGATTGCTTGTGGATTGGGCCATAAGAAAGTTGTGGGCTTGGGCCAGACATTGATTGGATATTCAACGGCTGAGATCTGAGGGATGTTAGAGTATAGTATAAAGATTATTGTGAAGTAAGAAAAGAAAGAAAATGAAGGTTTTCTATAATCCATTGTTGAGTTTTATGGATTTTGATCAATCTTGAAGTCCTAGGAAAGTGCATTTATATGTTCTCTTCTCCTCTTCTTTCTTTCGTCACGTTGTTTTATAACCATTTGTGTAATTTATTATACTTTATTAAGTAGTGTTTGAAAATATTTATTTTTTATGTGAAACACTGTCAATCGAACTTACCAAGGACAACATTAATATGTTATATTTAGATTAGCATAAAAATATCAGAATATTTTGTCGGATATGAGAGGATGGGGCTAAAGATTTGCAGAATTTGTTTGTTTATGCTTTGGCGTCTTGGGATTGTCCATGGAATTTTAAGAATTGAAAATTGTTGAATTGCATCCTCTTGAGCTCATGGACATTTTTAAACCATGCAGAGATGTCAAACCTAAAATAATAATAGTAATATATCATTAATTATTTAGTTTAAAAAGAACAAAAACATTTGGATTTATTCATTTTTTTAATTTTTTTTTTCCTTTTTAAATTTGGGTTTTTTAATCCACCAATTTTCATTGATTAAGACTAAGAATAGACATGGCCGGCAGCTTCAGGAGTAGCCCTCTATTAGAGCCTCCCATTGTCATCTACTAAAGAATATATCTTGATTTTCTTGGAGTTGTTTACAATGATGTTTGACTTAGGAAAATCAGATTCTTGTAATAAGTTGTTGTGTCAACAAAAGGGCAGTTTTTGCACCAAAAATAAGCACTAGGCTTCCATTTGTAGAAAGAGTAATAGGTTCACATATTAAGAGTGTGTTTGGTACACTTTATCATTTTTCATTCTCATTATTCTACTATTTTCAATCACACAATTTTCAATAAAATAATATTTTCAATCGCATCAATAACTTTTATTTATTTTTCAACCACATATTCACTATCCATCACATCAACAAAATACATTTTTTCCTCAAAAATGCACATCAAACGCACCCTAAATCCTTTTCTTTGAACAGATGAACTAATAATAATAATACCCGTTTAAAGTATGGGAAGACACGAAAATTGTGAAAATTATTTGGAGTATTATCTTCAACTAGATTGAGATATTTGGCTCGAAAATTGTGAAAACGTGACATGAAAATTAAGATTATTTGTTTTAAGACTAAAGTATTAAGTATTAAATAATGCTATCATTTTCACTAGAATGATTAAAGAAGTGTTCAATATCCATCACATTTTTGTAGCGTCAATTAGAAATGACTTCATAATGTATCGCTATTAATATGTTTGTTTATTTTCGGGAAATTAATAAACAATTTAAAGTAATATTTTTTTCTCAATTTCAACATTATTATTTTATAGAGGTTTTACTGTATTTATCAATAGAAGATTCGAACAAATATCAATAGGATAATAAGGATTTGTTTTTTACAGTAGAAGCTGAACAACTCGATCTTTCGACCATGAATGGAATCGGTGAACATGGTTTTCAGTAGCCGATTTTTCGGAAAATGAAAAATTGTTATGCTTATAGTGATTTTCCAACATCTATAGCTTCCGTTACCTCTCAATTTGGATTGAACACATGGTTTGCAAATTATTAGGTAGTTAGGGTTTTCAAATGGGGGTTGAAATGAGAGGTAGGTTAACTAATTAAAATAATATAATATTTATAATTTTAATTATGTGCAAGTATTTTTCAAAAAACTGAAGAAACGAAATATTCTGTTTCAGTTTTTAAAATAACAAATATACGGCCTAATTATCTCTACTTATTTTCAATTAATAATTTTTTTTTTCTTTTTGTTTCCAATTTTTTGAGAATATTATTAGTTACAGCTCATTTTTGACATATTACAAATCTACTATTTCTTTTCCATGTTGCATGAAGCATACCATACAATTCATTAAATCTTACAAGAAAATAGAGGCAATTCTTCATTCTTTTGGGCAAATTAAGAGGCACAACACAAGATTTCAGTTCATTGAATATACAAACTTGGTTTCTAAGCAAAGAGGAGAAGGTGTAACTGGAGACTAATCAAGAAACCATTGAATATTCAAGATTTTAAGTTTTATCCTCTTTTTCTTCATTAATAAAAAATCCGGGTGATTTTTATTTATTTATAAAACTAAGATGATTTCTTGTGATTTTGTAATGTTAGGCTAGAATTCAAATGACTAAGACATGGATGAATCATTGTTATGAAGTTTTAATAAGGTTTCAATATTTTGACTCCTAACATGCATTAATTCTTGGGTGGTTGTTATTGTGTTTAATGATTTTCAATTATTTAATCACTAATTGAATTGATATGTGATTTTTATTTTTTTGGTTATTAAAATAGACAATATGATAGATATCACATTATAACAATTATTATAAAGTCAGATAGAGAATAATGATATACTCCTATGATTTGCATGACTTTTATAGATGTTCTAGTGTTTTGATGCATATTTTATTAAGAGTTTTTTTGGTAGTTATAAAAGTTTTTAGAGGAAGCTGGTTCATTGTGGCTTGCTCTAAAAGCACTTTCGGAATGAAATATTAAAGCGTTTTTAAAAATTAGTTTTCAATCATAAATTAAGATAACTTCCTCTAAAAATTCTTCTACAAGAAATAAAAGCAAAAGTAAAAGTCATGCTAAACGAGCCCTAAGAATGCATCAGATATGATTGCAGAATTGGTCTTTAAACGCATACAACAAGGGTAACGAGTGATTTCCCACCAGTATAGGCACATTTATGTGGAATAGTTAAACTGGGAAGCACGACGACTTCTATATGCAGACTTGCGAGTTGGCTTCGGTTTGCTCCCAAGCGCCCAATGTGATCAAGAAAAACGTTTATATTAAGTTATCTCTTTCAATTGTCATGTCAACTGCTCTGAGCCCTCATTCTGCACGTTAAGGTTAAAAAGCCCTTTAGAAGACAACCCGCGCCTGGTCCATCGCCTTTATAATCACACTGTTTGACAAAAAATTTCATCTTATAATTTACATCAAGAAGAGGATTCTTGTGCTTGACGAGAATGTGAAAGATGAACATCAGAAGAGCTACAACGAAACGATTTGTTAATGTAAAGAAAAACAAATCGACAAGTAAACAAGCAATAAGCTAAACAAATTAATGAACCGTGTTACACATCCCTGGATTCTTCACACACCAAAGTGGCTGAATTGGTTCTGCATATATTCCTCTTGTCACCATTCTATATCTCCACTCATTCAACCTATCTGTAGCTTCTGCATATCTGCTCTTTCCTGTTTCATCTCGATTCCCCGACCACAATGCTTCGGCCATTGCTGAAGCTCTCGGCCAGATTCGTTGATCCATAACGGTCGAATCAGCTTGCTCGGACCACAAAGCAACCTCCCCTCCTAACACCAGCTTAGATTCTGCCTCATTTAGTCCATATGTTATATCATAGTTATAGATAGTTTGCCATGTTTTAAACGGTCCACACCACGATCCGCCATTGCCTTGAGGAGTACCGGGTGGCTGATTATATTGACTGTTATTTCCAACGAAACCTCCATGCCCGCAATCCAAGTAATAGAAATCCGCGGACGAGACAATAACACGATAACCGGAGTCGACGATCTTTTTTGTGTTGTTTGGTCCATTGTTCCATGTTTGTAGGATAACATTCTCTGGGGGAAGCAAAGAAGGAGAAACATTTATTTCAGCATCCAACAGAACATCCTCCCAATAGACCACTGTACGGTTCAGGGATGTGATGTACGGTAAGGTTGTATTAACAAACATTTCAAGGACCTGACTGAGAGTTCCGTTTTTCGAAAGGAAAGTTTGAATCGAAGGGTCGACTTTCCAGCAATTTGGAACGACTTCATCGGCTCCTGCATGGTATAATTGATCTGGAAACATCGTAGCAACATCGTGGACAACATTCTTGACAACTTGATAGGTCTTAGGATGTAAAGGATTCAGTTGGCCAGTTCCTGGTTCGGAGGCGAGCCGGTCAGGCCAATCAGATTCAGCAGGCCACCAGAACATGTTAGGACAAGTGACAATCTCAGGGTAAGCTTCAGCCCATGATCCAGTATGTGCTGCAATATGCAAATCAAAGTTTAGTGATTTGCAATGACAAAATTTAAGCTCTCCTTAAATCTAATGTTGATCAAAGGCGACTTGTAACATTATTAACATGAAACAATTGAAATTTGATTAAACATAGTTATAGATGTTTATATATTAATGCATGGCGCGAAAGGACTACACGAACCAATATCATTGACGGATCTTGTAAATCTTCAATTAAGATTTATTTTCATAAATTCAATATTTGATTTTAAAGAACTATATATAATTAATACTTAGTTGAAACAAAATAGAAAAAAATGAGAAATCTTTTTTATTTTGTCCTTTTTTTAAAGAATATTTTTTGCGTTTTCTTTCTTAGAACTCTCTTAGAGTTTCAATCTTGAAAAACAAAATGAATCTTTGAAGAAAAATTATCAATGGAAACTCACCAGGCATGTCAATTTCCGGCACCACTCTAACCCCATATTCCATCCCAAACTCCACCACATTTCTCACATCCGCCACCGTGTACTTCATACTTTCACCGTATGCTCCTTTCCCTGCTAGCTCCGGCTCCGACGGCAAGACTGTTGGAAACGAATGCGAATCCGTGATATGCCAATGAAAAACATTCAATTTATTCATACTCATAGCCTTTACGAGCCTCAGCAAATCCTTCACCCCATAATAATTTCTCGACGTGTCGAGCATGATTCCCCGGTGCATAAAAAGTGGTACGTCGGAAATGTACAACCCGCACGCCACACTCGATGGGCTCGAGTAAACGAGCTGGGAAAACGTTTCTAGGCCGCGCATAGCGCCCCATACAGTTTGCGCCGTTAGAATTGCGTGTACACCGGAGGAAGGGACGGTGAGGGTGTAGGATTCGTTAACTCCGTGTGTTAACGGAGAGGTGACGTCAGTGACGGTGATAATGAGGGTGGTTAGCGGCGGAGCTGACGTTAGGTTGAGGGGTTGGTTGACGAGGGGAAGGTTGTCCTCCATCAGTACTTGGCGGAGGTAGCGGTTGACAGCGGGGGTTAGGTAACGGTGGTTGGGGGCGGAGATTGTGAAGTTTCCGGCGAGTAAGATTGCTTGTGGATTGGGCCACAAGAAAGCTGTCGGCTTGGGCCAGATATTGATTGGATACTCAACGGCTGAGATCTGAGGGATGTTAGAGCATAGTATGAGGATTATTGTGAAGTAAGAAAAGAAAGAAAATGAAGGTTTTCTATAATCCATTGTTGAGTTTTATGGATTTTGATCAATCTTGGAGTCCTAGGAAAGTGCATTTATATGTTTAGTTCATGGAATTTTAAGAATTGAAAATTGTTGAATTGCAGACTCTTGAAATCATGCAGTGAGGTCAAACCTACAATAATAATAGTAATATATCATTAGTTATTTAGTTTCAAAAGAACAAAAACATTTGGATTTATTCATTTTTTAAAATTTTTTTCCTTTTTAGATTTGGGTTTTTTATTCCACCAATTTTCATTGATTAAGACTAAGAATAGACATGGCCGGCAGCTTCAAGAGAAGCCCCTATATTAGCCTTCCAATTGTCATCTTCTAAAGAATCTTGATTTTCTTGGAGTTGTTTGCACTGACATTTGACTTAGGAAAATCAGATTCTTGTAATAAGTTGTTGCCAATTGTATGTGTCAGTTTGTGGACCAAAAATAAGCACTAGGCTTCCATTTGTAGAAAGAGTAATAGGTTCACATGTTAGATCCTTTTCTTTGACTAGATGAAGGTGAGCGTGAAGGATCTTGATCACGAGTTTGATTTTCCTACCAAAACTTTTTCTGTCGAGCATATCGTATTGGGCTTACTTAGTGTGGTTAACCTGACTAGCGTGATTTGCAAACTATTGTGTCAACTCGAACGTTTACTTAGTGCGCACCCGAAGTGTAGCAGTTGCAAGTTTCTCCGTCAACAAAAAAAAAAAATAATAATAATAATAATAATAATAATAATAATAATAGCAATAACACCCGTTATAAGTATGGGAAGACATGAAAATTGTGAAAACGTGACATGAAAATTAAGATTATTTGTTTTAAGACTGAAGTATCAAATATGGTGTGAGGATTAAGTATTGAATAATGCAAATAATTAAGCAATAATAATTTTATCATATGCCCACTTCACTAGTAGACTAGAGTCGGATTGGCTTGTTTGTTAATTTAGTTTCTACTATATGCTTTGTCTGGAAGTGTAAGCCTCGTTTGGCTTAGTTCAAGACGCGTTGAATTTCAAATAAACAATCTTCACTCACACCAATGTACTAAATTTATAATCTCGTCAAGTAAATAAAATAATAATTTTATTTAAAATAATTGAACTCGACGAAAATATAAAATAATAAGTGGTTAAATACGTAAAATGTATATTTCATATAATTGAACCTTTTACTTTACAGTTTCTATTTTTTCAATTCAATTTTTCCTTAGAATATACAGCAAAAGTTCCTTTATTTTTCCTTATACTCAAACCAAACTCAATCTCATCCTTAGTTTTTAGTTTTTTTTTTTTAAATGCATATACCACATTTAGTCTATATTTTTATTTTGTATATCTAAATTATTATCGTCCTTCGTAGAAATATTTATTAACCCTTGATAGGTTATTCCATCATCCTATCATTTTCACTAGGATGATTAAAGAAGTGTTCGATATCCATCAAATTTTTGTAGCGTCAATTAGAAATGGCTTCATAATCTATCGCTATTAATAAGTTATTTATTTACTAGTAAATTAATAAAAAATTTAAAGTAATATTTTTTTTTCTCGATTTCAACATTATTATTTTATAGAGGTTTTACTGTATTTATCAATAGAAGATTCGAACAAATATCAATAGGATAATAAGGATTTATTTTCAACGGTAGAAGCTGAACAACTCAATCTTTCGACCATGAATGGAATCGGTGAACATGGTTTTCAGTAGCCGAATTTTCGGACAGTGAAAATTCGTTATGCTTATAGTGATTTTCCAACACCCATTGCTTCCGTTCAGGGGCAGAGGACTGGCCATGAGTGCGGGCACATTATTGTCTAAGTCGAACGTCAAGTTTTTAGTTAGGGATGTAACTTAGGAAGCTTTGTGTGGATCCGAAAGGAGATGATGAACAAGAAGGGCACTATGTATCTATATTCTTGTGTGCAGTAGGGTATGGAAAAATAGCCTTCCTAACTAAAACAGAATGGTGGTGCAGCTCGCAAGTATCACAGATTCACATGTTGATTTTATAATCCTCTAAAATTGACATTTATCATATTAAATTTTGTTTATTCTAATAGGTTGATTTTAGATTGTGCATTGAAGATCATGTTATTAGTAGATCATGTCATTTGAACTCATCTCCAATTAGATTCTTTTTCTAGAGTTGTTTCAACCAAATTGATGGCTGTTGTGTGAACAGTTCACTATCAATACACCAATTTACTACATTATGACACAAGATATATTGGAAAAAAAAAAGATAAATTCAAGTACTCAACAAGAAATTTGCTCACAGATTCAAAGAGTAAGCAAGCTCACAGAGTCTTTGTCACAGTCACAGAGATAGAGTTGAGACTTGAGCAGGCTTCACCGCTTACAATTGAATCCCAAATTAGGCTCGATGGATGCCTAAAGTATAAAGCAAAACAAGTATCAATCATCAAAACAAGTAGCAATCATCAATCATCAATCAGCAAAACAAGTATCAATCATCAAAACAAGCAGCAACATTCATCAATCATCACAGATTTACAGTCCACAAAGGCAGAGGCAGAGGGCAAACTTTCACGATGCATCACAGAACACAGAATCACATATGACAGATTTACAGAGGGCTAAGCTGCCTAAGGCTAACATCAAAACATTCATCATTCACAAATCACAGAGGCAATTAATTCATCGCAGAGGCAAACATGAAACATTAAAAATTGAAAGTACAAAAATCGTGAGATTAATGGCCAATATAAAAAACTTAAAATATAGGCACAACTCCAATAGCCAACAGGTGAGAATATACTGAGATTAATGGCAAAGATAAAAACATTAAAAATTGAAAGCATAGGGCAATTGAAAAGGGGAAAAACAGAGGGGGCGCAAGGCAATACTTCTTCTGCTAATTTGCTGTGTTGTCTCATGAATTCCTGTGGAAATTGGAATCGAAGGCGCCGCATCTCAGACTCTCACCGTGACTCTGTCAAATGCCTTCCGTCACTCCGTCTAGGGCTCGAAAATGAGAAGGAATGGCAAGACTAGAGATTAAGAAGTGAGAAATCGAATGGCCGATAATCGGAGATGAAAAGAGGTTGAGATTTCAGAGTTGAAAAGAGGTTGAGATTTGAGAAGTCGAGTTATGGATTAGCGGAGAATCGGAGTCGGAGATGAGGCGGAGGAGTTCTTGGTTCGACTTCGATTCGGGATTGAGAGAGGAAGAGATTTGAATCCCTAAATCAATGGTATTTCTTTCTTGGGTCAGTGGGTTGGGCGGCTTGGGCCTGGGGCGTTTAGTTGGGCTGGGGGAACACATTTTAACAAAAAAAATGAGTGCAGGCCTATTTCATGTTTGGGCCGGAGCCTGGGAGCTGGGAGCTGGGCCCAAAATCTCAGTGCAGGCCTGTGCCTGCACTGGTCCTTAATGGGCTCCGCCCCTGCTTCCGTTACCTCTCAATTTGGATTGAACGCAAAGTTTGCAAAACATTAGGTAATTGGGGGGGGGGGGAATAGAGGTAGATTAATTAATTAAAATAATATAATATTTATAATTTAAATTAGGTGTAATATTGACATATTACAAATCTACTATTTCTTATTTTTAAAAGGAACTATTGGTAATGAGAAAAGTGATCCACTAGGATAATGGGAAAGATGTATTTCGAGGGGATGTCAAAAAGGTTTCCGAGGATGTTATATTGAATGTATTTTCGATCACGACTTTGGGAATTCCTTTACAGTGAGAAGTGGGTCGTGTTTGTATTTTGTAATGGTGGTGGTTGTGAGATTTAAGGTATTTTTTTCATTTCCATGTTGCATGAATCGTTCGATTCCTCGAGCTTACTTTTGTAATTGTAGGTGGTGGTAAGAGTGCATGGTGTTGATAGTGGTGGTCACGATGTTGGAAGATACAAGCAGGATGAGTGTAACACAATTTGTTACACAGTTGGGATGTGCATCTTCAAGAGAAATGGAAAACAATATTTGACCGTTGAAGGTCGAAAAATAACAATCTATGAAGTTTATTTCGATTAAATATTTAACTATGCGCACGCCCACACGCACGCATCAATGTAATATAGAATAAGTGGATGAATTAATCTTGGCGACATAACTTGGAGGTAGCTTATGGATTGTTTAAGTGATTTCAAGACTTGAAGCAAAAGGGCAAGCTATTAAACTATGTTATTTTTTATGCGTGTTAAGTATTAGTTTGATTCAGAACAAACAAATGTTTAAGTTTTGGGGTGTTTGACGTGTAATTTCTACACCTATTTAGACCATCAAGAGTGAATATTTTGAAATTTAATTGAGTAATATACTACTTAAGTTGTTAAATATTGAGTGTTGTAGGATATATTCATGTTTGGATGGGATTTAATCAAAAGAAGCGGGGATTGACCAAAAATCAACGAAAAATAATGATTTCCAAAGTTCAGGGACCAAATTGTAAATGCTCAATAATTTATCCGAACCACATATCGAAGTTTAAAGAATGTGGAGAGTTAATTGGACGTGGTGTTAAGGCAAACAATGAATATTGTATGAAAAAAGGATTCAAACTGAACAACGGATCAAAATCAGGGACTAAAGCACACATCATCAAAGATGCAGGCGATGCACATTCACCTCCCACACTCTTGCAAGGGTCTGTTTTACGGAACATGAAAAGCTCAACAGCATGAGCCTTGACGCAAAGAGGGCACACATGGTTACCATCACGCCAGACGATCCAATTTTCCTTTTTGGTTGAAACTCTATATGGAATGGAACTTTGGGCACACTTCTTGACCTAATTTCGACCTTTATAAATGAGCAAGACATAAGACAACTCTCAAGATACCATAGAATTCATTAAATCTTACAAGAAAATAGAGGCTATTCATCATTCTTTTGGGCAAATTAAGAGGAACAACACAATATTTCAATTCATTGAATATACAATCTTTGTTTTTAGGCAAAGAGGAGAAGGCGTAACTGGAGACTAATCAAGAAACCATTGAATAGATTCAAGATTTTAAAATTTATCCTCTTCCTCTTCATTAATAAAAAACCCGGATGATGTTTTATAAAATTAAGATGATTTCTTGAGATTTTGTAATGTTAGGTTAGACTCCAAATGACCAAGACATGGATGAACAATTGTTATGAAGTTTTAATATGATTTCAACATTTAGACTCCTAACATGTATTAATTCTTGAGTGGTTGTTATTGTGTTTAATGCTTTTCAATTATTTGATCACTAATTGAATTGATACGCGAATTTTATTGTTATCAAAAGAGATAATATGATAGATATCACATTATAATAATTGTTATGAGGTCCGATAGAGAATAATGATACACTCCTATGGTTTGCATGACTTTTATAGATGTTCTAGTGTTTTAATGCATATTTTTATGTTCGCATTTTTTATATAGATATAGAAAGATCACGTGAGATGATGATTTAATTCTATTCGAGAGAGATTATTAAATAACTTAGGTATATTAATCAGTGAGAACAAATATTGTCATGAAATTGAATTGCATTGAAGTGGATAAATAAGCGGGATTCGAAATCTTAATAATCATTGCACATCATCTTACAAAAATTTTCATAATTTTCTCATTAGAATACTTAGTTTAATTAGATAAATTAGCATAGAGTCGATAATCAAAACTTGATTATTTGATTAAAGTTAGAATTAATTGATTCTAAATTAAGTACATAATCCTCGTAAAAATTATATTTTATTCATCATTTTATTACTTATTCACAGTATCATGTATTTGCGAGATTTTGTACGATCAAATTCCATTTGCAAATATATGACAAACATTAATTGTCAAAAGTTAATGGCCTACCTGGTTGGGCAGGAAGGTAGTTCAGTAGATGAACTAGCCAACGTTTTTGTAATCAAACCTGGCTGAGTGTAGGAAAGGACAAGTACTTATATTTGTTTGTTGCAACTCATTAATTTTATTGAAATATGGTAACTGTTTAGTTGTCGGAAATATAAAAAATATTATTGAAATATGAGTAAATAATAGTATTTAGCATGATCTAGTGAATATTGCAAATATAGGTCTTTAATGAATAGTTCCATAAAAATCACACATATTCTAAAAGACGTAAGGTATGACAAAGCCTCAAGTTTTACAAACTTAGTGTAATAAGACGTTTTCCTTTTTTTCAATATTATTTTAATTAACTAGACCAATAAATAAAATAGCAAATAACTTTAAAATTTATAGGAACCTTAATACATATTTTTCATATTTTCAACGAAAATATGATTTATTAATATTATAAATACTCAGATCAAATATTCAGACAAATTATATGAAAATTGAAAAATATTAAACGAACATAGCCGATGACACCTTGGTTGACACCGCCCTCACATGGAATGCGTGGGTCCTGTCTAAATAAAGAATGTTTTTCCTCATGTGTGTGTGATGTCAACCCTGCAGTCACCCATACGGGCAATATAGCATAACTCATGAAAATTAATGGAAACTGCAGAAATAATTAAATATAATAAATTGGTTCAACTGCTAAAATAATGCCTCACCCTCTCTACTTGCCAGTTCCTATCAGTTTAATGATTCTGGAGTTATCAAACATTAATTTATAATATAGATGCAAACGATTAAACCAACAACCTAATATAAAACCAAAAAAATTAATGTTGAAGTTACTTCTATATGTATATATATTTATATGATATCACTCATTTTCATTGGTGCCTACAAAATCCTTTTTTTTTGTTAGATTAAACGGCACGCACGCTTTTGAATTTATGTGTTTTACTTTAAAGATTTCAACGTCAAATGACGTTTTAATGACAGTAGCTCTTCAGCATACTATTTAATAACGTTAATTTCTCTTTAGTTTTCTGGGTTTATTTTCTGAAGAGAATCCGTAGGGATGCAGAGGATGAATGAAATGGCTTTCGCAGCAGAACGCAAGGTGGAAAGGTGAGTCGAATAGGGTTTATGGTATGTTTTATAATGTTTTGATTCGTTTTGTCCTATTCAACTTACTATATACGTATCTGTTTTAAGGTTTTATATTTAATTTTCTACTTGTATTTTTAGGTTATTCAACTCGTTCTCTTTCTTATAGCAATATGATTTTGGACGAGGGAATAATTGGAAAATTAATTTATGATTGGTAAAGTACTAAAGTTACTGATAAAATATGGTGTTGAAATTTGAAAATGCATATATGTCCACTGTTACAGTATAGTTCCTAAGAATTGTATTAAAAAAAAGAACCATGCTAGAGTGCTCAAATTAGTTTACAAAAGGAGAGTTGTCCAAATGATGTGGCAGCCTCCTATTGGAAGGTGCGAGTGGCCCGCAGCTGGTGAGCCAGCCGCCTCCTTCAATAAGGGGCTATCACATCATTTGGACAACCTCCATTTTGTAACTCAACTTGAACAAAGTAGCATTATTCTTAAAAAAATAAACTTGTAAGTAAATGAGATGTATTTCGTCCACGTTTTGCTTTCCCAAGAACTCCGATCCTATCGTGTCACCATTCCTTAGATAAACCCAACTCATATTCTTGGAGGGAAAAAATCAATGAATTTATAATATATATTTATGTAAATTTTAATCTTTAAATTAGTAAACAGAAAAAGTGATCAAATAAACCTTGCTTTAAAAAAAATGCTATTTTTAACTTATATGTATTTGATTCAAATATCAAATTTGACTAGGGAATTTATATGGAGCAATGCTATGAATAGGATAACTAATAACTTAATTTGTTAGATAACATTTTGTGACTCAAAATTTTAATTTTGAGTTTCATCATCATTCCATTTTATGAAAGTTGTGCACGTGATTAGTAGGGCTGGACGTGGTCCGGTGAATTGAATCGAACCAAAATTTTCGATTATTTAGTAAGTGGAACGGTCAGATCCAAATTTAATTATGAAACTGTTCGGGTTCAATTCGGTTTCATTCACTCCTTGGTTCCGTACAATAATTAAATTATTTAATACTTACAACAAACGCTATATTAATTCAACTAATTATATGTTCAATTTTAACTCTTACAAAATAACGTAGTTCAATTCCATGATATCTTTTGTTCTTCACTTTTTGAGTTCTTCATAGATTTGACTATTAAAATCATAGGAAGAAGAAATAGCGAGCTCACAATAGTGAAGAGAGGTGTAAATGAGCTTCTAATTCAATTTCTCCAGAACAGCATAAACAACACTACGGTAGATTAAGAGATTTGGATCAAATTGAGCTCAATTTGATTAAGTTGGGTATGAGCTGAAAATTAGAAATAGAAAAAAAAAAAAAAAAAAAAAATCATATTTTGGATTTGAGCTAAAATAATTAGTAAGAAAATTTATTTAAAAAAGCTTGGCTTATTTAAGATAAAAAAAAAATTAGAAAAAATTGATTCTTATTCGATTTTTTGATTCTCGGACCCAAGCCTCTCAGTTTTTAATTCATATACCCGTTTGCTTAAGAAGAACCATTCAGTTTGGTTTGGGTTCGGTTCAGTCAATTCAGTTTCAGAATTTTGTCCAGCCCCAAGATTAGTATTTTATAAAAATTGAGTTCAAATTGCATGTGCTGGCCACGTTTTCTGTTAGGATGATGCGTACAATAGATATCAAGCACACTCGTGTATACGTAAGAAAATTTCAACGCATATAGACATGTTACTAGTTGACAATATTCCAGATTCAGACGTGAGAGAAGTTTTATAACACGAGATGAATATGTTCGGGCTCCAACAATATATTTTGAAAATGATTGTATAATAATAACCAATCACAAACAAGTCAAAGAAATCAAAGTAATCTAAACTCTAGCAAGTCAAATGTATAATCAGTAAGAGAGAAGACAAGGAGTAGCTTTAGTGTATCGTATTGTATTAGTCTTCAAATGATATAAGGAGGGGGTATTTATAGTGTCACATATGAAATGATGTCCATTGAATGAATATACACGCGACTTCATCTCCTGGACCGAAGCATCCATTCTTAAACATTAATTTGAACTCACTACCGATGTCGCATTTAATGTTCCTACAGATAGCAGCTACCCTATAATCTAAATTGACAAAACTTTGACATTCCACCCATTACAAAGATCTCATTAATCATTCCAAAAAATAAAAATTTATAAATCCATGATATTCATGTTTGGGTTTCGGTTCTGACTTTTGTTTAGTTTTATCACATCGGTAGGCAGATCCTCTTGAGCTTTGGATGTAACTTTGGGGTTTCATCGCTAACTGGGAGTGCCTCGGCTAATATGGCTTCGGCACTTCGGGTCTACAGATTCCAGTACTCCATGTGGTTCCATAACAAGGGCTTTAGTTGAGTCAATCACGTGAAGTCTATGTGACGATGCGTAAAAACACGTAAAATAGTTATTAGAGGATACAATTTAAATAAATAAATTTGTCATGTTTAAACTTTTCGTCAACATAGTTTAACACACTAGGGTGAAATAATTAAATTAAGCTCATGTTTGATTTAATTAAAAATACTGATAAAATTTATGTATAAATTAATAATTAATTTTAATCACAAATTTTATAAGACCCACAATTTTGATCAACTTTTAAACCACATATTTCATTAAATTTTATTAAAATCTATTAAAAATATATTTTTCAACAAAACCATGACAGGCTAAATATGTTCAGTGACTTTAGTATAGTTAACAACCATTACAAAATTGTTCTTCAAAAGCAAACTAAAAAATAAATTGAACCTTGCTACAGGAACAGGGTTTTAAAACCCTGTACCTACCAAACACACACATCCAAAGGTGGGAGAATTTTTTTTGGAATATCTTATACATGGGACCCACCTTCATGTGAGTAAGTATTCAAAAATCTATTCCATTTCTGTAAAAAAAAATTGTATGTACATTAAGCATTTTTCAAATAGATTAGCAAGTCAAAAGCATAATTATTTAAGGCAGCCTTTACCAAATCAGGCCGACCCACTTGAGTGGAATACCAACTAGATTGTCCATAGTCAAATTGGTCTACAATATAAACCAATTGATTTTCAAGCATGCTTGATGTACATTATAGTTTACATCAATTTTTACAGTTTGTCACGTGATAGTACATTATTGAACAGTTTAAAAAAGAATTCATCAATCAAATCTTGACACCAAGGATGATTGTCAACAATGATGTATTGATGTACAAGCGACTTTATTCATCCAAACTTTTTTTTTTTTTTTTTATTTTCTAATAAGTGGTTAATTAGTTCTTCCAGAACTATTGTATGACATGTCTTTTAATAATAAAATACATACATAAAATTTAAAAAGATATCTAAAATATCTCCATACTATAGGGGGAAATATGTCATGCCAAATAAAAAGAACACAAATTTATTTTATTTTTGATAAAATATAAATTCATTTAATACTTCTACTTTTTCAACAAATAAAAACACATAAAAAAAATTCAAATAATAATTTTACCTATTAAATCTTCCATTCTTTATTTGTAGAGAAAGAAATTGAAACAAAATAGCCATTAAACGATGACTTTGGTTGGAACGATAAGCAGCTCTAGATTCAGGGGCTCTTGCTATAGTCGAACGTGAGGGAAATATCACTTACACCAATACTGAAAATATCCAACAAATAAATATCGACTCACATTTTAAACCAGTGATCTAGGGACTCGATCACTTGGAAGGATCAATGTTCAAGTCATGTATGGTACTTTGTTGTTGAACGGTGTGGTAAAATCATAATTCATCACATTATTGGTTATATGAGTATGAATTAAGCCTCATTTTGATAAATTTATAAATGTTATAAAAGAGAGAATTAAAGTTAATATATTTGTGTATATTTTATTAATGAACAAAACGTTATATTTATAGGTAAGAATCAGTGATATAATGATAATAATTTCTAGGGTTGTAGGAGTATAATTGTCATTCACTATAAACCTTAATAAACTAACATTTTGCAACAATAAATGATATATAAAAAGGAATAGTAAGAGAAATAGTGTGGGTCCCATGAAATATATAAATAATTAGGAATAGTAGGTCTATTTGAAATTAACATTTAATTTTGAATGAATTTATAAATTATATTTTAATTTATATCAAACGAAGTGTAAATGATGCGTGCAAAAATGTATCTTTTGGGAGATTAAAAAGTGGTCAAAAACTGCAAAGAAACGATGCATTATAGGGCAAACACTTAACCCAATGATAATTTCAATTTGTAAGAGATTTTTATTATTTCTATATATACCTTTCTATAAAGTATAAATAACACTAATGTTGGTTTAGGCCTGCACATTATTGCATGTTGTGTTGATATTTTATTACACATTTTGAAAGATACGATGAATTGTTTTCTTAGAACAGGGCGGCAAAGACAAAGATATGTCTTGGATTTTATATGTCGAGCTTTGTATTTGTTTGTGTTAGTCGAAGAATAATTTATTTGAGTTAACTGACTTAATAAAGCAAGTTTGTTTTCTTTGTTACCTGTTTGTGGGACAATATTATCATTTCTCACAGACCTCTAATGGAGTACTCTCAAGGAGGTTCAGAAGTAAGACGACTTCACATCGTCTACTTCCTTAGTAGAAAAGATCATATCGAACACCCTCATCTCATTCGAGTCTGTCACCTCTCAATAAATGGTGTACGCTTGCGAGGTTCGTGTGTTTATGTATATAGTGTACGCCAGGGGCGGAGTTCGGGGGACAATTTTTTTTTTTACTGAGCTGTTATATTTTTAACTTAAAAAATAAATGGGCTTCTCCCTCCGCCTTTGGGGTACGCAATCTTGGAGTAGCAAGAAGTTTACGCTCAAAATCTGTCAAACACTAACCGTAATTTCTAGTCTTGATCGAGTAACTTCTGCATTGACAATTTTGAAAAATGTAGATGTTAAGAGATGGTTGGCAGAATTACGAGGAAAGGACATGCCTGAATCCTTTGCTTGGTCATATAAGAGGTATGTAAATTAAATTAATGAAAATTTTCTCATATATTTACAGTACAAGTCAGTGTGTATAACTGATTTTGGGTGCAGGAGGTACAAGACAGGTCATGTTTGGCAAGATTTGCTAGACGATGATCTAATTACTCCAATCTCGGATAATGAATACATTCTCAAGGGATCAGAGATTATCCCTACAACTTTTGATAAAGGTAAATAGCATCTAATTTTCGATTTAGTTTAAAGATCATCAAATATATGTTTATTATTGATTCCTAAGAACCCTCGAAAAGGTCTAATGGGTACATGAAAGTGACGAAGTGGCTTTGACTACGAACCAATGCGAATTTTATTTTCATTTCTTTTTAATCCACAGAGATTTCATATGCTGAAAAGAAAGTTCCCGTGCAAAATAAACCATCACTAGAAGAAGAAGCTGAAGACAAGAAACCCTTAGAAATTCAAACACAATCAGAAACCTCAATTGATGTTTCCACTGAAGAATCCACAACATTTAGTTCAGAAACATCTACAATGACAGATTGTTCAGGGAAACTTGAAGTAGAGGAGAAGCATTCAGATAAAATAAGTGAACAAGATCGATCAATTCAAATGGAAAAGAAAAGGAAAAATAAAGTGAAAATTGAAAAAATTGATACACCGGCTGCTCCATCAATGAAATCATCTGAATCTTGTTACACAAATGGTACGAGCCATTCAAGCGGGCGATCCCATAAATTTCGTAATTTGATCACTTGTCGTCCTTTAGATACCAATGATTCGGCTGTCGTGATGATCAATCATAAGAGTAGTGAAATATGCAAAGAAGAGAAACTTGGAGGGTCTCAGAGGATGTTTAAGAGTACATGGAACCAACTACCATGGAATACTGGCAGGTAATGCTCGAGTTTCTATCAATATTAGAAATATATTAAGAGGAGTAACTTGAACTTTTATAAATTGTTTTATGTTTTTCATATCTATTCGATATGAAATTTTATCCCTTAATATGTCCCCGCAATATGGGGCTCTTCTGAGTAGAACAATATAGAAATCTGCATACTCATTTTTTTAGTCTTAATCGGATCGAATTGTTCATTTGAGCTTAATGAATTCTAATTTCATATAAATACTTGAATTTTCATCTCAAAATGTCAATAGTATTAAGAGGAGTAATCCAACTCCTTGTAAATTGGTTTCATTTTTATTCGATGTTAGATTTTATTTCTTAATAAAATATGTAATGCATGTTTGGTGCACACTACTAACTGGACTAATCTCTGTAATCAATACCAATTTAACTTTTCCTTTTGCAGTACTTTTTTCTTCTTGATATTCAACGTGAAACTTTGTCAAATCTTAGATGTGAACTCTATTATTTTTTCCTTGGATTCTCAAAGTAGTTCCGGAATTGGTGCCAGGAAGAGCTGTGATGGGGTGAAGGATTCAAAGAAGAACATCGGTGAATTCATTAACCAAAGAACGACACGCAATGCTTACAAACCGGTTAACAGCCCAAATTGCTCGTAAGTTGCTCGACTTCTCTTATTGCATTAGATTTCAAGAAATTAGAGGTATCCCAAAGTAACAAATTTACTAAAATGTTTCTTTTCGTTTTCTCTTATCCACACGATACACAAGAACTTCATTTCCTTCGAACCAAGTTGTTTCCTTTTAAGGAGTTAAATGGTTTTGGTTTCAATAATATCTGAAGTACCTGATGATGCAGAGCTTTTGTTTGTTGACTTGTCAGGAATGCAATTTCACTACCCTAATAATAGTTATTTACCCCAGTTGGTGAATATTATAAACAGAAATGGGGGAGAAAATGATTTTTTGAATAGTGATTTTTCGAAGAATGTAGGATTAAAAAGTAGGAAATAATTTTGAATTTATCTGCAAAATATTTTAAACTCTATTTGATGGTCATTATTGTGTAAAAATAATATTGTGAATTGTAATTTTTCGGAGAATGTATAGTTAAAAAGTGGGAAAACGTTTAGAATTTACGTGCAAAATATTTTATTCTGTAAATATTTATTTGAAAATGAGTATAAGAAATAAATTGTTTTGTTTTAAAGGGAGTCAAATGGGAGCTGTGTATTTGAAAATGAGTGCGAAAAATAAAGAGTTTTAAAATAAGGAGAGACAAACAGGGATTCAATTGACTATACATCTATTTGGAATAATTTATAAATAGATAAAACGAGTAGTGAATAACATTTATAATTGGTCAATTTATAAATGATTTACAAAGTTGACAAAGGAAGGCTATTTAATTGGGATGCAGGCAATGCGGGAAGCAATTCAATCCAGAGAAACTGATTGCACATATGAAATCCTGCAAAGGAATGAAAGCCACATCACGAAGATCAATTCATATTTTGTCTTCAACGTAATAAATCATTTATTAAAACATAAAAATAGTCTATTTTGAGTCCATAATAATGTTGTATGATTTACTTCATTTAACTAATAGAGCGTTAGGCTCCCAACTTATTATTGGCATTTTTTTTGGGAAAAGTGTTCAATGTAAAGAGGTAAATTATTAGCATGTAACATCCAAATTTCCTAATAAGACCTCTTCTTAAAAGTTATGTGAAGAAGTCTCACTTTTGTTAAAGTCTCGATCTATCCTTATCACTTTCTTTTTATGTCTTTTACCGTTGAAATTGAATCCAATGTTCTTCGACCTTTCATTTTTGTAACACATTCTCTATATTAGGCAACCTTTTTCCCACCTTGTGTTGTTTACGCTCATATAAGTTTACATTCAATTTGAACTCGTTTTTGTTACTCACTTTTTTCTGTTTTCACTCGTTCGCCCCATCTGAAATTTACAAGGGTGCTCCCATGTGGAGGACCGGTGAAATCCTATTTTAATTTAATAAGATTACAATAATTTTGACTCCTAAAATAGTTCCCTTAAAATAAAGAATTAGTTGTTATAAAATAGAGAAAAAGTAGAAGAGAGAGTTAAAGTCAATACCTTGTGTGTATTTTATTAATGAACAAAACCCTATATTTATAGGTAAGAATCAGGGATACAATGGTAATAATTTTTCGGGCTGCAGGGGTATAATTGTCATTCACTACAAACCTTAATAAACTTTCCTTTTACAATACTCCCACTTGAATGACACATTACAAAATATCTGCCTCGTTAAAACCTTATTTGATAAAAATCCAATGGGACAAAAAAATTCAAACGAAGGAAAAAGAGTACAGTTATTTTGGAGTATTAAAAATAAATGCTGCCTCATTAAAATCTTGCTAGGAAAACCCAGTAGGATAAAACCTAAGCGAAGGAAAAAGAGTACAGCTACTTCCCCTGATATTGATCACTGCAAATCTTTGAGTCGACGCATTTCAATCTCATGGACTAACTTTTTGAATGTAGATGTTGACAGTACTTTTGTGAATAAATCGGTCAAATTGTCACTTGAGCGAATTTGTTGAACATCGATGTCGTTATTCTTCTGAAACTCGTGTGTATGAAAGAATTTTGGAGAAATATGCTTCGTCCTGTCGCCTTTGATATAGCCTCCTTTGAGTTGTGCAATACAAGCTGCATTGTCTTTATACAAAATTGTTGGACTATCTTTTGTTGAAGTTAACCCGCATGATGCTTGGATATGATGGGTCATGTTCCTCAACCATATACATTCTCGTCCTACTTCATAGATTGCAATAATTTCAGAATGATTTGAGGATGTTGTTGTCAAGGATTGCTTCACAAACCTCCATGATATAGCTGTTCCTCCACGTGTAAACACATATCCTGTTTGTGATTTAGCTTTATGTGGGTCAGATGGATAACCTGCATCTGCATATCCCACTAAAGTAGATCCCGACTTTTGGGAGTAAAATAATCACAAATCAACCGTACCCTTTAGGTAACGAAAAATCTGTTTAACACCATTCCAATGTCTTTGACTTGGTGTAGAGCTATATCTTGCAAGGAGATTTACAGAAAAAGCTATGTCGGATCGAGTGCAATTTGCAAGATATGTTAATACTCCAATTGCACTAAGATATAGTACTTCAGGACCAAGAACTTTTTCTTCATCTTCAAGTGGACGAAATGGGTCCTTTTTCACATCAAGTGATTGAACAATCATATGTGATGCCAATGGATGTGCATTATCCATATAAAACCGTTTTAAAACTTTTTCTGTATATGTAGATTGACGAACAAATAATCCTTTTGAGAAGTATTCAATTTGCAACCCAAGACAAAATTTGATTTTTCTTAAATCATTCATCTCAAATTTATTTTTCAAATAATTAGCAGTTTTGTTAAGCTCTTCAGGAGTTCCAATTAAATTTAAATCATCAACATAAACTGTCACAATTACAAATCCAATGTTTGTTTTCTTTATGAAAACACATGGGCAGATATCATCATTTTTATAACTCACATTCAACAAATATTCGCTAGGCGATTATACTACATGTGTTCAGATTGTTTCAATCCATATAATAATCTTTGCAATTTAATTTGAAATATGGTTCTCGGACATCATTTGAGTTATGTTTCAGGCATATTAAATATTTCAGAGATAACATTAATAGTCTTGTCAGATGAGTTGACTATCACGTATTTCAAATTTTATATATTGTCGAGATAACATGATATAAATTTGTGATTTCATCAACGACGATTTTTGCGAAATTCACTATATTGAGAGTCGTACATTACACATTATGACTTCATTTTTCTCATTTTCTTTTCGCATAAGTATATATTTTTAGATTATTGGACTACAGGTCCAAAAACATCATGTTTCTCTAGTAAAATCAATTTAGGATTGCGTCCATTTTATTTGGCCAAGCATTATTTCGATTGATATACTTTGACGCATTTATTTTGATTCCCCGCGATTCATATATGATGCAGCACATCATGTACAAAATTGTTATCGACAACTTTTCATTTTTCGATTCTATTTCTTACTCCATAACAACATAATTTATTGAGATATCTCAAATTCAATATATCAGGTACCTGAACCTCTTCAGGGGTTTTATAATTTATTATGTCTAAATACTCATTAAAAGTGCATGCCTCCTTAATGAGACCATCTTTGCTAATTGCTCCATTTTCGTTTGAAGATTTTGTTTGTATTTAAATCGAACACATCACGCTTCAGGCGTGCCATAGATATATCAAATATAATTATATCAAATTGTCATCTTACTACATCAATTCGTATTTGAGCACTTTGATCATTTTGATCAGTAAATGCTTCAAAACAGATTATCTTTCGAACTTCTGGTTCGAGTGATTTTTTGCGAGAATTTAGGTAATGATGCATTTGTAGATTATTTTCACTTAATTCCTCCCCCCTAATACTGAAAGAATTGTCCAGTCAATTTGACAATAATTTTTTCAGTATTATAAAATATCAACTATTTGGGATAAGGGTTCAAACTATGCATTTATTCTCAGCATTCTTTATTTTTCATCTCAGTGCATTGTGGTGGGTTGATTTTGCATATACTGCACTATCAAAATAATTAGATGAAAAATTAGGCTCTGACCATAAGCTAATTGTAATATGTAGAACTATGATGTTAGCAATGATGCGTAATAGAATTACCCAAACAAAAAGGGAAAAACACTTTGTTCTCAATTAAATTAATTAGGGGCATTTAACAAACAATAGTGTTAAATCACTTATCGACATCTCAACTAACACTTATTCAAATATTGGGATTTATACCCATTAGCATTAATAAGACACAGTCTTGATTATATAAGTTGGAAATTATGCTCATAACTTAAGCAATAATTTCGCAAACTTCAGGTTGCGAACACCATGCAATCATCTAATATTTGTATCAAATCTATTAGATACAAATAATGTTTAGATGGACAACGTGGTGGGTGACGGGGCCCCATATATCACCCTAATTAATTTTCAAAAATGTAGTGAATTGAATCCTATTTTAACTAGTGACGTTTAATGATCAATTGTCGATAAAGAGAACAAATGATATATATGAATTCATTGGATTGAAGAATCTTTTGGTTCTTCATTGAATATCCATTTGAATTTTAAATTTCACATCATTATTGATCCAGCGATGGTCCAATTGGTCATGCCAATCGAATTGAACTTCTAGTTCAATATAAGATATATTTCAATTATTTAATTTCGAAGAATATGAATAAACATTATGTAGTCATATATCATTCAAGTAGTCAAACTAATCAATGTTCTCGTGACATTAGTTATATGCTTTCCTTCAGAGATAAACACGAATTCAAAATGATATATTCTTCGAAAATGTGATACTTCGAGAACACATTACTTTTAATTATAAATTTTTCAAGAGTAATAGATCAATATTCTTTCGGAATATTGGGATCGTAGTATCATACTCTTCAAGGATAACAACATATTATTATTTGAAATAATAAATTGGATAAAAATTTACTCTTCGAGAGTAAAAATAGAGTTTTTCAATTATACTATTTGAGAGCAAATAAAATATTATTAGAACATAAATTATTGTGTGCTACTTCAGGAGTAACGAATTATTATTTAGAAAATATTAACTCTTCAAGAGTCGTGTATTATTTGTAGAGATGAGCTTCTTCAGGAGCAACAACATTATATTCATTTATGATATCGATCTACAAAATTTCTCAAATCATGAAATAAATTAGATCTCATAGAATTCACTATTCTAGCACAAGTAATATTCTCCTAGAATATTAACATCATATGAAATTTAATATGCATAAATTTTGGATTATTCAAGAATGACAAAATATTCTTCATGAATATTAATAAGTATAGATGTGCACTTTATTTGGATAACATAATAATATGAATAGAATGTAAAATCTACTAGCCACATAGATATGGAGAAAGAAAAGAAATTAAACCTGGTATGACACGTGAAACGGATGATGGCGTTGATTTATCACAGACGGTGACTTTGATTTCTTCCCATCAATTTATCAATGATTATCGGTGCATAGCCATGGTGACTACCTATTGATGTATGCTAATGTACTGTTGATTTTTCACTTTGTAGGATGTGATTGAAAAGGTCAAGACATAACATAACATGACAATATTTATGATATTGATCTTCTATTGATTTAAGCTGCTACTTCTGGTTGTCGAAGACAAATCTATACTGGATAACCCCCCCCTCCCCTTATTTTTTTTTTTTTTGAAGTCAATATCAACATAAGTTACGTGTTTTCCTTCAAGGATAAACACTAATTTAAAATAATATGTTCTTCGAAACATGTGCTACTTCAAGAGCACATTGTATTTTATTATTGCTTATTCACGAACAATATATCAATATTCTTCTGGAATATTGAAAATTATAATTCATGATCTGCAGGAGCAAATAATATTCTTTTGGATTATTAATTATATTGTTGTGCTACTCCATGAGCAACAACAAACTATTTATAATGGACAAATCTAATATTAACATTCTTCTGGAATATTAATCATTAAGTTGTGCTATTTCAAGAGCAACAACATAATAGAATATTAATTTAAAATTTAAAATAGAACATTTAAAGTTATCTAATTAGGTTAAAAATATTAATTACCATACATATATTAGGAAAACAAATCTTCATATACACACTAGACATGATTAAAATCTCCAATCATGCATTAAGGCAATGGTAATTTGGGCCATAATTATAAATCAGAATATTTTGGAGAAATTCCATAAATATTCTAGGGGTAAAGAGTGATTTATAAAGAATCATGTTACACATAATAAATCCGACAGTGATAATTTGCTACAGTGGAAAAAGAAGGCGCACCCATCAATTACTAAAATTATTGACGTGCCAATTAAGCTATTTCACATTAACCAATACACAAAATTATGATAAAGTCAAAAAGCTGGGTATAAAGGATGGTACACATGTATATATAATTAAAATTTGAGTAAGTTAGAAAGTAACAAAAAGCAATTAAATGTTTACTGCTTTAAACAGATAGTGAACACGATTTAGTAATAATATTATTAGCAATAAAAATATTTAATCAATTTAAAGATACACATAATATTCAATAATTTTCATAAATTGGTATATTTTCCAAACATAAAGACAAAAAAATTAAAGCAAGGAGTACTTAAAAATTGCCTTCTTGTTGCCATAATTTTTTATAGTAGCTAACTTCAATACGAGACTTACTGTTTGGTTTGGTTTTGAAGACATTATTTACTTCATGTTACTATAGACAACAGATTAATGCAAAAATCAGGGAAGTGCAAATCCAAAAAGAAAAAAAGTATATATAGTTGGACATGATTAATTGTAAATCATGGCAGATTATGCATACATGCATCACCGTAAATCATTGGCAATTTATAGGGAAAGATATGCACACAGACATCACCTAGATCATTGGCAATTTATAGTGAAATATTTATGTAAAAGAGTAATTTATGTATAAAGAATAGAGTTATATATATATTCATGCACAGTGTGATTATTTTGGCACCGTAGTTATTCGGCACAGCATGATTATGCATACATATATATGTAAAAAAAAATTTTACCTTTCTTCGAGTTTGTTTGTGATACGAAGATGAATTAAAATTAAAATTTCCTTTGAAACATAGATGAAGTAATGCTGCCTTTTTTTCCTTCATAAAGAATATTAGGCTTTGAAAAAAAAAAAAGTTTTCGTGCTGATATCGTGTTATAAAATAGAAAAAAAGTAGAAGAAAGAGTTAAAGTCAATACCTTGTGTGTATTTTATTAATGAACAAAGCCCTATATTTATAGGTAAAAATCAGGGATACAATGGTAATAATTTTTAGGGCTGCAGGGGTATAATTGTCATTCACTACAAACCCTAATAAATTTTCCTTTTACAACATTAGTGTATTTTTATAAAAATCCGAAGTCGGCCTAATACTTAAAGAGGTTGGCGACAAATCTACAATTATATTCATCGGGGACTAAGATGTAGGAAAGATGGAATTGAAGGGCTACCATTGAATTTAAATGAAATGATCCTTGAAGCAAACATGATTTTTCCTTTTTTTACTCAAAAGATTATTGGGTTTTATAAAAATAAATATAAAATTTAAGGCATATTTTCTCTCAGACTATGAAAATGGACCTTTACCAATTTAGGTTCTAACAAGATTCAATAAATAGAGCCAATTTTTACTCGAAAATGATCTTATATCACTTTTTCACATTAATATAATCATATCCAACTTTTTTTTGTCTATCAAAATCAACTAGAAAAAATCGAATAAATGAATCATTCCGGTTCAATTTTAAAAAAATAAAAATAAAAAAATAAACTATGAACCTAGAAAAATACAAGTTGTTCACTGTTTTTCAATGATCATAACTACTATAATTTAAGATTATATTTCTACAAATATCAAAGTTAGAAAAACTTTTCATTATTCAGGTCATAATTCAAGAATTTTTTTATTTTTTTGATTTTTTCATATGAATATAGATAACAAATGATTTATATAAGATAAGAATGTGGCCCGAATTGGTGGTTATTAAAGAATAATCTCTCTCTCTCCTACACAAAAATCTTGAAATTCATAAAAGTAGTATATTTGTAGGATAAAGCTACTTGTACATTTTATGATGTACCAAATAGCTTACACCTCTCTCACATGGAGAGGGTCCTACGAATATTTTATTATGTGTGGACCCCCCTCCATGTGAGGGGGGTGTAAGAGATTATGAAAGATGTTATGTACATGTAGACAAGTCCATATTTGTATCATTTGTGACTATGAACCTAAAAAAAATTAACCTAGAACCAGTTAACGTGATTACCAACAAAATAAAATATATACTAAGATATATATAAAGTATTTTTTAAAACAAACATATCTGATTTGTGAAAAAAAAATGATAATACTTTATTTTTTATAATGAAAAATTAAAGTATGATTTCCTCTAATAATTTCCTATTTTTCATGTAAGCTCCAAAAAGAGCTTAAAAGGTGTTTTTGCTCATTGGCTCCTTGGTGTTTAACTTCAACTAAATGGCTCAAGTGGATTGGAACCACCTAATCCAGATATGCTGAGCTCTAATGGGCCCAACACCAACATATTAGGTCTTTGGGGCTCCACGTGTCAAATCTCATTCTCAATTCAGATAGGGAGATTAAGTGGCGGTAAATCACTTGGTTTGTTACAAAATGATAAAGATAATAACAATTCATTTCAAAATTTATCTTATCAAAATACACTGTTACATGTACCCTATCAAGAATCGCCTCCAATGCTATAAATTTGACACTCAAGGAACTTGAAGTAAGACTCAACAACACTTCTCTATCAATCTTTCATTCCCGACATGAAAAAACTGACGTGAAATATTCGTGTATTGTGTTCAAGAGTTGATGAATGACAGTACCATACTAGTCAAAGTGTGCGACATATAGCAAAAATCAAGCACAAAATCACTAGCCCACCAATTCTAAACACGTCACATCCTACTTGAATGTGTTAGCCTATCAGTTATTTCTCAAGAAACTGCAATATACCAACCAAGAAAATTGACATTTTACCACTTTACACCCTCAAAATTGACCATTAACCTAAGTTTAGTAACCCAAAATTCAACCACATTTTGCTGATCTTCTGTTGATTTATTTCTCTCCTTTGGTCATTTACACACACAATCACAAAAATGGCAGATAAAACCAAGCATAATCCGGGTAAAACCCACTATAATATAACTATGTCAAGAAGAACTAGAGGGCCAAACAATCTCAAAATAGAGCAATGTGGAAGTACATTTTTTGAAGAAAAGAAATGTTTAGGGGAAGAAGAAAAGATGTATGAAGGACATAAGAAAGATGATGATCATCAACAGAAAAGCTTGAAGGAGCTGATTGAAGGCAGATGTCCACTTGCTCATCACCTAGAGTTGAAGGAAGAAGAGAAGAAACAAGATCTGGTGATTATTCGAAACGAAAATGGAGTGAAATTCAAGAAAGTTGTGAGACATTGTGTCGATGTTATGAGCAATTTGATCAAGGTAAAACAAGACCCTCCTTTATGGTCCCGGAAAAAACCAATTGGGCCATTAAAATTTGCCAAGAAGAAATGAGTATTTACTAGAAAAATGTGAAGGAATTTTGCGTGTTAAATATGCACATATAGTGATTTTGAGTGTTGTGCATGGATATCGAAATTCTGATGAATACTATGGATAGTTGCACAAGGTATGGCAGTTGTGTACGGAAATTTCATCATTCATCATTTTTAATAATGCATGTATGGAACGACTGTTTTCGTGTTATTTTTTTGATTCTATGGTATTGTTTCTCTAATATTTAAATTATGTAATTAGTTTTGGATCTTTCCTTTTAGTCTTATAAATATGGTCATTCTCTTGCCTTCTGTCTAAATTTTAGTTTATTTTATGGGTAATTATATCACCACTACAAATTTTGTTAGTTACACTATAATTTTAAGCAAATTTTTTATTTACTTAAATAGTTTTAAGTAAAATTACATAACTGGGGTTTTAATATATTTATAATATAAACCTCCCCAATGGTTATCAGTTCGAATCCCCTCAGGACCACTGAATTAAGTATTCAGCTGTAAACTTCAAGTCCCGTGAGATTAGTCGAGGTGCGTATAAGTTGATCCAAACATCTACGGTCATAAAAAAAAAGAAAAAAAAAAACTATAGCACAACAATACCGGATCGAGAGGCTTGGATGACTTTGTTGACCCAATCTCTTTAGCATTTTTAAACGCCCAGGTAGGGAAATCTTTATCGACAATAAAAACTAGCTTGACTGTGCGTAACAAAAACATAATTAAGTATAGCACAACAATGATACACAAAAAAGAAGTGTTCTTAAGCCACTAATTCTTCAATAACTCAAAGGTTACAAACTATAATTCAATGAACTGAGAAACAATCATAATAAAAAATAAAAATAAAAATTACAACAATTTGTAACAGAGATGATTTCGATTGTAAAATAAGTATCCATCTATATTAGATATAACTAAGTGTTCTTAGCTTGTTGATAAAAGGAAGATGACGTTCGGTGTGAGACTTTCTATCAAATTTTTGTCTTTCAAAAAATTCAGGTGGGGTAAATAAATTATGTGGTGGTAATATAATTATCGTTATTTTATTTAGAACCTACGAAATATTTACTATGTTCATTGTTTAGCTTTCGGGTGAACTAGTATGCAATTTGAGGAGATATGCAGCATTACACTTGCAAAGTTATCAATTTCAGGGGACATAAATATACACAATCTTAATTCAATATAACAGAGTGAAATTGCAATTTGTTGTTCTTTTTGAATATGATTTAATGTATTTTTTTCTATTTACCACAAACTGCCAATTAATAATTTGCTGCAGAGCTACACCAGATCTGCCAAATTTTGAACCTAGTACCAAATTTTGAACCTAGTAGTTTAACTAAATTAATAATCAGTCCCAAACAAGTATATTTTACATGAAGATGTCAATTTGATTCGTCAGCTTAGACGCCCAATTCAAAAAAAGCCCAAGTCAAGCTCACGGGCCAAAAAAAAGCCCGCACCATTGTTACTCTAATCCAGCTCGAGCTTTAAGTTTTGGCTCACAAGTAAGCTTGACTCGACTCATTGACATCCCTAATTTTACATGGAAAACTCATGACCAGACCATGCCAGTTTGTTTGGAAAAAAGCGGCTCTATCATTAACTTGTTGAATTATAAATTGTTATAATAAACTTATCTAATTATTACAAAAATAGAATTCCCTATTTAAAGGACTACAAATAACTCAATCAATATAAAGTAAAAATAATCTCACATAATTAAGAAAATATAACGGAGATTAATGTAGAATATTTCCATATCTTCAACAGATCCCCTCGAACTCAATATGGTGAATATAGCAACCAATTTGAGTTTGAAAATCAAATTGATCCGAGCAATTTATCCTTTCCAAGACTCGAATGATATTTCAGAATTGCATTTAGCATGCACACCATCTAAGCCAACAAAAGAACTAGAAGTTGGTGCGAAAGAAAACACGTAATCCACCTATTTAACATAGCCACAACCAAAACTTGAAGGTCATAGCCCACAAATAGAATGAACCAAGGTCAAAATCAGAACTTGAGTAGTGCTTTTTTCTTGGTGATAAACCATATTAAAAGTGCACTCCAAACATCCATTAGTTTACCAGCATTCCCATGAAGGATGAAGAAATTACTGGCCTCATTACGCCAAAAATGAGCTTTTGCAACACATAAACGGCAACATTCGATAGTTTAGTGCTGTGAAAGGGATCTATTGCAACATTTTAATAAGTGAGTATTGCAATTGGTTAGAAAAATTGAGTTTTAGCAACGTTTTGTAAATGTATGTTGCAAAAGGTTCAGCCTTTTGCAGCGTTCAAAAAATATTGCAAAAAGTTGAACCTTTTGCAGCGTTCAAAGAACGTTGCAAAAGGCTGAACGCTGCAAAAGGTTGAACTTTTACAACGTTCTTTGAACGCTGCAAAAGGTGAGATGGGTTAGTGAGCTATTATACTGGGCTCATCAACTTAAAAAAAAATAAAAAATTATCTAAAACCTATTTTTAAAAATTAATTTTCAGAAATAAGAGTGATTAAATTTTATTTCACAAATCAGATGATAATTAAATTTTAATAATTATAATTAATAAAAATTTAATTAAATATAATCTACATATTCTCCTTATCCAAACTCCACCCTCTACATACCGATGCACCCATCGTCCATTTCAAAACCCTTTGAAAAATTTCTCACACTACTCATTCTCTCTCTCGCGTCTCTTCTCACCCACCCACGCACCCACCCAACCCACTCTCATGGACTATATTGATCGATGGAGGAGGAGGCGGCCGTGGTAGGGAGGAACGACGATGATCAGAGTGAGACCAGTGGCTACACGTCGGAAGACGAGGGGACGGAGGACTACAGGTGCAGAGGGTACCACGCTGTGCGAGTCGGTGACACATTCAGGCATAGCCGATATGTAGTGCTTTGCTGGGGTCATTTCTCCACCGTCTGGCTCGCTTGGGATACACTCAATTCGGTACATTTCACCGATTTATTTTTCTTTGTTTTCATAATACTGTTTTTTTCAAATACATGTAAAAATTGTCTCCATTAAGGCTTAAATTATGGCTGTATAACCAATTTGTTGAGTATCGATTTAATTCAAGTCTTTATCAGCTTTCATACTGTGTATCGATTTCGCACATGATTTTTTGGTGCGCTGATTTTAATAATAGAGGTTAGACGACGATTATTCTCTAGAGAAGTTATATTTCCCCTTTTTCAGATTCTCCAATTTTTCTTTTCGATTGGAAGAAAGATTCTGGGTATTATTTTTTTTGGAAAAGTTTTCTTTTTCCTTTTTCTTGTAAAGATTCTTTCTCTGTATTGAAAGAATTAAAAAGGGGTGGGGGTTGAGAATATCTTTTAATTGTTCTGGATGATGTTCCTTTTGTGTTAAATTTGCTGCTTTTCGTTAATTGAGTGCTTGCATACCACAATTCCTGTAGATTCTCGGGGACCGGATTAAGGTGAGTCACTCATTCACAGCATTTGATTTCTTTTATAATTGTGTAATCTGATAATATTGCTTGATTTTCTAGAATTAATAGACGCGTTGAGCTGGACGAATCTGTATTCTTTAATTTGTGTTAACTTACAATCAATTGGACTGGTAATTAATAGACATTGTTGTGTAAGCAACCTATGCAACTCATTCTTGATGTGATGTTTGGAAGCCTGAGATATTTAGGTTCTCATAAATATTTATTGGGGGTGATTTTGGGTTTTAATTCTATGCTTCTTATCAAAAGGATGGTCAGGTTTATTACTTATGAATAAGGATGAAAGTGATTGGTTGGAATTCATATTGCACGCTCATTCGAACACATCTTTTGTTAAATGTGACAACTATAATTTGCATTGCTAATTCAATATCATTAATTTTTGGAAAGCTATGTTATGTAATATTTCTGAGAAGGTTTTATATTCAAACATGTTCAAGTTGGTGGGTTGGAATTGAATGTATGTTTTAAAATTAATTAAGAAGAAAACGACGTGAGTTCAAGATTCCCAAAGATTGCATTCACTAAGTAGTTATCGGAGTTGTTGTTTTCCGTACACTCTGTGTATACATTGGGATTCAATCTACAATGGTAGACTAATTAGTAGGTCTTCTTTATATCATTGTCACATTTGGTTTCTATATAATTGTCTAGGATGATGTTTCATCTGATGAGTCATTCATTTTGAGTCATATTTTTGTCATGCTTAAATATGGACTGGTAGCAAGAACAATATTCTTTCAGTGACTAAATTAGAAAAAATGTTTTTGTTGATTTTAGATAATCTTAGCTGTGAAATGTGGTAGATTTTTTTGGAGTGGATTAACCTAGTAACATATCTGCTACAGGAATAAATAAGATAAGCAACGAGTAGATAAATTATGATTTTTTCTTTTCATATCATTGATTATTATGCAGTGAGAGAAGGAAAATCTGATAGTGAAACATACACATTGTAGTCAATAATAGATAGCAGAACCATTATCTTTCTCTGTCTCCTGCTTCATTGAATTTTTTATATAGGTAAAGGCAGTTTGCATGAGATTAAGTACACTTTCAGTAGGCTGCCATCAACTACTGAGAATTTTAGAAATTCGAGATGCCAATGAGGTGAAAGGAGGCAATACTGGTATGGAGAAGCATGTGAATTGCATGTCAGATCATATGAATTTGGCTGAAACTTTGACTCATGAAGACCCAATCCTTTTAAATACTGATGCACTGAAAAAACAGAGTCATAAGACTTCATCAGCAACCCAAGATGCTCATGTGATCAAAGGAATTGAAACTGAACCTTCCTCCACAACGAGGTAAGTCAGCTTTGGAACCCTCCCTCTATCCACCTCTTTGATCCTGGATTCTCTTCACTATTTACTGTAAGAATTTACCCTTTTGGATTATGCTGACGTGCTTTGTGTTAATGGAAACAGGTTATACTGTTAGGCCACAGTAATACTTATGTGAGTGACAAGCAAATGCAAGTGACTATTGCCTACAACCATTTTGAAGAAGGTCTCATTCAGAGAATATCAAGGTAATTAATGAACTTTCATGTTTAATGACATTGTTCTAGAATTATTATAGGAATGCTGATAATCAAATAAATGAACAATTCTTTAAAAAATTTGGTTGATATTTACGGCGTGCGCATGCACGTCGTAAAAACTAAAAAAAATGACTTTACGGCGTGCATAGGTAAATTTTGACTTTTTACGGCATTGCTTTATACGGCGTGCGGCTGCACGGCGTAAAGTGGTTTTTATGGCGTACAATGCACGCCGTAAAAAGTGATTTTTGTTGTAGTGACTTTTGCAAGATATTTCAAACTTGTTAAAACTCTTGAATGCAGATGATTTGGCTTCTTCAATACATGCTTTTAGTATGTCTTATTTGCATCCTTGTTTTCTGGTGAAGTTAAATAATACTTGAGAAGACTGGATACATTATTTTTTCTTGCGAGACTTTAATAATACTTAAATAATTAAATTGTCAGACTTGAGAAAAGCTGATCTTTTATTTGTGAGAATTTTGAAGAGATTGGGCCTTTAGACACTTTCTCTCTTGATTTCTTAGTCCAATTCCAATATATGTAATAACTAAATTTAGTCATTTGATGCAGGTACACATGTTGATGGCGGTGAGAGATGGGCTTAATTTCATGTCAGCATCAACGAGCTACTCATTTTTTGATGCTATAGAATGTCAATCCAAACTTGCTGAGCACTAGGAAAAAATCTAGTATGAATTATTGCACCTTTTGTACTCATCGAAATGATGGAAAAGCCTTTTTTGATTGCTGGGTTGATATTGTAAACTTAAAGTATAATGAAATTATTTTGAATATTGCACAATCAATGTATAGCACTCGTATGGTTTTAATTATATGATTTTTAATATTTTTGATATTTTCATATCTTTATTATGCGAATTGTTAGTTTATTATTCGAATTATTTGATCAAAGAGTAGGACTAAAAATGCGAATTAATTTTTTTAAAAAAATTAAATTGACCAATGGCAACGTTTGCCAAAAACAAAGAATGAGTCTTTTGCAGCGTTTTTTGAACGTTGCAAAAGAACATTAAAAAAAACTGCAAAAGGTCCTTTTGGAACGTTAAAAAAACGCTGCAAAAGATCCTTTTGCAACGTTCAAAAAAGCTGCAAAAGAATCTTTCGCAACGTTCAAAAAACGCTGTAAAAGGTCTTTTGCAACCTCTTTTGTAACGTTCAAAAAACGCTGCAAAAGACTTTTTGCAACGTTTTTTGAACGCTGCAAAAAGTCTGTCCTCAACGACA
Source organism: Osmanthus fragrans (assembly GCA_019395295.1). Taxonomy (NCBI): domain Eukaryota; kingdom Viridiplantae; phylum Streptophyta; class Magnoliopsida; order Lamiales; family Oleaceae; genus Osmanthus; species Osmanthus fragrans. The sequence continues at coordinate 18,674,882 of CM033356.1, read as the reverse complement.
ATACCGATCTCCGCAACAGACATAAAACGCTGCAAAAGGTCTTTTGCAGCATTTTTTGACCGCTGCAAAAGACCTTTTTTTGGTGTAGTGCCTAACAAGAACTTATGTTCACAAAGAAGGCTAAGACAACAAATGTGACTCAAATAAGTTCGATGAAAAAATAATAAAATTTATTTCCAACACTAGCACCAATAAGAGAGAAAAGAGCTAATTTAGTTTGCGAAACCAAAATCGCCAAATTCATGCAGCATAGAACCACCAATATTTCTTATCCAAAAACAATATTTACCAATAATTAAAGGACCCATGAATAGAGGTGTCAAGACGGACGGGCCGATCAGACCCGTGAAAATCAGTCTGAACCGACCCGTGACTTTCACGGGCCGTTGTTAACACGCTGGTCCGTGAAAAAAAAATTAATTTAAATAAATATATAATTTTTGAACAATTGAATTATAGTTAAGTATGTGTCAACTTAGTTGGGTTGTACTTATACTATAAATATTTGATAATAGTAATTAGAAATACATTTAGTTGTTATTTGTTTAAGTTAAATTTAACTTTGCAAAGTTATAAATAATTCATGTAACATTAAATTTGAATTCTACGTAAACATTTCTTGATATAAATATGAATTTATAATTTTGTTCAATTCTTAGTTTACATTTAATATATATATATATATATATTTCCTATAAATATGAAAAATTTTATATTTTATAATTTTATTTATACAATCATACGGGTCAAATCGGAACAAATCGCAACTCGTGACCCGCATGGGCTCGACTCGGATGGGTCAACGGGCGGGTTGGGTTGTAGTCCAAAATTTGTGGGCTGATCCGGAACTCGTAGCGAGCGGGCTTTTTTTTCACTCGGGCCGTTACCGGCTCATATGTTGGCCGGCCGACCCGGTCCGGACCATCCAAATTAACGTCTCTACCCATGAACAAATAATCACAAGGTGATGCAGACATACGCTGTTGGGCAATTTGTTTAGAACATTTATTTATATTTTATGTTTTATTGGATTCGTATGTGGATTTAGCCCAAGCCCCCTTGACTATTAAGTTTGTGTTTTGTTATTTATATGGTTGTAATTGGAATTGCAAAATAATTAATAAATGAATGATTTGTTACCAATGTTTTTCCACTTCCCTGTCTTCTCTCTTTCGACTTTCTCTTCGATTTTTTCCTCCCCTCTCCCTTCTTCCTCTTCTTCAGCTATTCTGTTGTTCTTCTTCTCTACTAGACTTCTTCAATTGATGCTACATCAAATTTGGTATCAGAGACACGTTGGGTCATACTTTATCTACACAATATACATATACCAGCAAACCATGTGTGTCAAAGGAAATTATCACCATCTTCTTCAACACCTCAAAACCATAATACAGTAACTGGCATCCTTCAGTAAGCCATAGTGACCCCGACATACAGAAAACCCAAACCCGCTACTGCAAAATCCAAAATTGTCCTCTACAACTGCCAACAATCAACCGACCACCAAATATAAACCCCCCCCCCCCCCCCCTCCCCCCTCTCCACTAAGTACTTCCAACAGCCACACAAAAAAATGAAAAATGAAAAAATAACCGTACCCAATCAGTAGATCCATACAACCCCAAACCCAGTCACCATCTTCATCAACCCACAAATTACGATTAAACCACCCACAAGCAAAACAGCCTACTACCCAAAATTTCCCATCACAAAAAAATTTAAAAAAAAAATAAAAAAAAAAAAAAAAAAAGAACCACCCAAGCTGCAAATTAACCCATTGCCTTCTCCAATTTCGAACCATTCTCCCATAAAGTAATATTACATATAAATCGAAATTTTTCCTTATTTTTTTAACCACACATTATCCAAAAAAATCACTATTCACAAACTCATTTTCTTCCAAATTTTCATTAAAATTGAGCCCAAACAATGGCTTAATCTTATGATAATTTTAGTATCCTTTTTGAATCGAACTTTGCAATAAATTTTTTTGTGTCTAAACGAATAGATAAAGCATGACAAAGATAACACAAATTATAGTGTTTAGTCTTTCTTACTTGTTGAACCTTAGTTGCGTTATAAGTCCATTACTTATTCTTCCCTACATAAACGAACTCAAAGGTGTCGACTTCGGAAAACTTCGAACTATCCTAATAGTGTGATCAAACACTGTACTCAAATTATTAGCGAAATTTCCAAGCATGAATAATACTTGACATAACTAGCGGAGCGGAATCAACCGATAATTCAATTCCGGTCGCCCAACTCCTGCTACATATTGGCTCTTCCAGATTTCATTGGAGTATAGATCATGCCTATTATTTAGGATTTGAAGCAATGGCAAAGAAAATTACGACTCGATGACAATTTTATATATCACTGATTAATTAGTCATATTTTTTAGTATAAGGATATAAATATGCACTCTTCTCTATTCTATAAACAATTAATTCCCCAAAACACTCTCAAGTATCATGGCGAATAAAAGCTTTGTCATTCTTTAGTATATTTCCTATTAAGCCCTCTATTTTTTTTATAACTTGATCCCCACAAAAGATTTCAATTTATTTAAAATGTCATTTCTCTCATCTCCCTTTTTATTTGTTAAATAAATCAAAAGTTGTTAGTGGGATTACACTTCATAAACATTTTATTAACTAATTTCGCAATGGATAGTTATGATGGCATCGTGATAACTAATCATTTAGATGCCACTAAATTGTTCAAATTATGGCTAAAAAAGTATTATTTAGTGTCTTCCTATAGTACTTGCGCAGCCTATGTTCATGAAGCACGTTATTTAAATTTAATCGTAAAGTCTTTCCAACTCATAATGTCTTTAAATATCTTATAATATTCGTCTAATATAAATAATTAGTTAATGAAAACAAGTTGTGTCTAGATAAAATAAGTCCGAGTTTGAATTGTAGACAATTTTAGAACTATCGTATCTAATATATAAATTGCAATCGACTAAACAATGTAAAAAATGACGATTCTTTTACCTTTTTTATGATTTTTCTTTTTTAATAATACTACTTCTACATAATGGAGTTACATAATGATTTACATTCATATAAGGTGTTAAAAGGAGAGTGAAGAAGTCTTCGTCTTCCATTTTCCCTTTTTTTCTTTGTCCATTTCTTTTGGCTTTGGCTTTTTTTACTTTTTTAGGAAATGTGATATTAATTATATAGATATCATATCCAAATTTTGTTCCCTAATTTTGTGATTCATTACCTTAATGTTTAGAAAAAGATTAACGTGATATGACAATAATGTCCTTTCTTTGGTAAAAATTGCAATTTATTACTTTCTCCACTAGTTAGGTTTTTTTTATTTTTATCCAATACAAAGTTCAAGAAGGAGCCCATAATTTGTGGACCCATCATCCGTTAGTATAATATAATAAGCAATTTTTTTTTTTTTTTATTACCTTTTTTAGTTATGAGTAAGGAAATGTTTCCAAGTACGAAAATATTAACTAATTAATGAGAAATTAAGAAAAGATTTAGACCTTTCATCGCATATTCGCTCGCAGTGAGAATTGAATTGACAAAGTATTCGTTGAGTTATTTCTACTTGCCAAAGTTCAAGTGTCAACTTCTTTAAGCTCAAGTGACAATGTTCCGTTTGATTCCCATTTTTCCTTCATAAAAACGAAAAATATGATCGTTATCAATCACATTCAACCACCATATTTTTACATTACATCTCTTATGTAGAATTCATAACGACTATATTTTTTTATTCTCATTCTACAAATAATGTGGATCATGTTAAGGGTGATAATCACACATCGATTAAAGATGTAAATATAGGTCAATTTATAAGACCTTGTGTTACTCCTCTTAATATGGTTGACCTTTTAATATGGACTCCCAACTCTTAACATGGTATCAGAGCCCATTAAACTCTAACGAGCGATTCGATCCAATTAAGACTCAAAAAATGAGCACACGAATTTCAAAATTGATCTGCTCAAATGAGCCACCATCTTGCGGGGGCATGTTAAGAGATATAATCTCACATCGATTAAAGATGTAAATATAGACCAATTTATAAGGTCTTGTGCTACTCCTCTTAATAAGGTTGACATTTTAAGATGAACCCTCAAATCTTTACAGATCAAACGTTGACATATAAAAATTTTGTTTAAAAAAATAAATAGAAATCAATAAATATTTCTTGAGAAAGTAAAAAAAGAAAAAAATAGAGAATATTGTTGGAGTGCATAAAAATTTTGACTCTTTGAATTTAAAGATACCCTCTATAATGCATATTATCCTCGTATAACATGATTCCAATTAACATTACTCATTAGAAAATTTTATCCATGGCAATCAATGAACTATATAACAACGGATTGAGGGCCCATTTAACATTACTTAGAAATTAGTGTCCATACAAAAGCTAAGGTAATTTTTAAAAAAATATTAGTCTACAAAGAAACAAAAACAAAAGCAAAAGTCATGTCAAATGACTCCGAATATGATATCGTGGTTCTATAGTATAAAATTTAAAATCTTTTTGAGATGGAACATTTTTTTTTTGAAAGAGGTGTTTAAGTGTTGAAATTTTGAAATTTGATACAATATTGATCTTTAATATTCGGTTCGTTGTAAACAAATTGGCAATTTAGTTTCATGCAAAATGGAATTTTATTAGAGTGTGTTTGATTGTCAATATTTTTCATCCAAATTTATATTTTTATACTGCTTGATTGATATTTTTTCCATGAAATTTTTTTTCATACTTTTTTATCACATGACCATATTTGCCTTGAAAATAAGAATATATATATTTTAGGGAAAGTTTTTTTTTTTTTTTTTTTTCAAGTAACTCATTCTCTTTTTCTCTCATCCATCTACTACTAATAAAAAATGAACAAATATAACTTTTTTTATATTGAATATAAAATCAATCAAACACATTTAATTGACAATATTTTTGAAAATAATTTCTAGGCAATTCAATCACCTAGAATTTATTTTCTCTTCATATAAATTGTATACTCGCAATCAAACATACCCTTAGATCTTCTACCCCCACTCTATAGTCTCTACTAATATGAAACGAGCTAACTAATTTAATGGGTTTAAACTTCATAAAAACGTCTATTTAAATAGAAAAATTATGTGGTATTGGATTAGCTACTCATTACTTATGATGGCCTCGTGATATCTAATCATTTAGATGTCACTGAAAATAGTTCAAGTGGCTTTTCTAGGACTTATGAGTCCATGTGGGGCAACATTTTTCCTATTTAACGAGGGACTCAAGTTCATATGTATATAAAAGAGCAAATTATTAGTCGTCTCATAATATAATAAATGCATAATCTAGATTGTTAAATGGATCGAATCAAATCGGACTGCTCGACTCTCCTATGAACTGTTTGCAAGCTGGGGTTCAGCTAATGAGCCACTCCTTGTTTTTTTTTAGTTGAAAATTGAATTATTATTCTTCAAAGTACAATAATTATCTAATGATAAGAAACAGATAAATGTAAATAATATTATAAAGTTAATAAAATCCTCTTCCTTTATTCGGATTTGGGATAGATTACAATACATAAACAATGTTAAAAAAATTCACTAATTAATATTTTGTGTACAATTTTTAAAAATAAAATTTACATTATATTAAGGATTAAAGAACGGCAGTACACTTTCAATTCTATCTTAGTAGTCTGCAATTGCACATCTAAAAAAATGTCTAAAGGTCGCTCGAATTCATCTTCTTTAAGCCATTCATGACACTTACAAATATGTGTTTGTAATCGGATTGTAATTTTGTCTAGGCCATGTGATGTCTTTTGATCTAACCAATGGTTCCAATAATAAACCTTGTGTATAAAAGTATTGATAAAGTTGCAGATGTTGTGAACAAGTTTTCGGGCTATATTGGACAATGTTGGATTTTGGTATCGTTGTGCATTTCCATCCCATATTGGTCTTCCAAGCATATTGGTTTCATACGTTTCAAATTAGTAAAAGTTAAATTTATGTAGTTCGAACCATAGTACAAATTACATAATTCTATATATCATCAAAGGCTAAAGAAATGGTGTATTTGTAGTTTTGGAAGAATAATTTTAATTCTACTTTTAATCTTACGAAGATCGTAACACAACTGGCATTTTCATGGATCTTTGAAATTTTGACAACTAACTAAAAAAAATCATTTTCATTCCATGAAGATGATGATGAGGTAGTCACTACATAAATAACGCAAGCAAAACAGAATCAAAGATTATGGAATCAAAAGAATAAAATAGTAAAAACTTCGAACGAATTATGAAATTGAGAGAGTGATAGCTGCAAAATTATATAGCTAAAAAGATGATAGCGATATATTAAGAGATTGTAGAGAATGCTGAAAATGAAAAATGTGATGGAATTTGATTTACAAACGCTTCTTATTTATAGACTTAGGGTGCGTTTGATTGTAAGGGTGAAATTTGGATGGAAAGAAAATTAATTGTAGGGAATTGAATTGCCTAAAATTTGTTTTAGAGGGAATTGTAATTAATGGTGTTTAATTAGTATAATTTTTCACCTAATCCGTTTGACTTTGTTTTTCATGCAAACTGTTACTTTTTGGAATAAATTTTTTTACAATCTGTATTAAAATTTGTTTGGATTACCAAAAAATTTTTAAAAAAATTTTGAAAATTTTTTGTGTTCGTTTGGCTTTATTTTTCATGTAAATTGTCAATTAAATGGATAAATTTTTTTACCATTGTATTTAGAATATGTTTTCATTGCAAAAAAGAAAAGAAAAAACATTTTTCCACCAAACCGATGGGAAAATAAAAGGTGGAAAATGTGTTTTAAATGGTTGTACCTAGAAAATTGGTGAAAATGAATTTCATGTAAAAGTTTTGCAATCAAACATCAAAATTAAGCATGGAAAATGAATTAGTTTTCCATTTCCACCCTTTTCAAACACAGCCTTAGATTTTAAAAAAATAAATAAATAAATAAAAAATAAAAAAATTGAAACTTAAATTCAAATTTCGAATTCGATGGCATCATCAACTGTACATGGCCCATTTTTAGCTTGCAAGCCGAGTACAAACTCGACTCGTGCCCACAACTCGTTAGTAAATTGAGCCAAGTCGAGCTTGCGAGCCGAGTACAATCTCGACTTGTGCCCACAACTCGTTAGTAAAGTGAGCCAAGTCGACGAGGGACTTGCTCCACTTAACACCTTGGCCAATGTTCATATGATGTATTACTGTAAAATCTTAACAACTTATTTATATAATTCATAAGATTCATACTAATAGGACTATAATAGTGGTGAACAAAATGATGAAACTAAATCGGACCAAATCAAAATCGAACCAAATCAAGCAGTTTGGTTCGGTTCTACAAAAAAAAAAAAGATTAATAATAATAATAATAATATTTGTGTATTCAAATTATGATTATGTTTATTTTGTTAGTTTGGATTTTTGTGAATGAATTTTATTACCCAATATTTCATTCGATGATCGATAATCTGAAGTTGAATTTACTGAATGTTTTATGTTTATTTTTTTGATTTAGGAATACGTTACTAATTTGGATATAATGATAAATTTGTATTTGTATTTAACATTTTAAAATTTAAGTAATGGGATCAGAACCAAACAAAATAAAATCAAACCAAACAAATGATTCGGCTCTGGTTTGATTGCATATCTTAAAAATAAAAAAAAAATAAAAAAAAATCATTGATTCCATTATAAAAAATTCATTAGTTTATGTTTCGATTTGATTCTCATGAAACTAGAGCCAAGTGGAATCAAATCCACCCCTAGAACTATTCCTATCTAATTCAATGAATGAGATATGTAACTAACAAGGTGCAAAGGAAGCGGGTTCGTGTAATTTTCTATCATAGCAGTAAATATTTCTACTCGTCCCAATAAAGGCACTATCATAGCAAAAAACAAAAAAGCTACAATGTCATCGTGAGTGAAAGCTTTCTCATAAAATATTTCAACGAGGACATCAATAAATATCCTAGAAAGAAAAGTTTTAAATAGGGATAAAAGCATGTGCATCAAACAAAAGACATGCTACAAGTTTGATGATGAGATCAATTCATCATAATAAAAGTCTTAATTTTACAATGAAATAAATCCCTATTTATACTAAACCTTAGGAATAAAATAAAAAGGGAATTTAAAACTCTAAAAATAATAAAAGTTACCAAATATGAAGAATCCTAGCTAAAATAGAAGTCCCACGAAAATAAGGAAAATTCGCCAAAAATATGTTCTATGCGACCGCAACATGTAAGGCCATGCGGTCGCATAGTTTACGACCTACCAGCCCTCCAATTTTGCTTACCATGCGGTCGCCCTTCCATCTTCGGTTGTTTCAAACATATTGATCCAAGTTGTTTCGGCTCTCAACCCCAACATGAAACTTGGTCTTTGGTGTGTCAACTCCAACATGTTGTGCTCCATAGCTCAAACAAGTAATTGTGCTGCTTTTACTGACTCCTTGAAGACTCGAACCTGGCTTAGGACTCTTTCAATCATTCACTGAATTCCTGATAAGTTGTGGCGCATCCAGGATCATATCATTTGATTACGTATTGAACTAATAATTTGGGAATCAATATATAGTGGGAATGACTTACCTACAGGAATTTTGAAGGTTGGGATAATAAACTCCAGGAAAAATCATCTTAATTCTATATAGTTGCTTCTATTAAGTAAATCAAATCAAACTCGAGCGGCAAATGAATAAGAGTTTTGAAAGAGACTTTAGAATTCAATACCATTTTTGTGCTCTTATTCTTCTATGATGTGAAACTAAACAATTTGTGAATTTGATCGAGTACAACTTTATGAATCAAACTCGAGAGACAATATTAAAGATGATAATTATGGTGAAATCGTGATTCACAACGCTTTAACCATCATATTGAATAGTTTAATTATAATCTAAAGAAAACAAGTTCGTTTTGTCGTCTTTATTTTTCTTACTAAATATTAGTTTAAATCAAAACTTTACTTGAAATATTGTAGTTTGTCAAATAAGGGGTAGGGTTGTTTAAACCGATGTTCAGATAAATTAGTCTTTGTGGATGCTAATCCCAACTTTTTAAGTTCACTTTACTATTTATTTTAGATGATACTGCACATTTGCGATTATAATTACCAGTCGGCTCCAAGATCGCATCTGGTCATTTTCAGCTTTGATGGTTGGCTAGTAATGACGTAGGAGTTGCAGAAACAATTTACATTAACTTTGATACACAATACTTCACTTGTAAGCACTTAAGTACTTTTGTGTTGTCTTTGCGACATTGTATATAGAATAATCAGACTAATCCTCTTTGGTATAATGTCAACTACAGCACCATAACTCGCCCATGAAGTAAATTACTGCACTTTTATAAATTCATTTTTGGTAAATATTAATCTTTTTTAATGCAAAATACAACATGCCATAGATTCACCCCAACCCCAATGTTTTAGTATTCGTGTTACTTTTTCCAAGACTAGTGAAGTATCATGGCCTAATGGCCTATTGGACCACAAGGCCTTTCATTGCCTCATTGTATTATGTGGAAATTACACAAAATCCTAGTTTAAAAATTGATCATTCTAAAATAAGATAGAAGGTTTAACTATTCAAAAATCAGATATTTTATTAATTAATTAATATATATATAAAACGAATTAATCCCTACCTCTCGACTCACTCTCCACCCCACATTCAAACCCTAATCACTTCCCTCTCTCTACCAACTGATTCCGGCGACGGCGACCCATTCTCTCCAGCGACATCACGTCACCGGCGACGCTACTCTTCCAGGATTGTTGAGTGACCGCTGCACAGGACCATGGTTCTGCACACGATCGACGTCGCGACGATGCCCCGCTGCTCTACGATGATGTGCAGTGGTTCGGTGGTGAAGTGCGGGGGTGATGTTGGGGGTTTTGTTGATGCGGTGGACTTTTGATTTTGGATCTGCCGGCGTAAATGCATTTTTTCTCTTCTCCCTCTCTCCCCCAATCGGCACTAGAACGATCCATCGGAGACGGCAATGCGACGGCGCTCCTGTTGTCGAAGCTGCGCAGCGCAGCCTTGAAGTCCCCGTTGCAGACGGCGGTGCCTTTCTACTGATTGCATAGCAAGGCGGTATTGCTCCTGTTAGAATCTGCAATGGTGCGTCGATTCATTTTGGGTGTTTTTTTTATTTTTTGATTCGATCAGCTGTACGGTGGTCGGCGGCGGTGGTTTGTGTGTGGTGGTTTGTGTGTGGGATGGCATGGGTGCGGCGGCGGCGGATGTGGTCTGCTTTTTTAATGCTGTGGGTGTGGTGGTGGTTGGGTGAGTTTTGTGATGCTGTGAGGTGTGGCGATGGTGGTTCTGTGACGCTGTGGGTGTGGCTGTGGTGGTTGTTCGGGGTTGGTGGTGGCTCTGTGGTTGTGGCGACAGTGGCAGTGATTTTGTTAAATCCGTTGGTGGTGGATTTCGGAGTGCGTGGGTGTGGTGGTGTGTGCGTGACGGCGGTGGCGGTGTAGCTGTGTTGGCGACATTAGGGATGGTGGTTGTGGTGAGTTGCCGGCTGTGGTAGCAGCGTCGAAGTAGGTTTAAGGCATGTAAGATGGTGGTGGTGGTGAAGTGGTGCTGTATAGTCTCTGTGACCAATGTTGTGACCTGAGCCATGTGCTGTGACCAATGTTGTGATCTGAGTCATGTGCAAAATATTCTATGACCTATGCTGTGACTATCAACAAATAATGTGTGACCTAATCTGTGACCAGTAAATAATATGTGACTAATGAAAAATATGAACTGTGACTAAAAGATAATGTGTGACCTAAAAATTTATTAATTTGTGACCGATTATAAGTTGTGACTATAAATTGTGACTTATAATATTCATGATCTGTGACCGATTAAGAAATTGTGACTTATAAATTTTTCATATGTGATCAAGGAAAAAATTGTGACTTTTAAAATTTTTGAATTGTGACCGTAAAAAAATTTGTGACATTTAAAAATTTTGATTTGTGACCGAAAAATAATATGTGACTAATTAGATTGTGAATCTGTGATCGATGAATAAATTGTGACGTATAAAATTTTTGAATTGTGACGTAAAATAATTTTTGACATTTAAAAATTTTGATTTGTGATCGAAAATAATATGTGACTAGCTAAATTGTGAATCTGTGATCAAATTATATAAATCTGTGACCTTAATATATTTAATTAATTAAATTATAAATAAAAATTAATAAAAATCTGATTTTTGAAAGTTGAAACTTATTTTCTTATTATTGAATTGGACCAAAGTTATACTCTTAGTTATGAAAATTACCCTTGTATTATATTGAGCCCAAGACACCTACCCTTCTTTAAATGTTCCCATAAATATTAAAAAAAAAAAAAGTTTTATTCTATTGCAATCAATTAATTATATATCAATAGTTTGAACTTGACATCACGCTTCATTATTATTATTACATTAGAATTGAAATCTAGTAAGAGTAGAAGACTTGAAATAAATAGAACAGAATTTCTCGAGATGATGTTCGATTAAAGGGAACACAAGCTTAAATTTTGGAATACAATATCGAAATGACAATTTAGATTCATGCAAAATGAGGTCTCGTGAGTACACTTACACCCAATTTACTATATTCTCGAACGAGCTCACTAACTTTAATGTAACATGAAATGTTTAAAATTCTCCATGCGATTAAATTTGTATCCAGTGAGTGTATGATCTAACTTGCCGTGTCTATGTTCCTACAAATACGGTCAAATATTCTAACATCACAATTTAAAACTCTTAACTAATTTAAGTTTCAATGTTTTAAATGAACTTGCTTTACAAAAAAATTGTTTCGTATGATATTATTTGATTCACTGGAAAATCTTAAGAATATATATACTAAAAGAAGTAATGAGGGTATTTCGAACATAAAGGAAAACACAAATTTCTTCAACGTCTCAAGACCAGACCCAGTTAGATAAAGTATAGAAATGTAAGGTCGGACCGAAAAATAAAATTGACCCTATTAGGATTCCCCCCCCCCCCCCGCCACCCCCTCCTCCCCCTCTTTCTTTTAGACCAGGGTAGAGTTGGACATGTTGAGAGTTGAGGCCAACTCAATCATTCAGGATTTCTCACAAACCCTAAACCCCTCAAAACAAACCCCAAAACTGGACCGAATGAGACAAAATATAGTCCATGACCATCTTAAAATTTGGGATCAATATAAAACTTGGGAGAAGCCTCTGTTCATAGGACACAATTTTAGGGGGTTTTAGTTTCTATTCAATGCGGCTTATAAACAGTCCCATTATAATTAGAAAACTTAAAACCATATTCTAGGAGATTACATAAATACAATCCTAATTTAGCACCAGTTTTGATTTTGCTAAGATTCAGATTTTAGTAGATCTTGATAAAAATTATAAAATGTGTGGTTGAAAAATTAATAAAAATTGTAATTATCATGAAATGTGTGATTAAAATTAATTGTTGACTTTGACATAAATTTGTTAAATTAAACATAAGCTTAATTGGATGATATCAAATCAAAACACTTAACAATCTGACGTAGCAGAAGATTATAGGAAAAATGAATAAATCTCACAAAGATGAAAATAAGTCACGAAAATTTTATTTCAATCAAGCAATGCGGCCTCAAAGGGCTTACAACACTTTATATAGCAAAAACCTAGGAAAATCGGAAGGAATAAATAAAAATAGTAATAATAAAAAGATATTTTATTCAAAAATGAAAAAATTCGAGATAACAACTAAAACTGATTCTCCTAATCTTCAGGATCATCCTTCAACAAACAAAATTCAAATACGAATTTATTTGAGTGAGATATTGCTAAAACAAAACTTACCAAAAACGGAAAAACGCTTAAACAAAGGCCTAAACGACGGAATTTGCCCAAAATTAGCCATGAGTTTTGTTTATTGGCCCGTTTCCAATCGAATTTGACTAAAAATTCGACTAAAACGGACAACCCCAAAATTCCTCAAAAAATTGGGAATTTACTTATTTTGTTTGCGCCGATCCCATTTTACCATAAAATCTAATTCTTTCTACATTTCATCACAATCTCCACCTCGACTTTGAATTATTCAATGATCTTCAAATAGGATTTCTTTCTGTCTCTTCCAAATCAAATCATGAACCTCCGCCAATCATATCGCTTCCACCCTCTTGGCCATACCCCTAGAAATTTTTTATCAACATTTTCTTTCAAGGCCATAGTTCTCAAAACAAGAATTTAACATACTCCACCATAAAATATATACACACTTAGAATCAACAAATTGTAATAATTTCTAATCGACATTGTCTAACAATCTTACTAAAAATTATGGTGCAATCCTCATGTTTGGTTTTCTTAGGAGTTCATCAATGATTGAAATAAATTCCAACAAACATTCTACATCAATGCCAAACCAATATACAAGTGCAAATTTGTGGACCCACTAATTATAACGCATCATCTTCTATCATGAATGGGGGGTTCGGTCAGGCCTTTTGTCAAGACCTCTGGCCATTTAGCAAAATTTTAGCCAAATACATGTGATAATGATAAACATATTCTTCTCGAAGAATATGAGTCTCTTCTAGAGAAAAGAGACACATTGTTAACAATGTAGCAATACACGTGTTCGCTAAACGTACAAGCCATAAGTGCATGGATCGCGCTCAAGTAATAAAGTGGATCTTTTAAATTCGGATTGTCGAACCCTCGAGAAATGTATACTTTCAATTACACAACTTTAATAAATTTTAATTCTAACAACGAAAATAAACACACAATAAAAACATAGAGTTTAGGAAAACAACTAAAAAATCTATAAAATAGAAAAATACAAAGACTTGGAAATTTTGGAAGAGAAAACGTGGTTGAGATTCGTGGTTTCATTTAACCGTCGCCTAATTAATTTCACAACAAACCAATTAACCAATTACTCGCTTCCGATGTTAGATGTGATCTTTCAATTTTAGTTAATTACCTCTATCGAGTGAAACTAACCCCAATTGAATGGTTTAACCTACTATATCTCTATGTTGATTACAACCAAACAACCGCATTCAATAATTGTGAAGATGGCTCAATGGACCACTTAGGACTAGTGGTATATCTATATCCACTACACATTATACAAACCTAGGGTTTCTACTATTTGGTCTAAAATGTACAATCTTCTCTCGAACCATGCACAAATCACTAAACAAAATCATTCATTGGCCACATAAATGAAAATGCAATGAAAACAATAGTAGAAGCACATGAAAATAAATAACAAATATAGAAATTAATTAAGGCTAGGTTAAAATTCAACCACAAATCCCAACAATAAATTTAGCCCATATTATATAAATGTAACAAAGGAGAATGTTTAACACAATACATTACAAATATAGCAAAATAATTGAGAAAAATCAAAGTTTAAAGATAAAATTCTTGTTCAAGCTTGAACTTGATTTCTCCAATATTTTGCCAAAATCCTTGACTCGAATCTCCTTGTGCTCTTTGATTTCACTCCAAAATATACCAAGAAAAACAAAAGAAAAAGGAAAGAAAAAGAAAGAAGAATAAGAAGAGAAAAAGAAAAAGGAAATAGAAGAAGATGGATTAACCCCCAGCCGCAGATGTTCCCGAATTTATATTAAAACCCTAGGGAATTGCAGAAGAAGTCCCAAAAATTTGGAAAGTGAGAAAAAAATGCCCTAGCCGAAAAGCGGCGTGCGCGGGAGCATAAGTGGCGCACGCGCATGATGAGGCCATTTCGGTCTCGGTAAATAAAAAAGCCTTCTCGCGCTCGCACCAAAATAAGTCTGCGCTCGAGCGCAGGCTATCTTCATTTCTCTGTGTCCAACTAAGTCCTCCACTATTTGCATGGTTGGTCCCTCAACTTTGATCTTGTACAATTTGGTCCTTTGATTTTGACTTTTATTTCAATCTTGCCGTCCATAAATTGCACTCCAAAACCTCCAACTTTTTGGCATGTTTACTTTGGTCCCCAACTTTACAATTTCATGCAATTTTAGCATTTTTTTTTCCTCATTTCTTCTTGTTCTATTTCCTTTGGGCAATTTTGACCTACAAAAGTCATAATTACATAATTGTGAATAGAAATTCGCTCATTTCATCGATAATAAGTTTGTTTAAGTATTAAATAAGTGTACAAAAATACACTTATCAATATGTATGTACTAACTTCGAGCAATTAGTCGAAGTTGCTAAACCTTTTTTGGACAAATTTTTCTTGAAGTGTTCAAACTATCCATGTTTACTGATTACAAGTTCAATCATCATTCTATTTATTTATTTATTATTATTATTATTTTTTTTTGGTTTTATCAAAATCTAGTGCATTTCAATTTGAATTAAAACATCATTTACTTGCACTTGCTACAACTCAAAACTAATTCTCTAGTCAATCTTCTCCACGCCACCTACATTATATTTTTCATGCTCCACCATTTCGAACGATCTAATGCTTTGATACAACTTGTTGAAAATTTAGACCAATTCCTTGTTATACAAATCAAGCAAGTTACGTCGACCGGAAGAAACAAAGGTCGACCGAAACTCTGCAGTGTTCAAAACCAGAAACCGCAGGTAGTTTCGGCTGAGTGGTGATCGATCGAAAATTATGGTTCGTTCAACCGAACTAGAGTTAGATATACAATTTAACAATATAATAACTACGATAAACGCAAATTCAACATACATATATCATGCTTAATACTATACACGTACAGAATGTAAACATGAACAAAGAAATTGCAGAACGAGTAATAGAATCGAAAACTTTTAACTCGAAGCCTGTGCTGCACACAGTTTCCTTAAAACAGATTCGCCCCCTCACCGTTCGTGCTTAAGATTTACAATGAGCGTTTGTTTCCCAGAATACAATGGTAGAAACAGTAGTTTTCGAGCACCACGGGAACCACTCCGGCGAACTGAACTAGAGCCTGAACTATACCACCACCAAGATCGAAATGCAGAAAAGACAGAACTCTATGCAAATGATTTTTTTATGTATTCTAAACTTGAAAGCTTTTGCTTTTGTGTATTGGAATGAGGAAAATGAGCCACTATTTATAGGCTAGGCTACCATTAATGGTAATAACCTTTGGAGTTTCTCATCTTTTTCCTATGTGGGACAAATTCATTTTTCCCACATAAACTCCTTTTTGAGTGGTACACTTTGAGCCTCAATTTCTCATTCATCCGAGCATCAACTTTGACAAGTAAGTATATGATTTCGATGTACTCACGGAGGAGAACACAAATCAACTTTCATCTTCTAAATTGAACAACCGGGTCCCACTCAAAACTCATGCCAAAGTCGATTCATACACAAGAAATGACGGTAGTAAGATTCATCTCCAACACATCATTTGCCATGTAATCAACCACATTTGCTTCCTTTTTCTTCTTTGACATTCTGCACTCCAAAGACTTGTGACCTACTTTGTCACACTTCAAGCATTTTCCTTGAAATTTCTTTTTAGAAATTCCACATTTTAGTCATTCATTGGTCCCTTTGCCACCGGATGACCCAGCCTTACTTTTGTAGGCTTTACTGCTTTGACCATGCTCTACCACATTGGCTTTAGCAATATCAGGACTGAACCACTTCTTCTCCGAACCCTTGTTGTCTTCTTCAATTCGGAGTCTAACAATCAGTTATTCGACGTTCATTTCCTTTCGTTTGTGCTTCAGATAGTTCTTGAAGTCTTTCCACGCGGGGGGCAATTTCTCAATAATTGTTGCCACTTGGAAAGTTTCACTCACAACCATCCCTTCGGCATGAATTTCGTGAAAAATCACTTGGAGTTCTTGCACTTGACTGATTACTGGTTTGGAATCCACCATCTTATAGTCCAAGAATCTGCCGACAATAAACTTTTTTATCCCGGCATCCTCAGTCTTATATTTTCGGTCCAACGACTCCCACAGCTCCTTAGCAGTTTTCATACTACTATACACGATGTATAGCGAGTCTGCTAAGTTGTTCAATATATAGTTTCGGCACAGAAAGTCCGAATGTTTCCAAGCATCAACCGCACAGATCACTTGAATAGCTCATTCACCCTCATTGAGCATTAGAGCAGTTTCAGTCAAGAATCTCACAAGATTCAAGGTGGTCAAGTAAAACAACATTTTCTGCTGCCACCTCTTGAAATGCAAGCCATTGAATTTTTTCGATTTTTTCCCATGGTTAACGGGAACATTAGCCACATGTTAGCTCACAACACGACTTGACACCTGAGCCACAGTCTGAGCCACAACAGAGCTAGGCCCTGCAGCCATAGCTGCACCCATACCCACAGTTTGGGCAACTTGGGACACATCGGAACCCATAGCCCCAATTTGGGTAACTCCAGTTTGAGACACATCCATGTTGGTTGGTTCGGTTGTCATTTCTGAAATGAAACACATAAAAATTAGTTTCCAATAAACTAAATATCAACTTGGCTTTACAAAAAAACAAATCTGTTTTAAGCTTGTTATACAAATCAAGCAAGTTAGGTCGACCGGAAGAAACAGAGGTCAACTGAAACTCTACAGTGTTCAAAACCAGAAGCTGCAGGTAGTTTCGGCTGAGCGGTGATCGATCAAACTAGAGTTCCTGTCAACCGGAATAGGCTGAAATTCGATATTACCGTATATGCTGTTGGTAATCTAGAAATCCGATAAGTTGCACAGAAATCCGGTATACGCAAAATTAGATATACAGTTTAACAATATAATAACTACGATGAACGCAAATTCAACATACATATATCATGCTTAATACTATACACATATAGAATGTAAATATGAACAAAGAGAAATTGCAGAACGAGTAATAGAATCGAAAACTTTTAACCTGAGACCTGTGCTGCACAGTTTCCTTAAAACAGATTCGCCCCCTTACCGTTCGTGCTTGAGGTTTACAACGAGCGTTTGTTTCCCAGGATACAACGGTAGAACCAGTAGTTTTCGAGCACCACGGGAACCACTCCGACGAACTGAACTAGAGCCTGAACTATACCACCACCAAGATCGAAATGCAGAAAAGACAGAACTCTATGCAAATGAATTTTTTATGTACTCTAAACTTGAAAACTTTTGCTTTTGTTTATTGGAATGAAGAAAATGAGCCACTATTTATAGGCTAGGCTACCATTAATGGTAATGACCTTTGAAGTTTCTCATCTTTTTCCTATGTGGGACAAATTCATTTTTCCCACATAAACTCCATTTTTGAGTGGTACACTTTGAGCCTTAATTTCTCATTCACCCGAGCATCAACTTTGGCAAGTAAGTATATGATTTCGATGTACTCACGTAGGAGAACACAAATCAACTTTTATCTTCCAAATTGAACAACCAGGTCCCACTCAAAACTCATGCCAAAATCATCCCATGAACTCAATTTTTTCAACATTCCTCAACACAAAAATTTACGTGAAATCTCCCAAAACAAAGAAAAATTATGATTGTCAAAGATAAGAGATATTTCACTATATCAAAAATTGTATAATAATACAAGACTCACAAACCCCAAACTGTCAAGCACATCCCAAAAAGGACCAAGAAAGATACAAAGGATCCCCAAATTTCACCCTAAGATAGCTCATGACCATCTTAAACATTGGGATCAATAAAACAGTCGGGGGAAGTCACTACTTATAGGGACACAATTTGATGGAATTTTAGTTGTTATTCAATGTGGGATTCTAGACAGTCCCATTACAATTATAAAATTAAAAATCATATAATTATACGTGGGTAGACAAAGTACCATTCAAATTTAATTGGACAATATTAAATCAAATTCTAGCAGCACAAAAGAAAAATATTCAGCCTCGATCGAGCAATCTTTCGAGCAAATTCACGTATTTCTGTAGAATTATGAACTTACCACCCTAATAAGAACCAATAACATCAAACAAATTTCTTATATAAGTAAATTTCGTCAAGTGCCAAACTTTCCCATGAATATGAGCTAAATCAGTTTGTTATCTCTAGGTAACTTTTTATTTATTGAGAAACAACATTTGCACTCGACACTATGGATGACTTTCCTCATTGCTCGATGAATGAATTTCAAAATCAAACTCCTTTATATCTCTGCAATCGACAACCAATCTCAGTTTGGTCGGAGGAAGCCTCTTGCACTCGACACTAGCTTGTTTTAGAGAAGTATCTCATTTGTGGCTCGACACTCCATAAAGGAAGCCATGTTCAAACATTGAGACAAATTTGTATGTGAAACCTAGAACTCAAATTTACATTACCAATTCATATGATTTTTTTTTTTTTAAATTACAAATTAGATATAGATCCAGGGAATCAACAGGCACATGAACGACCCCAACTCCATCACAAAAAACAGGGTGGCCAAATAACAAGACAGTAGGATTTATCTATTCAAAGTAATGGAACATGAAAAGGTGATTTGTGAGAAAAACTGATATCCGTCAGTTTGTCTATTGCTGACAGAAAAAATTTGAATTTGAAAGATTTTTACGCTTTAGATTGGGACCTGCAATGAGACAACAATAACCTTAAAATTGTTTTCCTCCAATGAAATTAATTCGAAGTAGCATAAGTGGCAAAGCATATTTACTTCACAACTAAGTGACAGCATATCACCTCCGAATGTTCTGTTATCTTTGTGAGACAACAGATAAGCAAATGTGACAACCAAAAGATTCGTGCCTTGGTAAACCACTTTTTCATTGGACCCATTAAGTAAAAGAATAAGAGAATTTCCACATAAAATATTATAGAAGGAAAGGGATGAAAATAGTAAACAGTACCTAAGAGTTTAAATCAATTATCTGAAAATGGATGATCCCTGTGTCCATTTTTTTTCACCAAAGGTAAAATCAGATAATCCATAAAACGTATAATGTACATGTATAGACAGAAAGCAAAAAACAAATCAACCAAATCAGATCAAGATTTTAAATACCAAGGCAGAAAGCTAACAGGAAGATATCTTCATTATCGGAAGATTCAGAACACTCGTTCTTCCTCAGCTGGGTTGTGAAGAAATGGAATTCGAGGGCTTTGGGAGGAAAATTATCCCACATCGGACGTTTTCTAAGAAATAAACTTCTTTATATGTTAAATTGTAAGAACGGTCAGACGTGTTCATAGAAAGGAGAGATGGTTGGCATCTCCCCCGACAGGGACGGGAACGGTCTTCGGGCTTTACCTGTTACCATACACATCCGGTTAAGGCTACCCACTTTAGTGGATCTCTAACCCAATTTTTTTTTTCTCTATTTTTCACTTTTTAAACACTGACGATTTTTTTTTTTTTTTTTTGAACTCAGACAAACTTTGATCAATCTAGAATCTGATAACCGTTTTTTTTTTTTTAATTTTTTTTTTTAACTCGGACAAATTTTGATAAATCTAGAATCTGATGACCGATTTTTTTTTCTTCTAAAATAGATGAATTTTGATCAATCTAGAATCTGATGACTGCTTGTTTGTTTGTTTGTTTTTTTTTTTTTTTTTAAACTCAAACAAATTTTGATCAATCTAGAATCTGATGATCGATTTTTTTTTTTTAATTATTATTGTTAACTCTAAGACACTTGGAACGAGTAATATGATGTATTAAGAAGAATAATAAATTTTTATTTTCATTTAAGAATATATAATTTACAGATTTATTTCTTTCCTACATATTAAAAAAAGGTTGAACCCCAACCTTGAGGATTTTCCTCCGCTCCGTCCCTAGAGCATTGTGGATGAGGTAAATTGCGAGATGTGTCTCAACAGATCAGAGTACAAAAGCTGTCATACTGGTACCCACAAAGAATTCAATTTCAAATCTTATAAGAGGCGGGAATCGAATCCTCATACTGCGACTGCCAGCTCAATTGAGATTATCTCACTCTTATTTTTTGCACCACTGAATTATGCTCCGGGGGCTATTTCTTTCTTACATATTATGTTATATGGTTGATAATGTATGAAACTATTTGTATGGGCCCAAACCAATCCTAAACAACAATAAAGCTTCATAGGATCTTTCTGTATAAGTGTTATGAATTTTGCTACGTGTAAAACATTTTTTGACAACACTGATTGACAATCATCTCACATGAAGGGGGCCCACGATTTTTTTATTCATTGTGGGCCCTCCTCCCATATGAGTGATTGTCAACCAATGTTATCAAGGGATATTGTACAAATAGCATGGTTCTAAGTGTTATACTTGATACATCAATTGGTTATAAAATTATTTATTTACTTGCGTAAAAATAAATACTTGAAAAAATATATTAGTTGAGATGTATATCAATAAAATGTAGATCAATTCAATTTGAACCAAATAGTACTTTTTAAATTGGGTTTGAACCAATTTCGAATTCGATACCAACAAATTACTTCTCAAGTATAAAAGAAATGTAATCCTGCTTAAGCCTTAATATAATTAAAATATGATTTTTGACTTCGGGTGTTAATGTGTCACGTATTATTTCAACATGAATAGTGCCCAAAAATATTTTATTACGTGTGGGAGAGCCCCTTCATATGAGAAGGGAGGGTGTAAGACTGTGTGTACACTATTATGTACACACAGCAAGGTCCATCTCAACATAGACATTGATTTTATAACTTTTAGAAAACATTTAGAGTGTGTTTGATAGGCATTATTTGGGAAAAATGCATTTTGAAATAGTGATATGATGGGAAATGTGTGGTTGAAAAAGAAGGAAAAGTTATTGATGTGATAGAAAATATTATTTTATTGAAGAATGTGTGGTTGAAAATGAGTAGAAGAATGAGAATGAGAATTAGAATGGAAATCAAACAGGGCCTTAAACTTCTTGAAGGTAAGAAACGAATGTCAGCTAAGTCTATTTGTATCATATCGTTGTCTTCAAAGTAAAACATATACTAACACTTGTTCATCGAATTCTCGACATAATTAAGAACATAACTTCCGTTAATTTTCACCCGTTACACCTACCGATAGCTCTTGCTAAGCTTTTTAAAATTGATGATAATGATGATGTGGGTCTATTTAAGATTACTTAGGAATGATGGAACTAGTAAATTCAATTCTTTCAATTTTCAATTTTCGATCTTCGCAATTTTAAAATCGTAAAAAACTGAAGTCAAATTTCATTTTATCGGTCGTGAATCATCTAGTGGTGTATGTCGAATTCGATGCTCTACTGTAATAAGATTCAATCGATCTTATAAGTATCCAATAAAATAGAAGTTTGATTGTCACTTAAAAAAGAAAAAAAAAAATAGTCTTTCTATTAATAATGGACATTAAGGCTGCGTTTGATTGCAATGGTGAAATTTGGGTAGAAAGAAAATGAATTGCAGGAATTGAATTACTTAGAATTTGGTTTAGAGGAAATTGTAATTAATGGTGTTTGATTGGTATAATTTTCTACCTAATCCGTTTGGCTTTATTTTTTTTATGCAAATTGTTACTTTTTGGGGTAATTTTTCTACAATCTGTATTAAAATTTGTTTGGATTAAAAAAAAATTTAAAATTTAAAAAAATTTTGAAATTTTTTTGTGTTCGTTTGGCTTTGTTTTTCATGCAAATTGTCAATTAAATGGATAATTTTTTTACCATTGGATTTGTTTCCATTTCCAATAAGTAAAAAAAAAAAAAAAAAAAAAAAATAATAATAATAATGAAAAATCACTTTTCCACCAAAATCATGAAAAAATAAAATATGAAAAATATTTTTTAAATGGTTGTACCTAGAATTTTGGTGGAAATGAATTCCATGAAATTGTTTGACAATCAAACATCAAAATTAAGCATGAAATTAGAATTGATTTTCCTTTTCCACTCATTTTTTAGGCTATCAAACATTGCCTAAGGGTCATTTGACATGACTTTTAAAAAGTCAAGAAACTTTTGAGATCCAAAAATTGCTTTTGAACTTGTTTGACTAATTTTCTTAAATTGCTTGTTGTAGTTAGAAGAGTTTTCAAATGAAACTGATCCAATGTAGCATACTCTAAAAGCACTTCTAGTATAAAAAAACTCTTTTAAACATTAATTTCCAAAAAAAATTAAGGTAACGTTGTTTAGAAGTTCTTCTGAAGAAAGTAAAAGCAAAAGTTATATCAAATGAGTCCTAAGATAGATTGACCTCTACTTCATGCTTTTTTTCTTTCTTCTTCTACACGAGTACAACTAATTACGATTTATTTATTTGTTTAAAATATATTTCATTGACAAAAACATATATCAATATAAAGAGGGACGAAAAAGACAATCCTATATGGGAATACAAAAGCTTCATTTTTATTGGCCTTTGTTAATTGCTTTTCCTTTGCACTAAATAAAGCTCTACAACTGAAGAATAGAATTGATTCCATTTCAACTCACCTCTCGTACCATTTTGCAACCTACAAGTAACGTCATCTACAAGAGTAGCTCCAACCTTACGCCAGACTAGCCCTTCGTAATGTGACGACTATTATTTTTGTCAATAATATTCGATACTCAATATTTGCAGTGTAATTTATGTTCATGTGCAAGGGTCGAGTGCACTAATTCTGCTAAATTCTCAACTTGTTTTGGTGCACATTATTGCACAAGGAAAAAAAAGTAAAAATAATTGTTTCTTAATTATGTTCAGTGCTTTATAATTTTCTAAAATAACCATATCTTGACTTGACATTTGCTCTTTTTTATTTTAAATATATATATATATATATATATATATTACATACTTAGGTTCTCATTCCCAAAATAATTATGCTTTAGTATCGTGCTACCCTCTATTAATCCAATCATGCTACTCGTACCTGCTCGATTATCCTTTGGTTGACACGATCCCACCCGAGCACTCACATGAAGGTCGAGTCTCACTTCATTAAATTTAATATTTTCGCCCCTCATATGAGAGGGCAAGTGGGGTCGGGTAAGGAAAATGGTAAGTCTGAAGTGTACAAATAACTTATTTCTTATTAATCTCTCATACTTGTAGCTTTGAATTAAGCCTCCTGTACAGGGAAAGACACATTGGGTGGTGATTATTTTGGTGTCAGCAAAGCACCAAAGCCATGTTATTTTCGAATTTCAACTATGTTTTTCACAATCAAAAGAAATAAATTAAAAAGGGGGCATTTACGAAGGGAGAATAATGTAAATATCAAAAATTGAACTTTTGTAAAAGCAATAGGGTAAAGAGGGGGAAAAATGCAAAGCAAAAGAGACCTCTTTTCTCAAGCCCCCACAAACATTAGCAACATCTTTATTGCAATGCCAGATATTAATGTCACTTAAGGATAACCATTTCAACATTTGGCGGGAGAAGGAAAATACATATATTTTCTCTGATACCAATTATCACGGATCGACTCTGAGTCTTACAATAAAACTATTTTTCGTCCGTCCACCCTTTGCAATTATCAAGACTAGCAAGTGCGGATCGTATCAAGACTAGCAAGTGCGTCGATCCACACTTGTCATGTGCCTGTAGAAGATCCCGTAGCTGCAGACACTCTGCTTCTTTGAGAGGAACTCCAAGAATTATTGTTTACAACATCACAAATCGAGTCTAAAACTTGAACTATTAACATGAAAAATTCTTTTGAGTATATATCTTTTTAATTTTAATACATAGCTCGAATTCTC
The DNA here is from genome assembly GCA_019395295.1 of Osmanthus fragrans. Lineage (NCBI taxonomy): Eukaryota > Viridiplantae > Streptophyta > Magnoliopsida > Lamiales > Oleaceae > Osmanthus > Osmanthus fragrans. Next base: position 18,650,224 of record CM033356.1, on the reverse strand, counting down.
TTCTTTTATGAAAAAACTTGGTATATGAAATTTGTAATAATTGAAAAGTTTCAAAAATGTTAAAACGACATAATGATAGATACCTAGTTGTCATATCAAATCACATGAGGAAATAATGATATCTTTTAATTCTCTTATCTATTTTACTTAATCAATTTCCCCTTTCTTGAATATAGGAGTATCAACGAACAGAGTCGATTCGAATCGGTTCGTGGGCCGTAATTTGAGGCTCGGGCTCAACTTGGGTCCGAGACATGGGTTTTTGCCGAGCCGATCCGAACCAAGCCGAGCGGACCCTTTTTTTCTCGCCAATTTTTTTATCTTCGAGCCTGCGGCCGAGCCCGGCCTTGCCCCGAGCCAAGTCCCGAGCCCACGAGCCTTTTTGTCACCACTAAATCATATTTCTGCAATAAAATCTTTTTCTTTACATAAAAAGTATAGAAGCAAGTTGATTATTATGGACAGAATATCTTAAGCAATATCTTAGGGAACATGATTGAGACTGAATAATCAATCTCGTGTTTATTTGTCTCATCATGAGCCATTGATGAGTAAATTATTCGACGCACATTCTGTAATATCAAAAGAAAAGACCAAATGTTGCAAGAACAAATTAAAGATAAGGCTGGAAAAAGCATTGATTATCAAAAGCAAAAGGGTACTAGTTTGTGTGTTTGAACGTGTACTATTATGTGCAATGTCCAATGATCAATAGTATACATGTTAGGCATTTCAAGATTAGAAGCTATGACAAATACTTTAGGATTGTTTATGGGCACAATTGTTACAAAATTAAACATGTATATCACCGAAGATAATGAATTGGATAAGACTTTAACCGAAAAATAATACATTATCCAGTCCAGCATGTCAAACATATTCGTATTTACTTTACAAGTCAAGAGTTTAAACAAAAACCATTCAATACTTCAAGCTAAAGACAGATCGAATATTTAGATGAGATCTTTCAATGTAACATTAGAGCACATAAGGATCAATCTATTTACGGAAATTATGCACGTATCAAACATTTAATGAAAAACTAAACCCGAATCAATCACTGAACAAGCATACCCTATTACATATATATCCAAGAACAACATTGATTCCAAAAATCACCAATAGAAAAAGGATAAGACAGGTCTGTTCATTATTAATTATTTAGCTTTATCTTTACTGCTTTTGCTCAAGCTACAAACAGTCACTTTAGTGAGCTCTCTTTACCCCAATTGTATGCACGCAACAAACATGCAATAGTCCCTCCTTATCCACACACATTCATCATCCTCTCTTTCCTTGTCTTCTCTTTATAAATAAATCCAACAAACGCAGACAAAATCAAAATTTCACAAGTTTGAAACAAAAACACTGGCAATTTGTAACAGTCTTACATGGAATTATTGACACAAATGTGGTCTTTTCTAGGCATCCTCACAGTCCTCCAAAACATTTTGCCCACACAGCTTCTCTCATTTCTGCATTCTATCTACGAATCCCTTCAAGATTTATTTAGCCCATATTCTTACTTCGAAATCCCAGAATTCAATGGCTATGGCGGGATTGATGTAAATGAACTTTACCTCCATGTGAATCTCTACCTCAACTCCATCAACACCTCCACAAACTGCCGCCGCCTCACTCTTTCCCGCTTCAAATCTTCCAATAGAATTTCATATACAGTTGCACCCAACCATACTGTCCATGACTCCTTCAAAGGCCACCACCTCTCATGGACTCACCATGTTGAGACTGTCCAAGATTCCCTTGATGAAAAACGTAGCTTCACCCTCAAACTTCCCAAGCGCTACCGCATAACTCTCCTTAATCCTTATTTGGACCATGTCACAACACGTGGAGAAGAATTTAAGAGAGTTTCACGCGAGCACAGGCTCTTCACCAACAATGGGCACGGATCTTTCGAGTCGGGGTGGTCCTCCGTGCCCTTTCGCCACCCTTCCACATTCGACACACTTGCACTTGAGCCAGAGTTGAAGAAACAGCTAACAGATGATCTCATGGCATTTTCTGAAGGCAAAGAATTTTATAACAAAATTGGACGCGCATGGAAACGTGGTTATTTGTTGCATGGACCTCCAGGGTCAGGAAAATCCAGCCTCATTGCTGCCATGGCTAATTTTCTGTGCTATAATGTGTATGATCTTGAGCTTAGTAAAGTTTCAGACAATTCTGAGCTAAGGGCTTTGCTAATACAAACTACAAGCCGGTCGATCATAGTGATTGAAGATATAGATTGTTCAATCGATTTAACAGGGGAAAGAATAACAAAGAACAGGAGATTACAATCAACCGCTAAGAAAAGCCAGCATGGAAGTGACAATGGAGAGGATAACGGGCGGGTGACTTTATCAGGGCTGTTGAATTTCACTGATGGGCTGTGGTCATGCTGTGGAGAAGAGAAAGTGATTGTTTTCACTACAAACCACAGGGACACAATCGACCCGGCACTGATTAGATGTGGGCGTATGGACGTGCATGTTAGCCTGGACATGTGCGGCATGCATGCCTTCAAGACCTTGGCGAAGAACTACTTGGGGGTGGACTCACACGTACTGTTTGATGTGGTGGAGAGTTGCATAAGATCAGGTGGGGGCCTTACGCCAGCTCAGATTAGTGAGATCTTATTAAGGAACCGTCGAAATGTTGATGTGGCAGTCAAAGCAGTGATAACTGTCATGCAAGCAAAGATTTTGGGACAGCACATGGACGTCAGTAAGGGTGGCCTGGAATATGATGACATGGCAAAGTCACCAGAAAGCCTAGACCGGGGTTTGACTGAGTCTTCACCGGAGAAGAAAAGGGAAGAGAGGTCTAATTCTTGGGAGAGTAAAGCTAAATTCCTTGTAAGACTCAAATCTTTGACAAAATCTGACTCTGAAAGAAGGGGAATTTGAAGTTTGAACCCTTCTGAAGCTTTAATGTAACTTTTGAGTATAACTTATGAAAATTTAGTGATTCGGCTAATCTTGGAGCCATTAAGGGCTCAACAATTTATTTAGACTCATAAAAGTTTTACAATTTTTGAAGTCATAATTTTGAGTATTTTATAAAAACTTTTAGTAAGTTGAATCCTGAATTGGATACGGCATTATGAAAACATTCTTAGTCCAATAACAAAACCTCAGGACAAAACATAGCAAAAGTTAGCGTGCGTTCTCTTTGCTGTTTTCGGACCATTTTCTGTTTTCAATTTTCCAAAACATTGAAAACGCGATCTCTTTCTCATTTTGGAAAACGAGTTTTTGAAAATGGCTGAAAATTTTGTGAAGAAAATAGAAAATAATTTTTTTACGTTTTGGCTGTTTTCTTCACAAATCTGCGAAAACTCAAAAACCACGGGTTGAAAAATATTTTTTCAAAACGACAAAAAGAACAAGTTTTCAACAATCTCAAAATGGACACCCAAAACTCAAAACACAAAACGAATTCAAAACTCAAAACACAAAATTGAAACACGAAGAGGACACCCCCTTAATGTTTCCAAGAATTTTTCAATTATGTTAACGGTATTGGATAAAAGATTCGTATGGACTAAAATTAATAATTTTCAGGCTGTAAGGAATGAAATCAAGTTATAGAGGTCTTAAAAACTCATGTGTACAGAAATTGATAATGCAGCCCACAGAAATGAAGCGATGAAGTCTTGCAGTCTTATAAACTTTATAATCAAGTGTCTATGATGACAATGAATTAAGTTTCTAAAGGTAAAAAGGCCTGTAAAAAAATGGAAGTAAATTGAAAAGTGTCAACATATGAGTTTGAACCCAAAGCTTAAGAGAAATGATCAACATTATCAGGGGCACATGTAATAGAGTAGAATTGTAGAAGAGAAACTGCATACACTTCTGGGAACTAAATACGTTATGAGAGATTTGGAATATTTATGAGTTAGAGTTGGACTGATGTTACTATGTGTTCCTTGGTACCTTGGATATAAGGAAAACATTATTGCCATCACTCATTGCTATTATGTTTAATAGTACGAACATTTATCTCAATCTGTTTTGTTGCTGCTAAGTAGTATATTAGTGGGTTATGGTTATTGGATTTAATTTCTTATGTGGGCTACATGGTTAAATAAAATTGTATTGGACTATCTTATATTTTTAGGGTCAATCAAGTGATCTAATATTGGGCCCTAGAAACATCTAAACGATATGAGCTTTGCAATGTGTAGAGACCAGGCTCTAGTCCATTAGGGTTAATGAAAACCTAATCGATTAGTATTTAAAGAAATATTATGTAGTTATGGTCCCCAAGCCAAATAATCAATTGTTACTGTATTATCTACTGCATCCATCTCAGAGAGAAATCAACCGGACGCTAAGGACATTTGACTGTGGAAGATCATAACCTATTCAAGAAATCAAACACATGGATCAAGGTACGCTTCCGCTCATATATTATTCTCATTGATTAAACTTGGATGGTTTAATTCATAATTCTAACAACTTTCGGCAGCTCAGATATCCCTGCATAGAAGCACTTATGTGAGTAGTAGAACCAGAATCTAACCACCAAGTGTTTTTAGGTATTGAAGCTAAATTAACCTCAGAACAGACCAAATTAAGATTTGTACCTTTCTTTGCACGTCAAGCGTGATATTTAGCACAGTCCTTCTTCACATGTCCAGTCTTATTGTAAAAGAAACAAGCTCATTTGTCCTCTTGCTGTTTCTATTGTACTGGACCTTTAGGAGCAGCTTCATATTCCTTCTTTCTTTTCTTGCCCTTATCCTTAGAAGTGTTTGCCAAGTGAACGCTATCAGTTCTTTCTTGCTTCAACCTTTCTTCCTCTTGCACACACTATAAAATAAGCATAATTTTTCATTTCCTCTATACAACTAGTTCATCTGCTACTACAATAACTATAAATATCAATTTTATTCTCATGCTCAATGGGACAAATTTCAAGGATTGGAAAGAGAACGTATTGATTATTCTTAGCTGTATAGATCTAGATCTTGCACTCCGGATTGAGCAACCCACTTCTCTTATGGAAGCAAGTTATTCTGATGAAAAGAGGAACTTTGAGAAGTGGGATCGCTCAAATCGCATGAGTCTAATGATCATTAAGCACGGAAAATTAATTATTAGAAACTTTGGGGATCCAAAAATTAATCAATTATGAACTTTCAAGGGCTTAATTACAAAATTCAGACTTTAATGGCCCAAATTAATTAATTTTCAAACTTTAGAGACTGAATTATTAAACCCGAAACTTTAAAAGGCCCATTTGGATGAATTTTAACCTTAGGATGCTGTATAACCAAAGTTTAAAACTTAAGGGACTGAATCTTCAAATTAGAAAATCTAACCCTAATTTTAAATTGCAAACAAGTCCTTCAAAACATCTAATTTACACAAGAGGCCTCCGCCCCCAAAATTCACCCAAACTGAAAACTGAAATTTCACCAAGCCATAGGTCGGCGCCGCCGATACTACCAACTATACCAGCCCCAGCGATGTTGGTCAAAGCCGGCGCTGCTGCGTGCGACGCTGCTCACAGCAGCAGTACCAGAACGAAGCAACAGCGCTGGTGGCGCTGCTGCCTACTGCCTGCTGCTGCCGCTTCCAGGAATGGCGCCAAACCCGTTTTTAATATGAATTCATATTCATCAATAGTGTAATACCACTGAGAAGCCGTAAATATTGACCAAATCATATAATAATCATATTCATATGACAATTACATTGATCCATTAATTAATTGGCAAAATAAAATATAACAACCGCAATTTTTCACTTGAAATTAGCCAAACACAAAAGCAGAACCTTTTATCCATTAATTTATCAAAAACAGCACAAAATCACACCCATACGCCCAAAATTATACACGCATCCGTAATAATTGCACTTTTATATGTACAGTGATTTTGTATAATCAACAGAAAAGGCACCGTTTACGTGAATGGCATATCAAATAACCTAAAAAATCAGAATTAATAAAATCTTTATTTCTCAAAGATTCAACAATGGATTGACTCTGGTTTATTATCTGAATATGATAACTTATATTTGCTCGATGCTGTTGCATCATAAAATGAAACTCTGCATGTACTAAACGCAAATTAAATAAAAAAATTCAGCAAAATTATGACATAAGCACTTATATTCTGAACAGAGTACCAATTAAGGTTGCTGCCAAAACACTTTATGAGCTTTGGACAGGCAGAAAGTCTAGTCTAAAACATTTTCATATTTGGGGATGTCCAGCTGTGGTTAGGCCTTATGGGTAGGGATGACAATTTAACCCGCCCCTATCCATAACACCTTATGAGCTTTGGAAAGGCAGAAAGTCTAGTCTAAAGCATTTTCATATTTGGGGATGTCCAGCTGTGGTTAGGCTTTATGGGTAGGGATGGCAATTTAACCCGTCTCGCCCTGACCCGACGGGGCTTCGCCCCGAATGGGACCTAAAAAATTCGTCCCGACGGATTGGCAGGACGGAGTGTAAAGGGTCGCCCCGTGGCGGGTCGAGGGGTGGGGCAGGGTGAGGATGCCCCGCCCCGTGAAAAAAATAATTAAAAATAGAATTTTAATAAATGGTTAGTTTTAAAATATTGTTGATTGTATTTACAATTTTTTAACATGTTTCTAATCCAACAATTATATTATGCAATTGTTAATTTAAAATTTTACATAACTAACAATTGTTTATATAATTTATAAACTCGGTCATTTAATCTTTTTATTATAATTAAATTATATAATCTGAAATTATGAATCATGATAGTTAAATAAATATTTGTTGCTTATGAAAGATTTATACCAATTAATCAAAGTAAGTTAATATCTTGATCGAAAATATTAGAAATTTTTTTTAAATATATGGAACGACCTTTAGATTTTGGATTAAGGGTTGACCTTTAAATAATAACATAACTCGAATTTTTGAAAATGTAAAAAAAAATTAAAATTAAATGAGGCAATAAATGGAGCAAATTCTTGCCCCATCCCCGCCCCGATCCGCTCCACACCCCGCCTCGCCCCGTTTAAGGCAGGGCGGGACACGGGGGGGCGAAGTTGGAGGGAGGCGGGGCGGGACGGGGCGGAGTGGAGGTACACCTCCCCGAACCCGCCCCATTGTCATCCCTACTTATGGACTACATGAAAAGAAATTGGATTCCAAAATAGTGAGCAGCTACTTTATTGGTTACTCTAAGCGATCAAGGGCTATAAATTTTATAATCTCACACTTAAGTCAATTTTTGAAACGGGAACTGCAACATTTTTTGAGGATGTTGAGTTTGGAAGGAGAAATAAGGTTAGAGACATTGTCTTTGAGGAAGAAGTTGAGGAATGATCAGTTTCGATTCCTACTATTGCTTTTGACAATGTACGAGTTCCTATATCTGTCATTGATCAAAAAGCAATTCCAAAACCTCAATAAAACAATGTTTAAGAACCTCCCATCCAAAATGAAGTAATTATTCCAAATGTACAAACTTAACAATCTCAATAATCAATACCTTTAAGGAGATCCATGAGAGAAATAAAAATGCTATTTTGGATAATTTCATAGTATTTCTCCAAGAACATGAGGAAAATAATGGAGTGAGGCCATGCAAGGTTCTAACTCTCAAAAGTGGATTGATACCATGAATGAGGAGTATAAGTCTATGCAAGACAATAAAGTTTAAGATCTTGTCCCATTACTAGGAGGTGCGAAACTCATTTGTTGTAAATGAATTTTTAAAACCAATAGGGATTCGAAAGATAATGTGGAAAGATATAAGGCTCGTCTTGTGGCTAAAGGCTTTACCCAAAAGGGAGGCATCAAGTAATTATCTCATTTGATTTTGAGATAAATGTTGTTGATGATTGTGTGTATCACAAGTTCAGTGGGAGTAAGTATATTTTCCTGATTTTGTATGTTGATGACATACTGCTTGCCACTAATGATATAGGCATGTTGCACGAAACCAAGAGAATTTTATTAAGGAATTTTGAGATGAAAGATCTTGGTGACGCCTCTTTTGTATTAGGAATTCAAATACATCGAGATTGCTCTCGAGATATTCTTGGATTGTTACAAAAGAGCTATATCGATAAAGTACTTAAGAGGTTTAGCATGCAAGACTGTAAATCAAGTGACACCTCTGTCACTAAGGGAGACAAATTTAGTCTCATACAATGCACATTGACATTAAGTTCCTGATTGTGAAGGAAAGAGTATAGAGTTGACAGATTTCCATAGAGTACATTGGGACAAACTCCATGATTGCGGATCCGCTTATTAAGGGATTGACACCTAAGGTTTTTCATGAGCACACTGCTCGTATGGGTGTTGTATATCATGAGGATATCATATTTTAGTGGGAGTTTGTATTTTTATTACTTTATGTATTGGACACATTTATGTATTTGGATATTTTCTGTACAGAAATAAAGTATTCAGTTCATTTCACTATGTTGTGAAGTTCAGTATTGAACTCACTAAAGAATAAAGTTGGACCAGTTGAAAATAAGCATGTTTGAGATCACGTTACATGTAATTTTCATGCTACATATCCATACTTGATCTATGTTGTCAAATATGTTGGTGTGGTGATCATTGATGGGTTTAGTTACCGATATAAGTGTAACAAAGGCCACTTTGATCTCATGCTGACATTGTAGATGAATCAGATTGTAACTAAAGGGATGTTTCAAGGCAAGATAGCATTTGGTGCGCACTCAAGGTTATACAATATAATTGTTTCGGATTACTCATGTAGCCCAAGTGGGAGATTGTTGGATTTAATTTCTTATGCAGGCTACATTGTTAAATACAATTATATTGGGCTATCTTATATTCTTAGGGACAATCAAGTGATCTAATTATGGGGCCCTAAAAACATCTAAATGGTATGGGCTTTGCAATGTGTAGAGACCGGACTCTAGTCCATTAGGGTTGATGGAAACCTAATCGACTAATACTTAAAGAAATATTATGTGGTTATGGTCCCCAAGCCAAATAATCAATTATTCCTGTATTCTCTACTGCATCCATCTCAGAGAGAAATCAATCGGACGCTAAGGACATTTGAATGTGGAAGATCATAACTTATTCAAGAAATCAAACACATGGATCAAGGTACGCTTCCGCTCATATATTATTCTCATTGATTCAACTTGGATGGTTTAATTCATAATTCTAACAATGGTTTGCTAACCATTCGCTGTTGAAATTAATCTTGAAATGTGAAATATTTTACTCGGTCATAAGAAAAACAAATAGAAAACAAAAAGATTAACTAGACAAAGTGATTATCTGATACGAGTGTTTAATGAAACATTGCTCTAGTCATGTTTTTTCCCATTTATTGTGTGGACACATTCGTGACTATAAGTTATTTCATGGAAAATGTTAGCTTCCGAGTATTCAACATAAGTTTCTACATTCCAGCCACCTAATGATCCATCTGTTTAATCTCCCAAATTCAATCATTAACACAAAAATTGTGCATTTGGTGCATATCAAAAGAAAGTAATTTGGAATTCCCAGCATCAGTTTTGGACACAGGCCATAATCACAACATGAACATACAGAAGATAGGAGAATTGTGTGCAATGTGAAGTTCAGGAATCTACTCAATTTCAATACTTATGACACGTATTTATTGATTTGTAGAAGAATCAGCGAAAAGACGCACGAAATTAGTTTCTTTCTAAACAATAACCTGCACTAAGAAACTGAAACTGTCCCTAAAATCATGGACTCAATGTAGCTCAAAAACGTTTGAACGTATTTAAGCTAAATTTAAATTGCACAGATACCATCAATGGCCTCCCACAATTTGAGAAATAATGCAGGAATGGAAAATCTATTAAAATGTAACTCTATTTTCCGGTTAAATTCAACAAAAGCCAGATGACTCACTAGAACTGGAAGACGTTGCAACCACTTCAACTTCCATCCGCCGCCGCCACATCCTACTTCCTGCTACCGCCACTGCCAATTCGCCACACTATTTGAGTATTATTTTCCCTTTTCGAAATCCCTCGCTCCTATGAACTTTGGGTTATTTGCAATCGGTTTGTTTAACTTTAGAATAATCATTCACATTCACAAGAATCGTCGCTTTGGCCGAGTGGTTAAGGCGTGTGCCTGCTAAGTACATGGGGTTTCCCCGCGAGAGTTCGAATCTCTCAGGCGACGTTTGTGTATCGTTTTCCCTTTTCTTTCAAGTTCAAAATATTTCCAGTTTTCCACTAATAACTAATAAGAACGTGCACAAGTGACTGTGACTCTAATGAAGAATATATTAATAAGTATTTTTTTTCCTTTTACAGTGTCCTTCACAAAGTCTTATTCTTATTTGTGTAATTTTATGGAGAAACGAAGTTTTAAATTCAAAAGAGTGTAGAATAATGTTATTTGTACATCATGATTTACATATTAATATATAGAATGATTATGTGAATTACATTAAAATTGACTTATGCTTGACTTCTATATTTTATTTTTTCCATTCCCTCTTTCATGTCATCATTTTGTACATGAATCTATGAAGAAAAAATTGCACTGGATGTCATTTTTCGGATTTGCATTTAAAAAATGTCACTTTTTTAAAGTCATTTCAAAATTGTCACTTTTGGACATTTTTATCTCTCTAGAGAATTTAAATACCCTATATGTCCTTTATTAAATGAGATTTGACTATATGACAAATTTTGTACCAAAAAGTAAAAAATATCCCATCAACAGTACTTGAAATTTTTTTTAAAAAAATGTAAAAATATAAAACAAAACAAACCATTATTGATCTCTCTTTCACATTCAATATCCTCTAACCCTAAAAACATACATTCCTCTCTCTCATATTCAAAATCTCTGCAAACCCTTGTAATCACACCTCTAATGCCCCGTGCTCCACCCACCACTATGTCAATCGTCGGACAACTTGAAACTCATCTCTATCTGAATCTTTCTTGCCTCTCAACTAAAGTAGTTTGTCACGCCACGTCAAGCACCACCCATTAGTCGACATACCAGTTGCCACCTATAACACGCTAGTTTCCACTCATCTATCAATTGCTTGTTCCACTGTCCAAAGACTAAGGTTTGTGTTTCTTTGGATGTACGGTACAATGGCATTAGGGGTGTTTTTGTACTTTTTTGTCAATAGCGATTTTTGAGCAAAAATTGATCCGATTCAATTATGTTGAAAATAAGTCTTAGATGGTGTTGATGATGGATTTTGGTGTAGGGACAACTATGGATTTCTGAATTAGAAGAATTTTTAGAGAAAATTGATCTAGTGTGACTTCGTCTACACTCACTTTCGGAATTGAAAACTCTTTAAAAATTAGTTTTAAAATAAGAGTTAAATTAATTTGCTCATAAAGTTCTTTTATAGGAAATAAAAATTAAAATTAAAAGCCATATCAAACGAGCCGTATATATGAAGTAAAACTTAAATTCAACATCTTTATTTAGTTCAGTATTATAGACATGATGATTTTATTCATCTAAAAAGTTAAAGTATGTTTATTACGTACTCTTGACCGAACAAAAAAACCAAGATTTTATCTTTTTTCTTTGTCAATTTCTCTTTTCTAATTCATATTTATAATTTTAATTTTATCAATATTATCAAATATTACTATAACAAAAATAAAATAAAATAAGGGTTAATTGCAGCAAAAACTCCAAACCTTTTAAACACTGGCAGACTTTCTCCTTATCTTTCATTTGTTGTAGTCACCATCCCAAACCTTTCAAAACGTTGCATCTGAGGCCGTTTTGGATAGTTTCTATCCACAATTCCAATAGTTGACGAAAAATTTAACTTTAACCACATTTTTAATATTCTAAGAAGGGACAAAAGAGTAACATTCCATTTATCACATTAGATAATTAAATTAAAAAAATAAGAAATAAGAAATAAAAAGAAAAAAAACACACACACAATCATCTTTTTCCTCTCACCACTCCTCACCCACGCCTCAAACCCAAAATCCACCCGACTGCCACCTCCACAACCACCTGGCTAAGCCTACTAGGAGGATATGTTTTTGTCACCAATTTCTTGTGAGTAGACTTTTATAAGCTTAACCAAACATTTTCTTTTTGCAAGTACAAAATTGACAAGATGCCCAAACCCTGGAAAGTACCTATTTCCTTTCTTTTTTTCTCCTAGAGAAGTATACTTTCCCTCCTTGAGCACTCAAAGCAGTTGCTTTTGCCACTAGTTTCCTTTCCCTTTTCCCTTCTCTACCCCAAATGAAATGGGAAATGGAGGTAGATGATATCGAAGCAGTGCTTGAAAAAGTCTGGGATTTACACGACAAGCTCAGCGACGCCATTCACTCAATTTCTCGGACCCACTTCCTAAACTAGGTCAAGAATCCCTGTAAATTTACCACCTCCAATGAATCCTATTTCTACCGAAAAATCAAGTCGCCACCACCACTGAAGATTTCGACAACAATCGTGGGTCAGGTTCTGTATCGTGAAGGAATTTCGGATCGAGGACGATGAATTGGCCCTTCAAAAAGCCAAGAGTCTCTATGCCATTAGAACTGCGCTCAAAATCAATTTTTTAGTTCAACTAATGGTAAATTGGATGGATTCCATCCAAAAGGGTCTCAAATGCAATGTTTTGAAAAGGTTTGGAATGACGACTGCAACAAATGAAAGGTTAAGAAAAAATTTGTTAGTGCTTAAAAGATTTGGACTTCTGCTGCAATTATCCCATAAAATAATGGCCTCCACAAACAAGTACTACTACATTATTTATTATTTGATTTTTGGCAAGCACAAGTAGCATAACATGCAAAGTGCGTAGGCCCTTTGACATCAGCACAACAATTTGGCCATTTTGGATCGATCTTGCATTATTCTATTTCTCATTAATGTGCAAGTGCGATGCACTGTCTATTATTTCTATTATAATGATTAATGAGTAATTAATTATATTATTTCCTTTAATAGTAATGATTATCCCTTTTCCAATTTATTATTAGGAAGAGGGGACACAACTCTTTTGACTTCAATTTAATTCAAGAATTAATGTTTGTGGATAACATGCCATGAATGGTGTGTTTGGTTTATTATATACGTACATGGTTCAAACATTTAATATATAGGTCCGATACGTGTTCAAAACTATATACATGTTTGGATGACTTAATTATAAGTTAGACACATGCTTATAAGTTCAAAAAGCTTTACACATGTTTGATCCTGCTTAAAAACATGACTTTTCAACCTTTTTTGACTCAATTAATTACCATCTAACGTAGTTAAGTAAATATTTAATTGAGGATGAATGATCTTCAAAGTACACGTTTTAAGCATCAATAACATGACATATCAATTAATTTATAAATCATTTAATTTTTGGACCTCTCATGAAGTTATGCACCAATTAATTGATGTGTCATGTCACGAATACTTAAAAGATCATTTATCTCAAATTTAATATCCAAAAAATTGTTTGCAAGCAGGACTAAATGTGAGTTATTTAATTTTGCGCAAGTATATATCTATTAAAACATTAAACAAACATATTATTAACTTTAACGTGTTTTTTTAAAAGAAAAGTATTAAGTTAGTGTTCGTCGGGTTTTATTATAAGTTGTTAGAATTATAATGTGATAGAAATAAGTACTGAATAAGTGAGTAACTATTATGGATCTTACAAGTGTGGTTAAAATTAAAGGTTGACTTTTAAACTATAGGGAGCTTATAATGAAACACAAACAAGCTCTTATTTCGTATGAAGTAACTTATAAGTTTACCCAAACATGCAGTCACGCCCTCACTACCTTTCATTCCTGGATTCATCCATAAATGTGCTTTATGTATGGAAGAAATGATCAACTATGTGTGATAACTCAAATTTGTTATTCACCAAATTCTATATATGTGTACATTTTGAGAAACTAATGCTAGTTCTTAAACTTAATCCATGACTGGAGGGTTTTGAAACCTTAATTTGTTTACTTCGTGCATGATTATTTCCCTGTTCCTCTACATAGAGACAAGTCTGGATTTTCAACTTTCCTTGCAACATATTTTCTATAAATTATGATATTTAAAAAAAAACACGTAAACAAGAACCTTTTTTTATCACACACTTGAATTTTTAAATTCAAAATTTATCAAGATTATCAATAATAAAGCCAATAATATTTTAGTATTAGCAACTTGTTTGGCCAAAGCTGGAGAATCTTAGCCAAATGACAGCCATTATCACAAGTAGCCTATTCTTAAAACGATTTGACTTTCAGGAAAGAGACAAAGAGAGATGCCATGTAAGAGGAGGTTCAAGTAAAGTCAAAATATTCAAATTCAAGTCCATCAATGGCGTTAGCTAGTTGCATATGAAGTACTTATTCTGACATAGAATTCAAGACATATTTTTGTGGTTCATTTGATAGGATTAGAGAAGAGAAATATATTACTAACAACATATAAAAGAGCTCTGAAAAAAAAAACATTTAATTTTCTCACGAAAATCTTGTGCACAAAAAAACCCTACCAGAAGCAGAGTCGGGGGAGGGATATTTTCCGTCTCCGAACCCTACTATGCAAATTTTCCAATCATACACTTAGAAATTTAACTTATTCACAATGGTACGAACAAAATTGTTAAATTAAATGTTAGTTTTCGGGACGCAACAAGTGTTGACCAATTAGTTTATCGACCTCAGCAAGTAAACATATGCGTACGTCATTGTCATGGCAGATTATATTATGCAAACTCTAGGTTTTAGGCTTGATAAACTATTCTAAAATTAGAATAAGTAAAAAATTAAGACAATAATGCAAAGAACATACAAGGATCCATCTAATCATGGCTTCCAAAGGGCAAACTCCATATGTTTTTTCTCCTCAATTTCCTCCATATATATCAACCTACAGCTTCTGCAATTTAACACCAAATTTCATAAATTCTCATTCCTAAATCTCATTCTATCTGTTGCCACAAGACTAAAAATGAAGCCACCTTCATTTGACACCTTCTTAACTCCATCTAAGTTGTCTATGTACAAGGATTCCCACACAATAACCAAGTCAAAGCCGAAGATTCGCATAATTCACATCGTTGAACCAGAAATCGTAAAAACCGATGTTGAAAATTTTCAGGAGCTTGTACAGAAGCTTACAGGTAAACCTGCTGCTGAAGTTAAAGGTACTACAAAGAAGGAGAAGCATCAAGTTAAGGGGAGTCTAAATAAGGAGAGAAATGTTCAATCAAAATCTTTAAGCACCTGCAGCAAGCCAAAGAACATGGAATCAGCAGGTATTGTGAAGGAGAGTGAAAAAGAAATATACGAGGACTATCCAAATGGCTTTTTGAGGTTTCTTGCAGATGTTGATGACTTTTTCAATAATCAAGACGAGAATGAATTTTCTATACCCTCGTTTAGATCTTCTCAATTCGAGGGAATGCGGCTTTGTTAGAAGACATTTGTGCATAAATAACGGATTTTTCTTCAGAAACATTGCATTCTCGCTCCAATTTGATTGCTGAAGCTCGTGTTTATCTCTGTAAGAAAAGTACGTGCTAACAAAAGGTGGAGTATTTTCATTGGTTGGTCGTGGGGGCTCTACATCTTTCGGTTTATTGATTTTCTTTCCAGGGGCACTTCTTTGTTTCTAGTGAGAAGCTCGGATTAGCTTTCTTTCAGCTATAGATCTGCAATTAATTCATACTGTATTTGGTTAGGTTTGAAAAGTGCTTATAACTAATTAGTAGTACTGTTTAATGTTTGTATTCTCTTTTTGACAGAATTTCATTAATTAACTTGAGTTGTTCGCTATTATTGCATGAAATGATTGAGTACACGTATTTAATGGTGTGCTTGTTTGATTATATTAATTATGAAGTTATGATACTTAAGAAGATTAAGAAATTAAGGCTCGTTTGCTTTGAGTTTCAATTTTCGTTTTGAGTTTTACAATTATTTTTAGGGCATGTTTGATACCACACATTTTCCATGAAAAATGAAAAAAAAATTCCAAGTTCTATCTTTTTTCATGTTTGATAGGCATTTTTTTCCCTGGAATTAATTTTTTTTTTTGTTTAGCCCACGTGACCAGCTTTTCCATGATTTTAAGGAATTCTAATTCCTTTGGTTTTGATGGTAATTTGTTTTCCATCTTCTTTTTTTGAGCAATGGAAACAAATTCTATCCCTAATTGTGTGTGTGTGTGTGTGTATATGTGTGTGTGTATATATATATATATATATATATATATATATATATATCTTTAATTGATAATTTTCATGAAAAATAAAGTCAAACGAATACAAAAAATTTTAAATTTTATTTATTTTATTTTTTGGCAATTCAAATAAATTTTATCCTCAATTGTAAGAAATTTTATTCCTTTAATTGACAATTTTCATGAAAAATAAAGTCAACCGGACCAGGTGAAGAATTATATCAATCAAATACAATTCATTACAATTTTCAGTAAAACAAATTTTAGACAATTTAATTCTCTACAATTCGTTTTCTTTCCACCCAAATTTTACATTTGCAATCAAACAGACCCTTAATTTTCTATTTTGAGTGTCTATTTTAAGATTGCAACACACATTTGGCTTGTCATTCTAAAAAATTGTTTCTCAAAACAAAAATCTAAATAAATGTTTGGTTTGAAATTTTTAGAAATTGTTTTATGACATTTTATTCAATGTGTTTGATTTTTGATTTTGTTGCAAGCAACAGTGTTAAAAATAAAAATAAAAAAATTGACACCTTTAGCCTAGAACATTTTTTGCCCTTGTTTGAGCTTCATTTTGAGAGAAAATCCAATTTTGAATAGTGATTTTTGAGAATGTGTGGTTAAAAATTAAATTTTTTCGATTTACGTGTAATATTATTTAATTAAAAATGTATGGTTGAAATGAGTTTTGAAAAAATAAATTTTTAAATAAATGGGGATCAAACAATCAGTTGGTAACCCAACATCTCATAGTTCTAGCACGTTCGTTCAAATTCTATTCATCATCTCAATCATATCATTTTGTTGAGGAGTTCCTAGAATGGTCTTCTTCATCTTGATTCCATTATGAGCATAGTACTTGAAATCATCATCTACAATCTATCCCTCATTATCTGATTGTAAATATTTCACCTTCAAATTTGTCTCGTTTGCAACCATTTCTTTCTATCTCTTGAAGACATAAAATATCAAATTTATTCTTCAAAAAATAAATCCACAGCTTTCTATTTGGGTCATCAATAAATGTTATATAATAATTGTAGCTTTTGGTTCACTTCTGATTTTAGAGAAATTAACCTATTTCTGCTCGTTGAAAATACAGCCTTAACACAAGTTGTGTTCAACAAATTTCAACCCCAGTAGTTTCCCTTTAGACCAAAGCACTTTTATTCCTTCTCAGTCATGTGTTCCAACCTATAATGTTACAATAAAAAAAAATCAACCGAATCAGTAACTGCAACCAAGTGATGTAAAGAGTTCCAAATTTATTTCCTCCATCAACTACCGTAGCTCCCTTAGTAACTTTCAAGCTTCATCGTCAAGCTGTCCAACTGAGATTAGATTACGGCTCAGTTTATGTACTTTCTTCACCTTATGAATATTTCACACAGACTCGTTTAATATTTCACACAGACTCCCTTAGTAACAATATCCGAAAGTTCTCCATCAGCAAGATATACATTTCCATAATTTTCAGCAGCATAATCTTTCATAATCTCATAATGTACAGTGGTACAAAAGGAAACTCTTGAACCCATCACGTAAGAAACAATAGGACTATCAACCAACAAAAGTAAAGTATCTTGTACCTCTTTAGTCATCGCATTAACATTGTTGTTATTCTTTTCTTTTTTTCTTTGGTGCTCTATAATTCTTTTTCATGTGGTCAGTATTGCCACAATTCCAACATTCCACATTCTTTCCAGACTTGAACTTGCTTCTACCATTCATTCTCTTCCCACCGTCACCTTTATTAGAATAGTATCACGAACATCTCTAAATTTCAATTTTGCATCGCCTATAGAGTTACTGACCGTAGCCCTCATAGGCTCCTAACTATTATGTAGTGTTGCTAATAGGATTAGGGCACAAATCTCGTCATCATATTTAATCTCAACTAAAATAAAACTGATTGATAATTGTATTCAATTTATTGAGACGTTCTACTACTGGAACACTTTCAGCAATCTTTAAATTAAATACTTTTTTTCATCAGATATACCTTGTTAGATGGAAATGACTTCTCATACAACGGATAATACTTCATCAAATATGCCTTGGTTTTCTTTTCCGCCACGTTATGACCAACCTTCTTCGACAGTGTCAATCGGGATAACCCAATACCTAATGATAAAGTAGTTTTTATTCATTGTCCTTCATTCGTTCCACCTTTTTAATTCAAAAGGGAATAGTGCACTTTTTTTTTACTGTAGAGATAATCCTCTGGAATGTAAAATTCATGACATCTAACTTACAGATTTTCAAAGACATTCCTTCTTCGCCAGTCATTGCTCTCAATCAAAATCAAAATCTCTGATACCAATTGTTGAAATTTATAAACCCTAATCTTAGTCCAACGAGAGCAATCAACTTGAAAAAAGAAAAATAAACAATATGGAGTATGCAAAATTTATAGAGGTTCACCTCAATATTAGATTTTGTCATTTCTCATCGGTGCAGTAATTTTCTATGATGAAAAAAATGTTTACAAGAAAAAATTGAATACATATCTTTTCTAACATCTATTTCTCTAATTTTTGATGATAATAATAAAGTATAAGGACGTCTCCATATTTATAAAATAAATTAGGACTATTAGATTTTATGTAATTGGCAATTCTGTGAACAAAATGACTAAATTGAACATGTGTAAAAATCAAGTAGTTAAGTACAATTTTGTATAGATGAGTTAGGTACGTTAGGATTTGAGTCCGAAATAAGGAAAGAAAAGTTGTCGCATTTTTGCCAGATGTTCGCCTGGACACTGCTAGAGCGACAAAAGCAGAACTATTGTCGCTCGTTTGTCACCGGGGTTTCGCTCAAGCGACAATATGTCGCTCGACTGTGGCTAACATTTCGCTCGAGCGACAATGCTATTCGAGAAAATAATTCACGGTTTTGAGAAGTTTTACACCGCCTATACTACTTATGCACCTCCAACTATTTATACCCAAGCCATAGCATGAAAATTAGAAGGTTACCAATTGTGCTTCCATTATATAAAATATTCATATCATCTTTTGAGAGATCCAAGAACAGAACTCATTACGAAATCATTCATATTACTCTTGAGATCCATCAATCAAGTTTTGAGAAAACATCAAGGTTCTATAATTTGAAACACCTGATTTCCTTAAATTTTTTAGGAAGGGACTCTCTCATTGGGGATTGAGAGAGGTGGACTTCAAGCGTAGGAAAAACATAAGAACATGATGTTCTTGGAATTCCACTTAGAAGAGAAATTGGTATAAGATTAGGAGGCTGGAAGAAGACATCAGATCTTGTAGGTTGCAGGAGGTCGATCAAAAAATCTAGTGGAGTGGCTAGACAATATCTACAACAGTAGATCATGAGACTAAAAGATTGACAGCGAATAATAAAGATTACATGAATTACAACAGCCATAACTAGTGGAAGTTGCTAGACTAGAATCACATTGTATCTCTAATTGTCTATAGTAGAGGTAACTGGCTTGGTCTCGAAGTTTTTGCTTACGTTGAGTTTCTCCGTCAACATATTTGTTGTTATTTAGTGTTTTCATTATTACAAGCTATGGCAATTCAACTTAGAAAATTGGACTATTTTATTAACCATCTAGAATCAATTAATAAGTGATGTGTTGCTTTTAATTGTGATAATTTCGCACGTAATGTCAAACTAATCTAGCGAATCTAGAACTTTCAAGGACAAAATCGAATTTTACAAGAATTTCATTTCTCTATTAAAACTTTACAAAAATACAAATTTTTAAATAATCCTTAAACGAGATTTTGGTTTGAGGGAAATAGCAATAATTATGATAGACAATAATTAGGCTCCACAACTTAATAAAATGATATCCATACTTGATGAGATGTGGTAGACGAGGCGATAAATGGGATCATAGAAGGAAAAATGGAGCCTACAATTATATAACAATGAGTTGGTCTTGACTGGTACAAAACGAGAAGCTAGCATTGTTAATTTCAATGCCATTTTCAGTAATAGTAGGTAAATGACATGATCTAATACCATGGACAAAGCCCATAAGGTCATAGCCTATGAGCAAAGTATTATTCCATGAGGTCTAGTTCGTGGTAGTTAATTTTGGAAGACTTTAAGCAACATTGCCAATTAATATGAGGGAGGGGTTGCTTTCGGTGTTCGCCGGGCTGGTGATGATAGTAGTCAGAGCGATTGTTAGAGTAGTTTCTAGGGTGATCATGATGAAAGAATAATATGGTTGGTGTGGAAGAAGAATAGTTTGGTTATATGTAAATTTCCTCATTTGAACTTATCCCTAGTACCATGCAAGAGTGGTAAATGCAAAGCATTTTATTGAACTTCAACTCCATTTCATTTGATTCATTTACACATACTTATAGTTGTACAAGCTGACCTATCTTAATAATAGATAGACTGAAATATTTGATTTAGCCTATCTCAACTATATTTCGAATACAATCTTTGAATTGGTTACAAAGGATATGTACAACAAGCCTAATGACAGTTATGGATTATCTCAAGTCTATCATTAGTTATGAATGATTATCTCGAAGATAAGAGAAGTTTCCAAGCTACAAGGGGATCTCATTGGTCCTACCCGATGTTGGAACAAAATTATCAAGTATTTTTTTTGCTTTTTCACTATTTATTATACCTATATTTTACGAGACATATGTGTAGTGAGGTGGGCCTAAAATTATTTGGCCAAGCTTTGACTAGACTGGTGGAGTCAGTCTGGTATGATCATGGCAACCTTTATGTAGGATTGGGCCTGGTTAGTGATCACGAAAATACCGTTCAATTTAAAATCACCGCAAGTGTACGGTTCGTTACAAGTAATAAAGTGGACTTATAGAGTCCGAATTGTCGATCCCACTGAGATTGAGTAGTTTAATACTAATTATCTCAACCTTAACCGAAATTAGATGAGTTTTATACTAAATGCTAACCAAACTAAATTATGAAAACTACTATGGATGATTTGGCTAAACTAAATGCAAATTATACTAGAATGCAAATTGATTAAGTTAATAAGAGAAAAAAGGCACTAGGATCACGAATCCCCATGCAACAATCCATTTAAATCCTACTTTTACAATTTGATAACACGATTAAATATTGAAGAATCAATGTTCCTATTGAATTTAACAATCTCTTTCAAGTAATGTTAAACTTATTCTACCATGAGATCCAACTATATTTCTATGATAAATACAAACATAAAAGAACTCATTAGCTTTTATAAACACTTAAAGATTCACATAGGGTATAGCGGTATATTTCTATCTCCTATTGGACCCTATGACAATTTATACTATGTTGAATCTATTTCCATTATTTCGAATGCATAAAATAGATCACCACATTTATATAATTAACGTGCACACAATAATCATATGGAATAAATACGTATATAAATCATTCAAACATCCAAAAACGTGTTTTAATATCAAAAATATAAAACTAAAGATTAAAACATCATGTTACAAGATTCATCGATCTCCTAGTACAAGAAAAACTAGCCTAACATGCTAAAGAAAGAAAAACAAAAGAATAAATGAAGAAACTTCATCACCCGAGTAGATATTCAATTAATTTCTTGAAGTGTTTGATGAATCTTTGCGTTATTCCTTGTGTGTTTTGCTCTCCAATGTCAAAATAATCTCTAAAAGTGCGTAACCTCCTTTTTCTGTCGAGTCTAGGGTTAAAAAGCTGTCTCAGATTGGTTTCCATAAGAGGTTGAATCAAATAAGGAAACCAGAATTTTCACGTCGAGATTGTACCATGCGACCGCATGGTTAACTGAAATTGATCCCTGGAGTTCTCGGTTTCTTCCATGCGACCGCATGGAAATAACACCATGCGACCGCCAGCGTTAGATATTTTGGCCATAACTTTCTTATCCGATGTTTGATTGGGGTGATTCAAAGTGCGTTGGAAACATAACCCAAAGAGCTACAACTTTGATTCAGATATCGTCTTCAAATTCGATCGTTTACCATGTCAAATATGGGTCTCAATATGAGACTAAAAATCGGTGCATAACTTTTCGATTAGAAATTGATGTGTGATCATACTTTGACGATATTTCATCCCTTTGATATCTTATTTCAACCAATTGACTCCTAGTACTCTTGAATCTTCATTACATCATCCGTCATATCTACAGATTGTTTTCATGTTGTTCATGTTGATCCCCGAACTTTCGTTTTCTTTCGTTTTGGTCATTTTTCGCTCGTTTTCACATACTTCTTGTTATATCTATCAATGTTGTCCCGCAAACACAATTTATATTGAATTAAGTCATATTTCAATATACTCATTTATAATTATTCATGTTTTGTGGCCTAAATAAGTGCGCAAAACGCACTTATCAAACCCCCAAACTTGAACTATTGTTTGTACTCAAACAAGCTGGTGACTTAACTCAACACAAAACATGGTTTAACAACCTACTGTGTCTCATAATTAGATTTCAGTAATCACATAATGATCGGTATCAACAATGCAACGTCAAATCAGCTTCCACTTATCATATGCATAACCTGACGTGTGTATGTGTGTATACTCATGCAAACATGCTCAGTTTATGATAGGTTTCAAAGCCCGACTTGCAGTAGTCAAAAAAAAAAATTCTTCGCTAGAGAGATACAAACCCCCAAACTTATTCTTTTACTCACTTATCCGGGTGTGTTCTACAGTTGAGATTTGGTTAATTTAAGTTTTCACCCTCTCTTAGTTTGGATAGGACTCGCAATCACAAGTTTACACTTCAACAAGCAGAGATTCTCCTATTTCTTTGATTGTTTCAAGCTCTAAGACTAAATTAAATTACTTGCCTTACTGATATCAAGATACAATTTTATCAACTAAATGTCATGGGGCACTGTTCTCACTCTATTATTTTTTTTTTGCTTCAACACATCTCATTTGTTTTCTATATAACTCATGTATCAAATTTTAGGCCGATGAATCCCAAATCAGTTGATTTTAGGGCACCAGGTTCGTATTCATCCTTACAGGCTTACTTGCTCAATTTATAAAGGCTCGAAAAATGTGTTTTCTCTCTTTTCTTTTGACTCTTTCCCTCTTGCTTTCTATATGACCCTTGTAACGAACTTTAGGCCGATGACTCCCAAATCAGTTGATTTTAGGGCACCGGATTTTTATTCACCCTTACAGGCTTACTTGCTCGAATCATAAAGGCTTGTAAAAGAGTGTTTTCCTCACAAAAATTTATGCAAGCCCCTATTTTTCTAGACACTTAATTTCAAGAACCAACCCCTGATTTCAGACTTTCAACTCATTTTTGTCTCATCAATCTACACAATCCACACAACTCAGTTTTCATGCATGGAATCCCTACTCATCTCAATGTTCCATTGCAATAACTAATCCTCCAAACCATTAAAACAATATAATATCTTTAAGCATAGTAGAGGTAATTCAGGTATAACCTATCATGTTCGAATCTCCTATAAAAATTGAACACAATCATCAACTTAACATGCCAAACATGAGTCTCGTGCGCAAGATATGTCAAGTATCACATAAATAAGCATTAACTAATCTATACATGCACCATTTCCACTATCTACAGTTCATACCTATTCCAATATTCACATCATTGTCGACAAGGCTATCAAACCCACACGAGCACACAAATTGAACTAACTAAACAAATACTGAAACGAAATATCAAAAACGCATTTTTTTTTTTGAAAACACAAAAGCAGTAAATCACACAATCATATTGATTAATAACGAAAAAAAGTCATGAAATTCTGCCACCCCCCAAACTTATACATTACATTGTCCTCAATGTTAACTATATAGAAGTTGTGCAAAATTTAAGGACAAGACATAAGATAATACAAAATATGGGGTTACAGATACTCCCCTGGTCAACATGGGGCAGTAGTGACAATGGTGGAAGAGAACTAGGTCTAGCTGTGCTATCGCCCGGTTGTGAATGTCACTCTCTTTCTACTTGATGAAATCCTGTGAGAGTGCAAATGACGAATATTAGCTGGCATACTAGAAATTGATATAATAGATGAAACGATGACCTATAACTACTAAAAATGCAAGAAATAATGAAAAAAAAATTTTAAATCCTAAACTAATGCATAAAGAAAAATAAATAAAAAGGTAGAAGTGTTGGGTTGCCTCCCAACCAGCGCTCGATTTAAAGTCTAGAACTCGACTTTTATACAAGCATTTCATGGCACTTTGAATATGGTTTTGGAAGTCCTGCTTAGTTTTCTCAATATGACTTTATTCCATATTGCAACTTTCCTCCAAATTTTAACCTTACCATTCTCCAAGTAGTATGACTGTTCCTCATTACCCGTTTCGAACTCGACAATGTAAACCTCAATCTCCTCATAAGGTTTAATCACAAAATCAATTTTTGAGCAAACGATAAAGTCGAGGGTTCGTTACAAGTAATAAAGTGGACTTGTAGAGTCCAGATTGTCGATCCCACAGAGATTGAGTAGTTTAATGCTAATTATCTCAACCTTAACCGAAATTAGATGAATGAGTTTATACTAAATGCTAACCAAACTAAATTATGAAAACTACTATGAATGATTTGGCTAAACTAAATGCAAATTATACTAGAATGCAAATTGATTAAGTTAATAAGAGAAAAAAACGCAATAGAATAACAAATCCCCATGCAATAATCCATTTAAATCCTACTTTTACAATTTGACAACACGATTAAACATTGAAGAATCAATGTTCCTATTGAATTTAACAATTTCTTTCGAGTAATGTTAAACTTATTCTACCATGCGATCCGACTTTATTTTTATGATGAATACAAACATAAAAGAACGCATTAGCTTTTATAAACACTTAAAGATTCACATAGAGCATATTGGTATATTTCTATCCCCTATCGGACCCTATGACAATTTATACTACGTCGAATCTATTTTCTTTCTTTTGAATGCATAAAATAGATCACCACATTCATATAATTAATGTGCGCACAATAATCATATGGAATAAATACGTATAAATCATTCAAACATCAAAAAATGTGTTTTAATGTCAAAAATATAAAACTAAAGATTAAAATATCATGTTACAAGGTTCATCGATCTCCTAGTACAAGAAAAACTAGCCTAACATACTAAAGAAAGAAAAATAAAAGAATAAATGAAGAAACGTCATCACCCGAGTAGATATTCAATTAATACCTTGAAGTGCTTGATGAATCTTCGCGTTATTCCTTGTGTTCTTGCTCTCCAATGTCAAAATAATCTCTAAAAGTGTGTAGCCTCCTTTTTTTTTGTCGAGTCTAGGGTTAAAAAGCTATCTCGGATTGGTTTCTTTAAGAGGTTGAATCAAATAAGGAAACCAAAATTTTTACGCCGGAATTGTACCATGCGACCGCATGGTTATAATATATGTGACCGCATGGTTAACTGAAATTGATCCTTGGAGTTCTCGATTTCTTCCATGCGACCGCATGGAAATAACAACATGTGACCGTATGGTTTAACATTTTTTCTGTCAGATAGCGTTCGGTATTTTGGCCATAACTTTCTTATCCGATGTCCGATTGGGGTGATTCAATATGTGTTGGAAACATAACTCAAAGAGCTACGACTTTGATTCAGATATCATCTTCCAATTCGATCATTTACCATGTCAAATATGAGTCTCAATATGAAACTAAAAATCGGTGCATAACTTTTCAATTAGAAATTGTTGTGTGATCATACTTTGATGATATTTCATCCCTTTGATGTCTTCTTTCAACCAATTGATTCCTAGTATTCTTGAATCTTCATTACATCATCCATCACATCTACGGATTATTTTCATGTTGTTCATTTTGATCCCCAAATTTTCGTTTTCTTTCGTTTTGGTCCTGCAAACACAATTTATATTGAATGAAGTCATATTTCAATATACTCATTCACAATTATCCATGTTTTGTGGCATAAATAAGTGCGCAAAACGCACTTATCAGTTAGGACTTATGGTAGGTTGTGGAACACATTTATAAGTGGTTCTCATGAGTAACACAACTTATTTTTCACTATATTTATACTTGACTTTCATTCATAACAAGGTACATAATTATAAACCCTAGTCACAACTCTGTTTGCTTTGTCTTCCATACCCAATTTCCCATATATTCTCTCATATTAATAGTTGACTTGACCATATAAGTACAAAAAATCATCAGTATTTTTTTCTTCGGATGGTGATCTTGGTGACTAATGGTGTATCTGAGTGTGCAAGTAACTTACAGATGGATAGAGAGGTCGCAAGAATATGTTGACAGCTTAATAGAATGATTTTTTTTTTTTTTTGTGAATAACAACATTGTCATAGGGGTGAACACGGTTCGATTTGGGCGGTTTATACTATATTTTCAACTCAAATCATTTCAAGCGGCTTGAAATTTTTCCAAACCAAACCAAACCATTTTATTTTTCAAACCAAACCAAACCAAACCGTTATTTGCGGTTTGGTTCAGTTTTAATCCACGGTTTACCTATCGACATTAGAATAATATATTTAAAACAAGTTAACATATAAATTTAAACGAACACCAATGATGTTAAATGTTAAATTACATTCATATTTGTCTGATATTCGATATCTAACAAAAAGACAAAAAAGATAGTATTAAGGTAGCATCATTCAAACTTTTACAAGCAATAATATCAGAATAAGTATAAAAGTACTAAACTCTCAGGTACCCGCCGTCACTAGATCAATGTTTTACAAGCCTCATAGTTCTCTTGAACATATCAATCTTTGCATTTCAAAGGATGATAGTAGTATCGTGCGTCACTAGATCAATTGAGGAATAAATATAAACAAGAACCAAATGATTATACAGCTGAAAACCAAATATGCAATCATCCATATTAAAGAAATACTCTAAGTGAAGGAAACGAGTACAATAAACCATAATCCATTAAACAAATGGAAATTACGAGATGCATTGTTTGAGGTTCATACGATGATTGATTGAAACAAAGACAACTAAGACATCATAAAAACACACAACACAAGATAAATCAACAATCACTTTCGAAATATGCATAGTAAAAGCAGCATCAAACATTTACTCGGACAATGTTTGAACCATTAAACAGAGAAAGTTCAACATCCCTTGACATGATGACTATTAGACAAAAAAGTGGTTGTCCGCTTGGATTTCTTAGTGGTTTAAAGCAGGAAAATTCAATTTTAGATGACAATTTTTCATCATATCCCTGTTTGATTTAGAGAAAAATCGGGTTTTAGTAGATTTTGATATAAGTTTATGAAACATGTGATTGAAAAGTTATGGGTCCAATGAAATATGTGGTTAAAATTATTTGTTGACTTCTTAGATTTTAATTCGCATTTATACCTAACCCAAATGGAGGCATAGTAATCTCCTTCCTAGAGGAACTTCTCATGTCAAATATATTCCTATATGAAGCTGTTTTCAAACTTATCTCGTTGTTATAGTTTTTTTCCTAAATCAACGAACTTAAAAGAGAGCCGATGATTGATTACTAGGGAACAAACTCACAAAACTTAATATCTTGTCTTAAACTATATTGCCAAGGCTTATGATTTCACGTAAAGATGCTTATAATTTTACAGCATAAGATACAAACTACCAAGATTTTCAAATTAAATGAGTAGCCTTTTTCTTCAGGCCGCTCGACTCAAGTCAAAGACAAAAGAAATAAAAATCTCCCACGCCCAAAAAAAGATAAATCAGTGATCATATACATACTACATAGCAAATAATTGACAAGAGAAAAGTGCGTGTCAAAAAATTATTTGTCTGTCTCTATAAAGCTAAACATATTAATACGAGAACCCTTATTTCTACCTTCCAATAAAAAATATTAATAAAGGAAAAAATTTATTATTAAAAATAACAAGCCAAAAGAATCCAAACCCGTTATTTACAATTTTGCAGGCATAAAAATTCATTCTAATAATTGAAATATTCGGTCCACTACATTAATCGTTTTCCACTTGATCATAAAATTTGTGTTGCATTATGCAAGTATGTCTAACTTATATACATAACACACGTATACATACTTTGGTCATTGCGAGCAGTGAAGAGGATAGTACCAGTCTCATCGCCAACAAGGCACTCAACAATGCGGGTGCTGTGCATGGTGGGGAGAGATGTCGCTGTCTTTCTGCAACACCATATTGGAAATTAAAAAGAATCTAGGTTTTGATTTTGAGTCTTTGAGTTGGGTTTTGAGTTCTTCCCCTTTTTTATTTTGGTCTTGGGTTTGAAAATAAATTCGAAAATTGAAACTCTGGAGTCTACTTTAGAATTATCATTTCTAATTGGTTTAAATTCTAAAAATTATACTTTAATAAAATTATATATGAAAATTTATAACTTCACAAAAAAATTTAATTAAAAAGTGCAGTTTGATTTGGTTTTTGCGGCTTTTGAAAATCAAAACCTAAATCAAACCATTTTGAAACGGTTTGGTTCGATTTGAGGAAAAAAAATCGCAAGTACACGTGGACCCGAACCAACGGTTTCAAACCAACGGTTACGATTCGATTTGCAGTTTCGCGATTTTTTTGTACAGCCGTACATTGTCACATATATTCTTTCTTTACTAGAAGAAGCATGTGCAACACCATTGAACAAGTAGAGCTGCCACCTAACCTGTCATAAGTAGACCTTTGAGAAAATTGAACTTCAATTTTAGCATCAATGGAAGTTCACGCTCTAAATGTAAGTGTTATGCCTTATATCCAATCAACTTTGTACATAAACACTTTTAATATATAATTGATGCATTCCATTTATGGAAAATCTATTATTTAATTTAATTAATATTCTAATAAATTAAATTATAGAATTTGTAGATTTAAGTCTTGATAATTTGTTAATCACAAGGAGTTGTGATTGTGAGATATAAATTATATATGATTGAATTTTAAATTATCCATGGTCATAAGTAATAACGAGACACTGATATCGTTATTATCGATAGACCATTATATTTAATATTTCTTACTTGTGAAGTAAGTAGCTAATCTCACATGTTAAAGTGGGGTGACATTTAAATGAACACGAGGATGTGTTTCTTATAGAATAAAACATTGAAGACCTGTTGAAAAATTTCACAAGGATAACTATTTGAGTGTTAGTATTAATCTCTAACGTTTGACAATGAAATTAGTCATCTGATTTGAGGTTATTATAGTACCTTATATGAAGACAGTAATGCTTTGGTGATGTTAGATATTGCGTTGGTCGCTAATACGCTATCGTTCGAGTATGTTAAAAATCATATGACGGTTGTAAATGATCAATAGATGTTTCGTCACTTTTAGATAGTAAGATATTATGATCTATATTTCATCTAATTAAGTTGATAATGAAATCCTTGATTAAAGTGTACACATAAGTCAAAAAATGAGTTTTCAACTTACATTGATTTAATAGTGAGATGAAAGATATATATGATCAATAATTGAGATTGACATACATATATATATATATATATATATATATATATATATATATATATATATATATATCACATTTTTCATTGCATGTATTGTCTTGACATTGCTAAATGTCAATTTGAGACTACGAATGTAAATCATTGATAAATTAAAATAGGGTATTTTAATTTATCTATTTTGATTAGATCAAAATAATAATTAACATCGTTAGGTATCATGATTGTGAAACTAATAGGCCACACACAAAAGAAGAATTAGAAGAATGAGATATACCAATTAATTAATTAATAAGTGTTGGACAATTAATTAATTGAGTTGCTTGTTAATAGACCCTAATTAATTAATTAGATCAATTAATTCATGTACCAAATTTAATTAATTAGATTAATTAAATATTGGACCGGATTAAGTTTAAGAGATTGACCAAGTTCACTTGGACTTAAATTAATAGGTTGCTAAGATTTGAAAATTCAGTAGATTATATAATTATATTCTCGCTAGCACAAGAAAAGAAAAATCTCAACTCTCTCAATCTTGTTCCCTATGTGAATTAATGGAGGTTTGATAATTGAACAACTGTAGATTGCATATCAGAATTGTTCTTCAAGGAATTCATCAAATGTATAATTCTTTATCACAGTTTTTCTCTAAGCACAAAGACAATCCTTGGTAAAAATTGAAGTCTGTTTATTTTTCACTGTGTATAATTAAGTAAATTCCTAACACTAAATTGAGTTACTACGAGAGTTTGTTATCCTCGAACGAGGAAGCCTTCCAACTCCATGAGACCCTGAAATCTAGAAAAAATAGACATCCAAATTCTTAATGCTTAGAATGGCCAAGACATAATCCTACATTCGATAAAGACTGAGTCACATTGTGAATGGATAGAGTCGCGTGAACTTCATGTCAAGAGAGAAGAGAATACACTGAAGGTATACTAGAAACCTCCCAAGACATTATCACAAGACTGCCAAAAGTAACATAAATCACATAAGAAATTTAAATGTATACTGAGATTTGAAAAAAAAAAAAAAAAAAAAAACTCGATTCCTAACTGTAATAAAATACATTTCAAGTATGATGCAATTTAAAATTAATAGGGTGGAGGGAGAACAGAAAATCCTCTGTGAAACTTTTGACGTATATAATTGAGTCATTACATAGAAACTTGACATATAATTGAGTCATTACATAGAAACTGTATAGGTTTTGTCAATGTGGCCCGAATACAATTTTATACTTGAAAATAAAAACACTCTTTAAGTTTTATCTTGCAATTGGTTTTTGAGGTAAAATTCTTATTTTCTGAAAATTTACACTTACTTACAAATAAGAAGAGGATTTTTTTTTTTTTTTTTGAATAATGTTATTCATAGTCAACGATTGCAATAATCATTTTACGTGTCAACTTATTATTTGAAACATTAATACTAAAAAGTTATATTCCTTCGAAATACTTTTACTACTCGTGACTTTTGTTATTGGAAACAAATAAAAGTTTAAAGACTATTAAACATTAGTTGTCACATTTAACAAATTAGCCTAGATCGTCTAAAATATGTTATACTATCCAATTTAATTTAGTAAATATATTTGATTTAATGTTTACAATAATATTTTTAATTTTAATTTATATATATTTTTTTCTTTTTCTTTTTGTGTCTGTATTGTGAAGTTTATCATTTGCATACTTATGTTCGAAATAAAACTAAAGATACTGAGCCCATGTTTGTTATATATTAAAATCATATTTTAATATAAAGTTAAAGTTAATAATTAATTTGAATCAAACTTCTTGTGAGATTCACAAAATTTTCAACTATAAATTTTATAAATTTTATTAAAATTTACTAAAAATTAAATTTTAATATATAACAAACAGGAGCTAATTATAAATTGGTCAACTTTAAAAAATGTTTTTGCTAAATACCTCTGGAAGTCAAATAGCCTACCAAAACTCAAAACGGTCAGCGGTGGAACGTTCTTATATTTGATTCGCCAACCATTTCGGACCATGACAGTGAGTCCTCAATCTTTCACTTGCAGCACCCAAGTGCCCAATCTATCAAAACCATATGATATTGATCCCCCACAAGACAGAATTCCAAATTTGTTGAAATGACAATAATACCATTATTTTATTTAAAAAAAAAAGAAAAAATAAAAAAAGGAATATAGGATAAAAGAATAGAAAAAAGCTACCTACCTTCCACTAGACCCCACCCGAACTTACAACCACCATCTATGGTGTACTTAGGCCCTATTTGGTTCCCTTTAATTTTTCTTACATTATTTTTCATACCCATTTCGATTACATATTCACACAAATTTAAAATTTTTACCTACTTTTTAATTAGACGTTTTCCATGAAATATTAAAAAATAGTTTTTTTTTCTTTCAAATAAAGGCCTCAAAACGGGGGCTTAATCAGAATTCAAATTCGAAGAGCAAAAATTAGATTTGGTCCCATATCCTCCAAAACAGCCATGAAAATCATCCATTTTCATGACTTTGGAGAAGGATTTGAAAGAGAGAGATTGAGAAACGATTGGTTTAGGATTTCTTTGGTGAGTTTAATAACAATATTTGCATCATATTTTGAATTTCCTTTTCTTTTACTTCTTTTTCTTTTTTCCAATCTATTGATATTTTTCTTTTCTTTTATTAAATGAAAATTAAAAATGATGGTATAATAGTCATTGAATGCAGGGTCGGGTTTGGGACGGGGCACTCCAACCTCTCCCCGTCCCGCCTTGGACGGGACGAGAGCTTGCTCCATTTGGTGCCCCTTTATATATTTATATACATATATACATTTTTAAAATTTCGAGTTATAAATAAAATACAAATTCAAAAATTCGAGTTATGTTGTTATTCAAAGTTCAACCCTTAACTCAAAATCTAAATGTCATTACATATATTTTGAAATTTTTTTTCCAGTTTTCGATCAATATTTTATAAAATTTTAAATTGACAATTGTATAATATAATTATTAGATTAAAAATATGATATAAAATTATAAATACATTCAATAATACTTTAAAATTAATTATTCATCAATTTTTTTTTGCTTTACGAGACGGGCTTGTGGCGAGGCATACTGTTGGGGGAAATTATTTTTGCCATTTGATGCCACAATTTTTTAATTAAAAACAAACCACTTTAAGCATTTCCGTTTACGTCTCTTACTTTTTCTTCTTGTCCTTATTTTTAGGTCTCTGCCTAGTAATCTCCCAATTATACCTTTTTATTACTGAAATTCATAAATAAATAGTAATTGGATATTGTTACTTTTCTCTGTAAGCATTAATGAAACTTTTGTTTAAACTTCCTTTTTTTTTTTGTTTTTTTGTTGATCTGCTTAATAATTAATACACTCATTTTGGAAAATTTACATTTTTAACCGTTTAGCTCAATACTACAGTAGATTATGCATCGAATAAATATCTTATTCGTTTGAAATATTTGAGTTGGTGCAGTGAACAATGGTTTTCTTTAAGGGCGGCGTTTCTCTATTATCCAAGCTTCGGTCGCGCGCTGTAAGTATTTTCTGTTAATCGGTCGTTGCCTATTCGTTGTAACAATTTTTTTTTATGTATAATGGATGCAGTAAACGACTAACAGTTGATTTGATGTGATTTAATTAGAATTTTTTTTTATTTCATTTACCTGATCGATCTGTTGTCAATTTTTAATTGGTTTTTTTTTTACTCGTATTTATTTTGTATAATAGGCTCAACAGCCTAGCCTCCGAGATTCAGTGCGCTGGCTTCAAGTCCAGACCTCCTCTGATCTTGTAAGCCTGTGTACAATATTGGTGTATCTTATGTAATTTCCTTGTGGATCAACGTGCGTTTATTTGGTCTGGCTAGCATTCTGGTTTTTGAAAATTTAATTCTTAGTTGGCATGCTGGAATAGAGGGCTTGGAGTTACAATTTGTATGGCCTCTGTTGTACCAATAAAGCAAATGAGAAGGAAATTGAGAAAAAAAAATAAAATTAAAATATCTTTCAAATTTCTGCTATGCCCAATATATTAGGAAGATTCTGTAAATCTGGGATTAATGGAAGGGAGGAAAGGAATGCTTAGAAACAGTATTCTTTGTTTAATTACAATTGTAGAAGGGAAAGACTAAGAAAAGCCGATATTCCAATTTTTTAAATTGTTTATTAGCTCAACGCCAGTAGTTTTAGTCTTCCCAATCTCATCCGCAAAACTTGAAAATCTGAGATAATTTTATCTTCTACTTCCTTCTCTTGTTTTTCTTATGTAAAAACTGCCAATTAAGTGGGGATAGGAGGAAGATCCTTAAGTTGAGAGTAGCAAAAACTGGGTATGAGGAAAAAGATATAGTTATAAGACAGTCCTGCTGCTTAAGAAAATTGGTGTATTAGTCGCGAAATTGCTTGGAAGGATGGTGTGACAATTTTAATGATTATGGTCATTGTCGAAATGCTTATTAGATGCTGAAATTAGCTCTACAAGTGATAAAATGTGTACATCTGACAATTTGGAGGCTCAATGTCATATCTGTGATTATTATAATTTTGTGATGTGGAAATGTCAAGAGAAGTGGGATCGTTGGGTTGGAGAACTGCAAAATGTTGGAACTCTGGATTCTTTTTGAAATACAAACTCGTGATTAAGATTTATAATCCTGTTAGCTTTTATCTTTATGACTGTTGCTTGTGTTGTGGAAGTGGAACAACTTAATAAGTAGTTTTTAAGTTATATCACTATTGCCTTAATTGCAGGACATTCATTCTCAGCTGAAAGAATTGATTCCAGAACAGCAGGTACTTCAATTAGGCTCGAAGTTTTGATTTTTAGTAACTGTATACTTCATTCACTTGACATTTGTCTTAAATTTCCAAAATAGTCCATTACAAGTTAAAATATCAATGAAACTCATTTTTACTACCTTCATATAAAACCCTGTGCTTTAACAAGGCTAAGCCTATGTTTATATACTATTTATAATAGGTCAAATCACTTTTTATCTGTGTGGGATTCATAGGTACTACTCACTTATCTCCCGCTCCTTTATATCTATTTATAATTTAAACCATATATAAACACTTACCAAACATGCTTTAAGTGGCAAAATTCTGTTTCTAGGAATGTTTTATCAATTCCTTTCGATTTGAACTTGTTGCAAATTCCAATTTACCCTTTGTTTGGGAAGAATTTATAAATGGTTTAATTTATAAATAGATAGAAATGAGTGGTGGTGGTTACTACGTGTAGGTCTATTGAAATGTATGGTTGAAAATGAAGTTTGATAATTTATAAAAGATTTATAAATTTTGTCAAACGGATACTTTTCATTGGGATTGTTATCTTTAGTAAATCCTTATTTGATCGTTTATGGAGTTCAGTATATTCTCTTCTTGATTCATGTCTTCTGTTCTGTTTTAAAAATAATAAAAAAAGAGGTGGGAGTATTGATATTGATCACATTATCCCTATTTTTGTCACAGGAGCGTCTGAAGAAACTCAAGTCAGAGCATGGAAAGGTTCAGCTGGGGAACATAACTGTTGATATGGTATACTTTCTCTTCTGTTTCCACTCTACTCTGGCTAATAAAATGGATAACTGGAATACATCTACTACTTTTGTCATGTATTTAAGAAAAATAGATAATGGAGGTATTGATTGCTCTCTGTCTGTGCTTTTTGAAAGGTTCTTGGTGGAATGAGAGGAATGACAGGATTATTATGGGAAACCTCATTACTTGATCCAGAAGAGGTATGCATCCCTTGTGTCACTTAGAGCTTTTAATGAGATAATCGTGCAGTGAGTGGATACATGTGGCATGTGGAATTGTCACAAGTGTCTAAAACCTGAGCTGGTGTATATTTTCTTTCTAATTTTTTGTTGTTTCCTCAACTTTTTTCTTAGGGAATTCGCTTCCGGGGTTTGTCTATTCCTGAATGCCAGAAGGTATTACCTGCAGCAAAGCCTGGTGGAGAACCAATGCCGGAGGGCCTCCTCTGGCTTCTTTTAACGGGAAAGGTGGGATTTTATTGTTATCTAGAATGACGTATGAAATACTGAATCCTTTAGGATAGTTCACACTTTGTTTTTTTTTTTTCTGACTGTTTAGGTAAAAGCTGCTTTTGAAGGTCGTGATTTATTATTGAGCCACCTTTTTACAGGCTTTTTGCTTTCATGTTCCTCTAGGCCCCATAACTTGCTTGATGTTAATCTTATGTTGCCTGTTCGACATTTATTCAGGTACCCACAAAAGAGCAAGTAGATTCATTATCAAAGGAATTGAGAAGTCGTGCTACCATCCCAGGTCCTTTTAACTCTTTACACTATCTTTAATGCTTAGAATTGATCATGTGATGGTTCTTCAATGATTTCTGTCTAATGTCTATTCACCCAACTCTAACTATGCCAGCCTGTTCATTTGGGTTATATCTGAAGGCACTGAAATTTCAGTCTTGGCACTGTAGTTGATGATACTTTCATTTCATTATTATTAGTTAATTTACAATGCCAAATAGTTCCTTGATGGTTTTTATGTTGTAATTTTCTATTTTTCATATCGTGTACTTTTCTTTTATCTAGTAGCCAGTCCTGAGCTCTAGGTGATAGCCAACGTAGAACTTTGTCAAATGTCGTGACATAGGATCATAATACGCAGTTGTGCTTTTCTTTTACCTCCTGGATTTTTAGTATTTATGTGTGGTATATGTCTGTTTGACAGGCTAAAGCTGTAGTCATAAGCTTTTGTCACCTATTCATACGTCTTCATCTTTGAATTCTCATTTGTTATTGCAGATCATGTATACAAAACCATCAACGCATTACCTGTTAATGCTCATCCAATGACTCAATTTGCTACTGGTGTTATGGCCCTTCAGGTAGATTGTTTTACCATTTTCTCTGGCTGTAATATTCAGTGATGAGTTTTTGGTTCTAGAACATGGTTTTGATGTATTTGGTCATCCTAAAATGTTCATTGTTCGTTCATCTCTTTATATGCATTTTTAAGTCTCTTCTTGCTCTGTTCGGAGTTGCATATTTATCAGAGTTGTTTTGAAAATACTGAAGTAAAAGTAGAAGTTGCTAAGAAAAGGTGTCAATACGAAGTTCAAGTAGAACGTGTTAAGTCTAGAAAAGATTTTAAAGGTATTGACAATAAAGATCGTTTTCCTGGCAACTAATAAAAATGATACTTTGCCATTCTGATTCATCTCATCTCCACCATTTTTTGAAGCTGAAATAGTGAAAAGGAAACTAGAGGCTTGATAAATTTGCATGACGAATCTGAGTTATTATATCTGGGTTGGAGCTGCATCTAGTAGGACTAATCCCATATATTAAATTTTCCTGGTTTTCATTTCGCGGCTTTGCCTGTCATGTT
The DNA here is from genome assembly GCA_019395295.1 of Osmanthus fragrans. Taxonomy (NCBI): domain Eukaryota; kingdom Viridiplantae; phylum Streptophyta; class Magnoliopsida; order Lamiales; family Oleaceae; genus Osmanthus; species Osmanthus fragrans. The sequence continues at coordinate 18,613,182 of CM033356.1, read as the reverse complement.
TTATATTTTCAGGAATAACTGAGTCCTGTGTTTGTTCCTGAGTCCTATTATGGCTGCCTGATGGTTATCCATGAAAAGTATAATGTTCGAAGATTTTCGACATTGATTCGTATTGATGGCGCAGGTTATAGGACTTTAGGCTCTTTAGCCTAAAAAGGACAGAATAATAATAGGGCGTTCGGCTCTTTAGCCTAAAGGTTGTGTCCCCTATGGATTATGTGGATGAAAATAGAGTAGGAAACTTATGTAGATTTTGAACAAATTAACTTTATTAATGTTTCCCAATTTACACGGTCAACCTTAGTAAACTAGTATGCACATATCAATTATATCAGGAATTAGATCCATGAAAAGAATGGGAAGATAGCGAGAGAGAAATTCTGTCTCCTTCCATGGGAAGAAAACGATAGAAACATTATATTGTACACAAAATTGACTTAATAGAATCTAGACATGGAAACAAATCAGTCATCCTGAAAATATTGTATAACTGTACAATCTATCTACAATTACGAAATCATTTTAGATTTTCTAACAAATTGTAAAAAAGAAAAAGTAAAGTATGGATGACGACTATTGAGTTTGTACTGATCAAAAATATAAATAGAAGTCCAAAGTTCGAAGAATAGAAGCCAAAGAGTATAAAGAACATGACAAGACGTAAATGACAAAGGAAGCATCTTAAATTTTTTTTGTAAGGATTCAATTTTGCACACCACACAATTAATTAAAGGAGAAACAACCTTTTTATTTATTTATTATTATTATTATTTTTAACAATGTAATCAATACTACTTTTACAAATGACATTTATCAATTATAATTGGTAGCAATCTATGTCTTATACCGGTAAGAAATTCATGGTAAAAATGTCACTTCCAATTGTCACTTCTCATTTAAAAGGAAACTTTCTGAGACTTTCAGACAATAAAAAGGACTTTGGTTGGAGCCATTGATCCTGATTAAATTTGTCTTTGTGAAATTCATTATCATTCTCATTAGTTGTTAATTCCTTTCCTAGCGTGCTGGCCTATTAACTGGTTGCTGTGCTGGGTGGACCGTGCTCGTAACTTGTGACTAGATCATACAAAATGATCAGCCATTGCACAGTTTTTAGTCAATGGCCTTGCCTTTCTGTTTTATTATTATCTTGTGGATTGTTATAATTTTTGGCTAAAGTTTGTTCCAGTTTGGTACAACAGTTGATGTTCCTTGATTTTATGAGGAAATCATTGTTCTTAGTTTTATGTAAGAGATGTCAACTGAAAAAAATTCCTATTATTCCTTGTGTTTCAGGTTCAAAGCGAATTCCAAAAAGCATATGAAAAGGGGATCCACAAATCAAAGTGAGTCTTTAACCATGTTTTGTATTCTGATTAAAAGATACTTTCTATTTTTTGTGCAAAAGCTTGAGGTTTTATCCCATTTTAGGTACTGGGAACCAACATATGAGGACTCCCTAAGTTTGATTGCTCAAGTTCCAGTTGTAGCTGCTTATGTCTATAGAAGGTTCGATAACTGCATCATATCTTTTTGTATTGAAATCTAAGCACATATGTGTGGACATCCTTTATTGAGTTCTGTTTAATGCCCTCATGTAAATTGGTACAGAATCTAATGTGTTTCAATTGACATTTCTTTCAACTTGTGAAGGATGTACAAGAATGAACAAGTTATACCAATGGACGATTCCCTAGATTATGGTGGAAATTTTGCGCACATGCTGGGATTTGATAGTCCCGACATGCTAGAGCTAATGAGGCTTTATGTGACCATCCACAGGTGGGTTTTAGTGTTACGACAAGATAGATTGTCAACATATGTAATATAAGAAGGAATTAATTCTACTTAATTGTTTAATCAGATGATAATGTCCTTTGAAATTTATATGCTATGATGCAGTGATCATGAAGGCGGGAATGTTAGTGCTCATACTGGTCACTTAGTAAGTGATGGGTCTTTATATGAGTTTTTTTTGTAAATGTTCCGATTTCAATGGCTTGCTAATGCATGCATCTGGTTGAAGTTGCCTTAATGAACTTATAGTGTCTTTTCTGACATTCTTGGCACAATATGGAAATTTGTTCAGTGCTTACCTACTGCTTCTCTAACTGTTTTATACCTTCCAGGTCGCCAGTGCACTTTCAGATCCTTATCTCTCCTTTGCTGCTGCGTTAAATGGTTTAGCTGGTCCACTTCATGGTTTGGCTAATCAGGTGCATGAATGTTTTACCATATCTGTGGTTTTATGAAAATATGCTGTTGATAATTTCTAAATGTAATTATTGATGACTTGATGCTGATGTCATCATCTGCCTTTATGCTAGACTCCACCTACACTATAATTTGCGAAGAACTTCTCAATGCTTTGCCCGTGTAATTGAGAAATCCAAGTTTTCCTCAATAGATAATATGGCATTTTGTATTCCAACTGGAACAATGCAATAATTGTAGTTATGCATCAAATTATTTTTTTCAAGACAATGGAAAAATTTAATCCTTTGGGGCTGCAAAATAGTCCTCTTGGAGCTCCTATTCATATAGCCATAGTTCTTGAGCAGCTAACCTGGTTGCTGTTCGGATTTTAAGTTGTCAGACTTCATACTATTCTTGAATCAGCTCAAACGTACTCGATCCGTCCGCTGCATCCAAAGCTTATTGTAAAAATGTGGCTCTGAAATGCCAAAAGATTGTAGCTGGTTCTATATTTGATTAAGTATTAGCTATTATTCCCATTTTATCATGATCCATACCCAGACTTGAAGGTAAACCCGATGGCCGGGAGACTGAAATCCCATTAGCGAACTTTCTCTAAGGGTCCGTTTGATTGCAGGGTGGAAAATGGGTGGAAAAGGAATTGGATTCCAGGGAATTGAATTGCCTGGAATTGTTTTACCGGGAATTGAATTAAAGGTGTTTGATTGGTATAATTTTCCACCTTTATATCATAATACGTTTGGCTTTGTTTTTCATGCAAATTGTCAATTAAATGGATAAATTTTTTTACCATTAGGAACAAAATATGTTTAGATTGTCAAAAAAAATTAAAAAATAAAAAAATAATAAAAAAATTATTTTTTATTTTTACGTTTGGCTCTATTTTGCATGAAATTTGTCAATTAAATAGATAAATTTTTTTACACTTTATCTTAGAATTTGTTTCTATTGCCAAAAAAAAAAAAAAAAAAAGGTGGAAATCAATTCCCACCTATATAGCAAGTCTATTGATTTCCACGGAATCACGCTTCAAATGGTTGTACCTTGGAAAAGGCTGAAAACCGATTCCATGGAAAATAAAGACTATCAAACAGCGCAAAAGCAGGAAGATGGAAAACGATTCCTAGTTCCCGGGAAAATTTTGGTTATCAAACACACCCTAAGTAGATCACCCAAAGCCGAAAAGAAAACTGTGATCAATTCCTGTCATTCTGAGTTCTCTTTGCAAATTGGATTCTCATTAAAATAATATCCCTTCAACTATGATGAACTATTGCAAACTGATAAAATTACTTCTCCTGTGCTTGTGTTTTATATGTTATTACAGGAAGTCTTACTATGGATTAAATCTGTGGTAGAGGAGTGTGGAGAGAATGTCACCAAAGAAAACTTGAAAGACTATGTCTGGAAAACATTGAACAGTGGCAAGGTAGTATTGTTGAATTTTTCAATTTCCCGCTGTCTTTGTCTCACAATTTTGTTTTATGTTAAATAACTGTGTACAACTTTTTCAACCATTTCTCCAAATTGCAGGTTGTTCCTGGATTTGGACATGGAGTTCTGCGCAAGACAGATCCAAGATACACCTGCCAGAGAGAGTTTGCACTGAAGCACTTGCCTGATGATCCGTTATTCAAACTGGTTTGCACTTGACCCTTGATATTGTAATGTGGCTGTATCTTTATATGGTAATAGGTGTTAAAATTTCCTCTTATGATTGAAATTATGTGCAGGTTTCAAATCTTTATGAAGTAGTGCCTCCAATACTCTTAGAACTTGGCAAGGTAAATGATGCTGTGCTACTATTAGTTGTTATACCTTGAGAAATTTTTATCATTGTACTCTGTGACCGAATTTTTTATATATACTCCCTCCGTCCCAAATATATAGGATTGTTTAGTTTTTCACACGGATTAAGAAAACATAATTAATGTTATTGAAAAAGTAATTTTTGCCAAGAACTTTCCTAGTTTACCCCTATTTAATTTTTAACAACTAATAGTAAAATATTGTTGGAAGTGGTAAAAAATTTGAATGATTTAATTTTCAATTCTCATATTCATAAATTATTTTGATGAGATTTATTGGAACCATAAATTAAGTGGAGAATATTGATTTTAACTATGCAAAGTAAATAAGGGCATATTAGTAAAGTAACAAATCAAAATATTCTAAATTTTGAAAGCAGCCTATATATTTGGGACAAACGAAAAAGGAAACTCAGCCTATATATTTGGGACGGAGGTAGTATTGATTGACAATGATAGAAAGAGGATGAAAGGGGAATATGAGATTAAATAATGTCTAGACTTGCTATTTACCTCCCTTGCAGTCTAAGGAATATTATGGAGAATAGTTCAGGCATTTATTGTGATAATAAATATTTTAGATGAATCTATTTTTATATTTGCAGCACTCTTTAAAGAAATAATTGAAATGTCCTGTTAATGCAATTATTCTGCAGTGCTTGCTTTTGAATACACTTTGTATGCGACCTTCAGATATTGCATTTAAGCTTGCTGTTATTCTGATTTCACACTGGAGATCATTGCTGAAGTAGTTATTTCATTGGTCAGTGTTCTGAAGTTTCTCTTTTCAAACCTCACCTAATGAAGCATTGTTCCTGGGATCTGTCTCTTTGTAGGTTAAAAACCCTTGGCCCAATGTAGATGCCCACAGTGGAGTGTTGCTCAACCATTATGGATTATCTGAAGCAAGGTATAAATTCTGTTCTCTTTTTCAGCGCTTGAATGTACATTTTGATTCTTTGACTCTCTCTCTCTCTATCGATTATGAGAACATGAAGATAATGCACTTTTATTATCATTTTTGACAGATACTACACTGTTCTCTTTGGTGTCTCAAGGGCAATTGGTATTTGCTCTCAGGTTCTTTCTCCTATAATCTTTCTTCTTCCGGTATTTCGATTTCTATTTGTAATTTTTATTCTGAATTTTGTAGTAATCTATGTTTCCATTGGTTTAGCTTATATGGGACCGGGCTCTAGGATTGCCACTTGAGAGGCCAAAGAGTGTTACAATGGAATGGCTTGAAAATTATTGCAAGAAAACTGCTTAAGAGTGAAAGAAATGTTTTCGGGTTAGAGTACTGTTAACAATTTTTATAATAATTATTGCTTGAGGAAGGCATTTTCCCGTGAGGTGAAAACGATGTCATGGGTTCAAATGGTATTTCAATGCATGTCAGTATCTGCATTAATCTATTGTTAAGTCGGGAAATTACATGAATTAAAATTTCCCCGAGTTGAGCAGTTATGATTTTCCAATTCATGGACCCATAAGTTGATTGGAGCATGTGCAGTGATAGGTTGATATCATAGTGTTTCTATCTTTGGCTTTTGCTGACATTACGAGGCGATTATCAGTTAATTTTTGTTATAACTGTTAATTTTTTTTAATTATTATTATTTTTTTATCACAGTTGCTATCCAGTATCGAATTGTACTAGATTTCTGTTACTTTATATTACTATCTAATTCATATTACCAAACATGTAAGTAGTGAGTTATAACTCGCCTACTAATGGTAGGAGTGGGATTATTCCTTTGTTTTAGCTGATGAATATTAGAAATAATTTTGTTCTCGACTCTCACAGAAGCAAGTACTTATTCCTTTGCTCTATGCGCTAGATGTTTTACTAACATCTCCACGTGATGATCCACTATAATATCTGCCTTTTGTTTGATTCTTCTTTTCCCTTCAATGGTTTCTTCAAATCTTTCTTGGGGGCATTTTTTGGACGTTGGCACGCTAAATCCACCTTGAAGCAACAAATTTCACAATATTACCTTTGTTGATCTTCACTTTTCTTTTATTTTTTTAATTTTTAATTTTTTTGCTAAAAAGTTCATTTTCAAAATTAAATATTAATTTTAACCATACATTTTTTTTTGATCCACAAGTGCTACTTATTTTTAATCACATATTTTGTTGGATCGCGACTTATTTCTATCAACTTATAATTTTACAAAAGAAATTGAAATCCAAACTAAGGCAATATAATCAGTGATCGTCCTTCATAAATCACACTGAAACATAGTGCTTTTATCCTCATGAGGACTATTGTATCGGTTTCAGTGTATAGGAGATGCTTATCAAGAACAAGAGTGTTAGGCAAAGGTGTACACTGCACACAAAGATCAAATTCACAATGTGCGAAGGTGGTTGAATTTTTTTTTTTTTTTTTCGATTTTATTGTGCTATAATTTATATAAACAGTTGCGTAGAATTTTGACTTACATAATGAACGGAATAAATAGAATATTAATGGTCGAAGCAAGAGTTCAACTCATTCTCCTTAAAACAATAATGCACTGCACTGGTGCCAGGGACGAATTCAGGACTTCGACTTAGATAGGGCGATCGTTCATCGTTGACCGTTGACCTACTATAGTCATGAACCGTATATCGATGTCGTTTATTAATATTAAATTAAATAATATTAAAAATTCTTTGATTTATATGTAAATACACGTAGAAAGACATTCAAAGAATTTTCAAGCTTGAAAACAGATGCTAGCCTCTATAGAGAATATATTTTCTTTACTACACAAGCTTATTGCTCCTTAACAATTAATTTTACAGTGTAAACTCTCCTCTATTTGGCATCTTTCGACTGCTTATTCAGCCAACTTCCACTATGCAACTGTTGAATTGTGAATCCTCAGTGTTCTTCAGCAACTTAAATAACGGTAGCATAAATGATATCATTTTCTTCTCTGTAAGTAATCAAGAAACAGAAAGGAGGAGCCAACAACATCTTTCCATTGCTTAAATCAAGAAATTACCAACCAAAGGTAAGACATTCATCTCAATTAGAGAAAAGGGATCTTGTCACATACAGAACAAGTCTTGGCTCATAATAAACAGTCAATACTACCGATATGGGAAGCTATATCTTCTTCTCCATAATTCTTAAGGTATTCGACTATATTTTGAACATGAGGAGGCTTAAGCTGAATTCTTCTCTCAACCATCAGGTTAGCAAGCTTTGCAGCTTCCACCAAATGGCCTTTTGCACATGGTCCAGCTAATATGATAGAGTAAATATCAGAATCGATGGCAGGAAAATGTACAGAATTTTCAACTTTCAAATGAATCAAACAAACCAAATCCATCTAGCACCCGCCCCTCCAAGACTATAGCTTTTATGATAGTACTCAAAACCAGATCATTAAGCTTCATCCCACTAGCTATCAATATCATCATCCTAATAATCTTTTCTACCTCTTTTATTTTGCCAATTTAACATAGTGACACAACAAGCAAACCATAAAACTTACCATGCTGTTCACTACCTCTACTAACTCTATAAATAACCTTCTGAAACCTTAATCAATGAAATATAAGTGATCATACCCGGATAAAGATCAATCAAACCCATCTCTCTCAACTTTTTCAATTATATTTTACTTATTGAATTGTTTTATGAAATTAATAAAATACTTTTTAAATATTTTATTAGTATTTTACTAAAAAATACAAACAATTTCCAACATTTTATAAGGCAAAAATAATATACCAACGAATCCAAGCGCAAAAAAAAAAAAAAGGGAAATAATATTTGTCAAACGAATTAAAAAAAAAGTCAGAAAATGGAACCTCTTCAAAATTAAAATAAGAAAAAGTATAGCACAAAGAAACTGACCAATTCTGAAAGAAGAATCATTTGGGCTTCTGAAAGAAAGATGAGCAGCCAACTGCAAGATTCTGAGGCTGAACCTTTGGTAATTCCAAGCGAGTGCTTCTTGGAGCTCATTTTCTTCTATGAACCCGTTTTGGTTCCTGACTTCTTGTCCACCATCTGGAAGCTCTGAATAACATCCAGATGGATACCCAGACCCGAGCAAGTCCATCGTCCACGACGCGCAGAGAGAATCAGAGAAATGAGGAAATTTAGTGGAATTGAAACCAATTCTCGTGAACCATCTGATCGTTTTGGAATTTGGGCAATGGCTAACTAATGGACCTAATGTTATATTTAAGAAAAGGGCCTAAAACAACTTAAGCCCACTAGTTAAACAAAAAAGCCCAAAATTTCAATTCATCTTCTTCTTCCTCGGCTCCTCACTTCTCCCCTTCTTCCGGCTCTACAACTTCAACTCGGCGGTCCCGGCGGCTATTGAAGACTCCGGCGGATCCAGCTCGCGCGACTGCCCTAGCTCGCTAGGTGCTGGATCCGCCACTGACTGGTGCCTAAGATTTTTTGACATTCGTCTCTCGAGATATATCGACCTTAACGTGTAATAGTAGCACTCCAAATTACAAGGCGTGACGAACCAACTAATGTTTTTATCTCTCTAAACTTGGAGGACTAAAATGCAAGAAATTAATATTTGGGACTGAAATGCACAATATGAAATAATGCAGGACGGAAGGATTGTATTTTGCGAGAGAAAATCAGAAAAGACTTTTGGAATAAATAAAATCCGGGATATGGGGACCTATTTATAGAAGTTGAAATGTTGTGTCCAAAAAACATAACAACAAAAAAGTTGTCTTGAACAGACAACCCATTTGGACAGAAAATTTTACCAATTAACCGTTAATTTCTAGAAGATGCCACGTGTTGCGTACAGAAAAATCTAGGGAAATAAATAATATAATTCAAAATATTATTTTAATTTAATAAAAAATAATATTATTCAAATATTATTTTACCAAAAATATATATACAAACTTGGTCCAAGCTCACGACCTACAACTTGTGACCGTGCCGAACAGTCGGACGGCTGCAGCGACGTACACGTTTGGGGTTTGGCTCAACCTACTAACATGTAGGTTCTCTCCCCTTCAAAGACTATTGATACCTCTTGAGGTCCAAACTCAAGTCTCAAACTTGAGCAATATAAAGTGATTTATGTTCTTCTAATTTTCCTATGTGAGATTTGCATTTTCCAATTTTCCACCCATTTTTATTCCCAAGTCATTTCAATTTCAAGTGTTCATCTTTTGGTCTTAATTTCTCGTTCACTTTTAATTAATTTTGAGAAAATAAATACATACATCAATCTATTCTTGAAATAGAAATACACTCGGTCAAAGAGATATTTTATCCAACTAACGGGACACACTGAAATAATTGGTCAAAAGTTGATCAAACCAACCAATTTTTCAACAATCCCCCATATGAATGAAAATTAATGCAATAAAAAATGCAGACCCTATAGAAGTTATTGCATCTGAATATGTACTTTATGGGTTTGAACCTTCTATAGTAGAATACTATCGAATTTAATTGACTAATCAGTAAACTCAATGTCTTGAACTGTCAGCCATTTGTGTAAATCAAGACAATAGTATCAACACAATAACCTCCCAAACATTTTCGAGTTCTCACTGTTGTATTCAATTTGGCCCCGAACAACTCTTGAATTTCTTAAGTACTTTAGAGAATTCAAGCATTTGAAACATTCTCATAGAAACGACCGTACTTCACACTTATATAAATTATCTCCTATTAAGAGTACTTTCCATACTCAACTTGAATAATCTAAGATATAAGAATAATTAAAAGTATAACTTAATTTAAAACTTTCTGCAGATAGTACTTTTCTTATCATAGGAATGGATAGGAGTTAACTTCGAAGTGCTCTTTGAATTTTCATAACTTAATTGTCCCATTGAACCAAGATTTTGGAATCTTCAATCAGCAATGTTAGGATACCATTACAAAAATCCTTACGTTGTAGGCTTTAAGACATTCCTCTTGATGGACAGTATACTTGATCTCTTGGCAAGCCTTTGGTAAGCGAATTCGCGAGATTTTTCTCTAAATTTTACATAATCTATAGAAATAACATCATTCAAGATCAATTGCTTAATTATATAATGTCTTCGACGGATATGTCAAGACTTACCATTATATATACTACTTTGTTCTTTATCAATAACCGACTGACTATTATAATGCATACTAACTACATTTACACGTTTAAGCTAACATGGAATATCCTTTAAAAAATTACGAAGCCATTATGCTTCCTCTCTAGCTTTATCTAAAGCTATGAACTCAAATTTCATCTTGGATCGAGCTATACATGTTTGTTTAGAGGATTTCCACAATACGACCACACCACTAATGATAAAAACATAACCACTAGTGGATTTTGAGTCTTTTGTATCTGATATCCAATTAACATCACTGTATCATTTGAATACAGCTGAATATCTAGTATAATGCAATCCAATATTTAAGGTGTATCATAGATATCTACGAACCTTTATCAATGCCTTCCAACGGTTATTATTTGGGTTACTTGTAAATCTACTAAACTTATGCACTGCATATGCAATATCCAGACGAGTGCAATTGATAATATACATTAAACTACCTATTATCCGAGAGTACTCCAACTGAGATTTAGCCAAATGTAGACTTAAATCTACTGGAGTTTTAACTTAACTTTCATCATATTTATGAAACTTCTTAAGTACAGTCTCAATATAGTGAGATTGAGATAGAACAAGTCCATTACATGTCTTAAGGATTTTAATTCCTAATATTACATTTGTAATACACATCTTTCATTTCAAAATATTTTGTTAACATTTTTTTAGTAGTTGTTATGATATCACGATTACTACCCATAATTAGCGTGCCATTAACATATAGACATACAATTACATATGCACTAGGTGTGATTTTATTATAAACACATTTATCACATTCGTTAATCTTAAAGCCATTTGACAACATAGTTTCGTCAAATTTTGCATGTCATTGTTTTTACTTTCGACAACATATTATTTGTGTAGCTTTCTACTTTAAATTTGTTTTACAGTTCCTAGTATTGATGCGCTTTCTTTCATTTTTGGTATAACATTCAGTTAAACTTTGTGTGCTTCTAGGAAAAATTTGATGGTAACATATATAGCTGAATTTGTTAATTTTGTAACTAATTTATGCTTAGGTTATCGGCTATATTTATGTTCTCTACTTTATGCAAAGGATTCACGTGGCAAAGTATCTAGTTAATGTAGTGTATCCGATTATCCTTACGCCCGGATATTTAGTCTGATTTACTACTTTGCAATGAACTGTCGACAATTACTCAGACAATTTGTCGGGACCGACAATTTAACTATCAGTAGGTAATGAAATATTTTGTCTAATAAACTATTTTACATGTACGTAGGCAACCACGGTAAAGTGGTACAGCCGGTAAGACCTATGTTGGCTTGATTGATAGGTGTGCGTTTACACACTTATTGGACACTTTTTGGCTTATAATTATTAGTGAAATTGAGCATATTCTATGCATAATGGGGTAATATTTGATGTTATAGGCAAAAACCCCGACCGGACAAAGAAACGAGCTAAAGAGGAGCAAAAGGACTAAAAGTGTGCAATTTTGTGAAGTGGAGGACTAAAATGCACTTGACCAAAAGATGGAGGACTTTGACTGCAATTTAGTAAGGGCCTAAATGTGATGAAGTTCAAAATCTGAGAACTGAATTGTACAAATTCAAAGATGAGGGATCAAAGTGCACTATGGCCAGACTGTCCAAGGACCTGAGCAGCAATTATGGGATGAACTAAGCGACCGCGTGAACTTGAACTAAGCGGTCGCTGAGTGGCCATCAGGAAATTTAGACCGCATTTTTGTTTGCCTAAGCGGCCGCTTAGAACAAATTTGGAATGGCGGTTTAAAACATTTCTCTCGAACTTTGGCCAAACTTTTTGATTAGTTTTGATTTGTTTTATGCTAAAGCTTATCTATTCTATTATTATATATAATTAATAGTAGTTAGTGGAGTATAGTTAGTGGAAAAGTATGGAAATTGAGGATAAGAAGGGATTTTTTCATTCATTTTAGGACTTATCTTCATCCATCCTTCTCTCTCTAACTCTCTCGTCCTCTCTCTCTCTCGAGCTCTCTGGTTTTTCATCTTGCTTAAGTTTTTATTTTGTTTTTGTTGTGTTTTTGTAGGTTTAGTTAAGGGTTGAAAGTAGTGAACAAATGGAGGTGATCAAAGAAGAACTTGGAGAACAAAGGGAAGAGTTCAAATCTATTCTACAAGGGTTTTATCTATCCTTTTGAATTTCTTCCTTTATTTTCCTTGTTTGTATTGTAAAGGAACACAAATCTCTTTGTTACACTACTTTTATTATGAGCTAAATAGTTTTATGTTGGAATTTATGTAGTAACTTAACCAAAAGTTTCATTAGTATGTTGTTTTGTATGGTAAGATGCATGTGTTTCCAAGTTTTAGATATTTTAATTATTGTGTTTTATTGACTATCATGTACTTGATCAATATGTGATATGGCTAAATGGTTGGTGCAATTATTGAGAAATTGTTGTACTGGCTAGATCAAGGTAATTGAAACTCTAGGTTTGTATAGTTTCGACTATACTCGTTTAGGTGTTATAGGAATATGCATCTACCCTAGGTGACCCTTAGAGTATTCTCACAACAATTTAATGCAATTGGTTAAGTTGTATCCACATAGAAATATAGTGGATAGGTTAATTAATTAGGGTTAATTTCGCTCGGAAGAGGTTGTTAACTAAAATTGGAGAATCGGGTCTAATCTGACACTTTGGTAACACTAGCATCTTTATTTTTTCGATTTTAATACTAGTGAAACAATGGTTAAGTGAAAGCATAAATTCCAACATTTTCCAAATTAAAAACCCTTTTCGTAATTTTCTTTTTTCTTTTTAAATTTAAATCAAGTCTGTTGTTTTATTTTCTCGTTTTTAAAATCAAGTTTTAAATGTTTGTGTCGACATCGTTAATTTGAAATACTTTAACTTGTAATTGGAAAAAAACACTCCTCGTGGAATCGACTTGGGCTTTAAAAGCTCTATTATACTACTTGATCCGTACGCTTGCGACAATCGTATTCGGCCCGATCATTGATCCCGGTGTAGGGGTTACGTAGGCAACCATGGTAGAATGGTGCAGCCGGAATGAACTATGGGATGGCTTGATCCCGGTGAAGGGTACGTAGGAAACCATTGTTTAATGGTGCAGTCGGTTTGGGTTTTGGAGATGGATTTTATGGAGAGGTATGAACTACGGTGTGGCTTGATCCTGGTTCAGGGTACGTAGGCAACCATGGTTGAATGGTGTAGCCGGTTCGGTGTTTGCTACTTCTTCTGGTGATCGTTCAAAATTTGAGGTCTATCAAATGATGGACGAGGTGGAGAATTGTGGGATATGCGGCGCCACCACCATGGCGCCGCGGCTCCACCAACTGAAGTGATGGCACCGCAGCGCCTCGATGGCTATTTAAGCCATTTCTTCCCCCCCCCCCCCCCAATTCAGATGCCCGATTTTAGAGAGGAAAATAGAGAGAAAAATAGAGTTTTGGAGAGATTTTTACAAGATTAGAGGTTGTTCTATCTTGGGTCATAAATCTTAAACTCCTTTTCTTTCTTGAGATTAACTTAAGGATTGTTCAAGTAATCCAATTCATTCTTCATATATTGAAAATCTTCATTTCACCCAAAATATCAAGTTTGTTGGAATTTTGTCATAACTTGTGGTTGCTTCAACATTGATTCAAGGCGTTGATTGGGCTTCGTTTCCTAACAGATTATTATCTTGATTTTATGCCAAGAAAGCATATCAATAATAATTATACTTTTGGCAGCATGATCCAGAGTCGATCAAATCGAGGGCAGCATTCCTCCCTTGAGCCCTCAACTGAGCTTCAATCCTAGCTGCCATTACCATTTCTTGAGCTTCATCGATTGCCTGAATGTCCTCAACTTTGCGATTAGCAGACTCCACGAAATATTCATTACTTGAACTATTTGATTCTTCCTTTCGAGCATCTGTCGCACAATTTAAATGCGCCGCAAAATCACAATCAGCACAATTATACAGCCAATGATCTCGTTCACCATACCTTGACAGTTGACAAACGTCACATTCAATGACAACGGCTTTATCCTCAAAAGGGAAGTCAAATAAAAGATTGAGCTCATAGGGGTGATTTTCAATAAGTATTTTGGCTGGCAAGTTTGCACAGTGAATATGGAGATCAAATTCACAGTGTGCACAACTGAAATTGAAGGCATTGCCTATTGATCCACATGCATTGCACGAAAATGATTTACTCGAATAGGTCGGTTTTGGGGAGGAGAGTCAGGGGGGGTGAGAGGGATGTGAAGTGTGTTGAAGAGAGCGAGGAATATTAAGGCATTGATCATGAAGATAGTAATTGCATGAATAGCAGCCATGAAATGGCTCAGTTATAGGGTTTTCACATGCAATGCAATCAATTTTCTTGCCTATATCTAGTTTCATTGCATTCAAGATGTGATTGTGGCTGAAATGTTGATTGTCCTGAAACTTCATCTCTCTCTCTCTCTCTCTCTCTCTCTCTCTCTCTCTCTCTCTCTCTCTCTCTCTCTCTCTCTCTCTATATATATATATATATATATATATATATATATATATATACATACATATATATAGGGTTATTAATAATGTGTGACAAGTTGTATTGCATTGACTTGGCCATCAATTAGATTTTTTTATCCAACCGAGTTCTTTAATTCTTAGGAAACTGCTAAGCCAGCACATTGCATTGACTTTTCTTCGTTGACTTGGCCATCAATTAGATTTTTTTTATCCAACCGTGCTCTTTAATTCTTAGAAAACTGTTAAGCCAGCACATTGCATTGACCTTTCTTGATTTTGTAATATAATTACAGTTTCTTGTTGTCCTTTTAATGGTAAGCGTATGAGAATTTTCTAATTCCTCAATTATTACTTGGATACACATTCACATACCCGATCCCTCTGTTTATAGATTATCAAATTCCTATATATGGAACAAAAGTGGGTCCATGTAGATGATGGAGACATTGCCCTCTAGACTTGACATGTTAAGAAGACAACAACTGATTTTATTTTTTATTTTTTCGAAGAGAAGAAAGAGCTGGACCAATGCAACCATAGCCAAGCCTTAGCTTTCTACGTATTCTACTTGAATGGGTTTTGCTAGAACGATTGTGGAGTATCGATCAGAGAGATTGTTAGTCTCTCTGTTATTTTAGCAAAACCGTTCTTAAATTACATAATATAAGACTAAACTTAATTAAATCGAAGGTCGTGCAATCTAAAACAATGAATTTTTAAATACAAATACGTAAATTTATTACATTAAGTTTTTAAATACCAATAAGTAATTTATTATATAAAGTCACTACGAATCTCGTGAGAAATTAACGTCCAAATACAATACAATACAATGTAATTTCAAACAATATTTTATTTTTGTCAAGACAATTTTTTTTATTCCCTCTAAAACTCATCATTCAAGTTTTAATTTCATCACTAATAATGATTCAATCATAATTCAAGGCCGTTTCCTATGCAGCTGACATATTTTACTAATGAGAACACTGTAGACGTTAATTGGACTCGTTAGTTGTCCAATTGTGTAGTGATAACGTTTTATCAACTTGTAAAAAATCGTGTTTACCTGATACACAATTGTATTAAAAGTCCCATTTCAAAAACGACTTCGTATTAAAAAAATCTAGCTTGCAGCGCTATTTAATTAGTGCAGCAAACTAACATCACAGGTAGTCTACGAAAATGAAATGTGGAAATTACGTGGACCTACTTTTCAAAATTCATTTTAAAAAAAATAAGATGCAATGTTTGCTTATATAAAAATTAGATATTAATAATAATATTATAAAATATTTTAATATTAAATAATAATATTATAAAATTCAATTAATTATTTATCCCATCCCAAATCCTAAAATTCTCTTTCATTTTGGTCTTTCTCAATCTCTCTCTACTCTTCTTCTCATTATCTCTCTCACCACCACCACCGGCAAAGATGCCGGAGAAAAGGGAGCGACGATGCATGCTGCGTGAGGCCGTCGGAGAGGTTTCTCTCGATTTGACTTCCATCGTCTCTCTATTTGCTACAGATCTGGTAACTTTAGGTTAGGGATATTATTGTTGGTGTTGGTGGTGTGGTGTTGGTGGCGTGGAGGTGGCGATGGTGCTGTGGTTATGGTAGTTGGTTGGTGTTGGCGACCGTGATGATGATAGTGATGGCGGTAGTACGGTGGTCGGTAGTGGTGGTGGTTGTGGCAAGTGCTTTGTGTGTGGGATGGAATGGGTGATGCGATTTGATTTTGGTTGTTGCAGATCGGAGCAGAAGAAGAAAATCGGTGGTAGTGGCTGCGATGGTAGTGATGTTTGCTGTGGGTGCCGAATTTTTTGTTTTTCCTTTTTGTTTGTGTTTGGGCGGGGTGGGGCGACGTGGTGGTGTTTTGTGTGGTGGTGGTAACGATGTTTGTGTGGTGTCGGTGTTGCAGTGATGGTTGTGGTCGCGACGGTGGTTGTGGTGGTGATTTAGACAATGATGATGTGGTGGTCATGAGCGTTGCTGGTGGTCACAATTTTTTGGTTGACTGTGAGCATTAAATTGGTTAATTTGTGACCAATAAACACTATATGACCAATAAAAAATGAACTGTGACCAAGAAATAATGTGGACCTAAAAACTTGTTAATTTGTAATCAATATTTTGATAATTTGTGAATGTTTAATAAGTTGTGGTTTATAATGTTCATGATCTATGACCGATAAAGAAATTTTGACGTATAAATTTTTTAACTGTGACCGATGAAGAAGTTGTGACTTATAAAATTTTTGAATTGTAAACGTAAAATAATTTGTGATATTTAAAAATTTTGATTTGTAACCAAAAAATAATGTGACTAACTAAATTGTGAATATTTGACTGATGAACAAATTGTGATCTATAAAATTTATGAATTGTGATCGTAAAATAATGTGAAATTTAAAAATTCTAATTTGTGACTGAAAAATAATAGATGACTAACTAAATAGTGAATTTGTGACCAAATTATATAGATCTGTGGCCTTAATATATTTAATTAATTAATTAAATATATAATTAAATTTTTTATTTTTTATTTTTGAAATTTGAAATATTTATTCTTTCTTTTGAAATGGATGATAGTTAACTTCTTATTTTTGAATTTTTCCCAAATGAAATTTGTGTATTTAGATCTGATTAAAAAACAGTTGAGTAACTAAGATGACTTTTTTTTTTTCCCTTCAAAACTGCATGATTTTGAGTGTTTTTTATACCAAAATAATAAGGTAAAGCATTGATAAAATTCCTAAATATAAATAACTATTGAAGTTACAAAATTGCCGCAAGTAAAATTAGAGCGTAAAAAGTATTAAGACTCGGGATTTTATTTTTAAAAGGTCAACCTTATTGAAAAAAGTTGCTCAAACCCTTATATATTGTTGTATATTTCATTATCTAATCAATGTGAGATTTATATCTTAGTATGTCCTTGCAAGATGGTGACTTATTTAAACAGATCAATTTTAAAATTTGTGAGATTGTTTTTGAGTTTAATTGGATCGAATTACTCGTTGAAATTTAATGGACTCTGATATAATATTAATACTTGGAGTTCCATATAAAATGTCATCATTTTTATTGCCCAAGTCCTTATATGTTGATCTTTATTTCGATATTTAATCGATGTGAAATTTATTCTTTAACATAAAGTTCATTGTCCATGCCCTGCCGCTGGGGTGGAGACACACTTGGGCAAGGGTGGTCAGTGGCCCACACAAAAATTCCTGACTTTTTATTTATATTAACAAAAAATGGGGGGAAAAGACTTCTGGCTTTCTGATCTTTGTAGATGCAGAATTTTTCAAATTCTTTGGCAAAATTTGCTGGCGGAAGAGAAGCTAAAGCTGGCTTTTAGCATTTTCAAGTATGGAGCTTGCTCATTTTTTAATACCTTTTCTATTGTCTTTTACTCTTTCCAGATGACCTGTAATTTATAGTGAACATTTTACATCCACTTGATGCCAATAGATAAATTTGGCACTCCTTCAATAATTGAATGTTTGGGTGACTAGAATTGAAAAGTTGAATTTTGATATGACATTTTATTTTTCTGCTCGGAACAAATGGCCAAGATTCGTGGTCATTAATTCATGTATTTAAAGTAAAGGGCAAATTTGGTTACCCCTCTTGAGAAGTGACACTATTTTTGGACGTCTAGAGAGACAAATTGAATATTCAATAATAAATGGAGTAAGCGCGTGTAAAAACAATTATTTAAGGAAGCAGACTAGCATGATAAATTCTATTTTTATTGTGCCAACTAACTCCAAATGTCTGCGTCCGCCATTTCAATGAGTAATGTTCGTAGTGTCTCTCAGTTAGAAACTGTCATTCCCTCCGTAAGTAAACACGTCAAGAAACCAAATCAAAATTTCATCAATTCCGCTTCAAATCCGAGTCAAAATGAAAATTCAATCGAAACCCATTTTGTATCACTCATCCATGCCTCCAAAACCATACATCAACTCCAACAAATCCACTCCCACGTTATGCTTCACGGCCTTTCTTCCAGCTCCAAAATCACCAGCCAATTAATTTCCTCCTCTTCTTGTAAATCCATTGACCATGCACTTTCGATATTTCGTAATTTCAGGCCCCCGAATGTGTTTGTTTTTAATGCATTGATTAGAGGGTTATGTGAGAGTTCTTGTTTTGTTAACTCAATTAAGCACTTTAGGCTTATGCTAAAGTTAGATGTTAGACCTGATATGTAACGCCCCAACCCTTAGTGGATCGGGACGCTATTTACTTTACTTAACTTAACCGGTGGTTTAGTAACAAGTGTACATATCTTAGCGGAAGCTTAAATCTTAACAAATATTTTTTTTGAAGGATATTGAATTAAAACACTTTATAACTTTCAAAAATAACGAATATAATTTATTTGATGAAATCATGACTTGTTCAAGATACTCGTTGGAAATAACATTTGAAACGTTAAAGACTTTAAATCTAAATCACTTGTTTATCGGGTTCCCATAGACTTATTGAATCTCCTTCCATCTCTTCCATCATCCAATCCGGTGCATCAACATTTAATTTGTAGATATAGGGTAGAAACCCGTGAGTTGAAAACTCAATAGGCGTCATAGGTGCAATCGTGATTAAGCTAAGCATTTCATAACAATTAACATTAGAACTTCCATAAAACATGTCGCACCCGGAGGTACCATTTGACATGAAAATATATGCCGTACCAACGGAACCATTTGACATGAAAGGTGCATGCCGAAATGAAGATACCATTTGACACACAACATTAACATTTAAATGTATGCCGTACCGATGGAACCATTTGACATGAAAGGCACATGCCGAACCGACGATACCATTTGACACAAACATTAGTCTTTAACATAGAACATTACTTGCTAGAAATTATAATTTAAACATGTATAACAACTTTATACACCTCTACCTACCTCGATTTGATGCTTGATGAATTTTGAAAAACTTTGATGAACTTCAAAAACTTTGACGAAGTTTGGACGTTTGGACTTTCCTTTGTTGTTTGAAAACATATTTTGAAATCACAAAAAAACCTTCTTGCATAATCTTTTTTTTGCTCACAATTAAAACTTCTGGAAAACACTTTGAAAACCACCTTAATTTTCTCTCTCAAACTCTCTATTTTTCTCTCAACTTTCAAAGCAAATTGAAAGTGCTTTTGGTGTGAAAAATCAAATGAGTGAAGAGGGTATTTATAGGTGAGGTTTGAGGTGGGTGAAAGGTCATATTAAATAGGGTAATTAAGTTGTGCAAGTAGTGGCCATTAATTCTCAAAAATCGTGGGTTTCGGCGCTTCTAGTCAACCGGTTAGTTGCTCCGGTCGTTCAGTAGTCCCATTGACACTGCACAACTTACAGTATTTCTATCATAACGTTTTCTCCCGATATCCGATTGAGGTGATTCAAAGTGCGTTGGAAAGCTAACTCAAAGAGATATAATTTTCTTCAGATATAATTTTCCAATTCAAATGTTTTCTATGTCAAAAATGGGTCTCAAAGGATACTAAAAATATTTGAAGTATACTTTAGCCATAAAATGAAATACTTTGCATTCCGTCCAATCTTCATCAAATCATTCAAATCGTTTTTAAGAAAATACTTTATAAACATCATTTTATCTTTAAACATGTATTGGACTATCTTTTGGGATTTTATTTCCTTTATTGGGCCTAATGTGAAGTTACTCACACAATTATGGGTCTAACTTTATAGAAAAGATTCGGGTATCTACATCCCTCCTCCCTTATATAAATTTCATCCTCGAAATTTACCTTACAATTGGGCAAGGAGTGCGGGATACTTGACTTTAACTTCTTCTTCCTTTTTCCACGTAGCTTCTTCCATTCCGTGATTCTTCCACTGTATCTTAACTAGTTGAATCTCTTTATTCCTTAGTTTATGCACTTTTCGATTCAGTATCTTAATTGGTGATTCCTCATAAGATAAATCCTTTTGTACTTCTAGGGTCTGATACTTATCACATGATTAGGATCGTGCACGTATTTCTTTATCATAGATACGTGGAACACATTGTGTACCACTGACAATTCAGGTGGCAAAGCTAATCGGTAAGCCACGTTCCCAACCTTACCAAGTATCTCGAAAGGTCCAATATATCGGGGTCGTAGCTTGCTCTTCTTTCCAAATCTAAGTACACCTTTCATTGGTGCTACCTTTAGAAAGATTTTGTCTCCCACTTGAAACTCTAAATCCGTTCTTCTCGTGTCAGCATAGCTCTTCTGCCGATCCTGTGCTGCCTTTATCCTTGCTCGGATCTGATCGATCGCTTCAACTGTCCTTTCAACTATTTCTGGTCCCAAAATTCTCTTCTCCCCGACTTCGTCCCAATGAACATGAGATCTACATCTTCTTCCATAGAGAGCTTCATACGGTACCATTCCAATAGTTGCTTGAAAACTATTGTTATACGCAAATTCTACTAGGGGTAAGCATGACTCTCAACTACCACCTAGATTCAAAACACATGCTCTCAACATGTCCTCTAAAGTCTGGATGGTCCTATCAGACTTTTCGTCAGACTGCGGGTGATATGTTGTACTAAAATTCAGCTTCGTTCCCATAGCTGCTTGTAGGCTTTTCCAGAATTTAGATGTAAACCTTGGGTCTCTATCAGACACAATAGACACAGGTACACCATGTATCCTTACTATTTCTTTTATGTACAATTGTGCCAACTGGTCTATACTGAAAGTCGTTTTCATTGGAAGAAAATGAGTTGTCTTCGTCAATCGGTCTACTATAATCCATATAGCATTGAGTCCTTTTGCTGACTTTGGAAATCCAACCACAAAATCCATTGTGATGTTTTCCCATTTCCATTCAGGTATCTCTAAAGGATTCAGCAATCCTGCTGGTCTTTGGTGTTCCGCCTTAACCTGCTGACATACTATGCATTTATGCACGTACAGTCCGATACTCCTTTTCATATTTCTCCACCAAAATGCATCTCGGAGGTCTTGATACATTTTCGTACCACCGGGATGTGCGGTGTACGGGGTGGAATGATCTTTTTTTAATATCTCGTTCCTCAAATCCTCATTTTTGGGCACGCAGATTCTTCCTTTAAACATTAGTGATTGGTCTGCTGCTATTCCAAAATCTTTCCTCTTATCTATTCCAACTTCTTCCTTGATCTTCATCAAGAATAGGTCATTACCTTGTGCTTCTATAATTTGCTCTCGAAGAGTAGGTCGAATTGTCAAAGCTGCTAATCTCCATGTGACTTGTCTTGGTGTGGTAACCACCTCAATCTTCAATCTTTCCAAGTCCTTGTCTAACTCCATTTGACAAGTGAGTAGTGACGTCAACTGTCCTGTCAATTTCCTACTCAAGGCGTCGGCCACCACATTTGCCTTACCTGGATGGTAGTGAATGGTACAGTCGTAATCATTCACTAACTCTAACCATCGTCTTTGTCTCATGTTTAGTTCCTTCTGTGTGAAAAAATATTTTAAACTCTTATGATCCGTATAAATTTCACACTTACTTCTGTACAAGTAGTGTCGCCATATTTTCAATGCGTGTACTATCGCCGCAAGCTCTAAATCATGCGTCGGGTAGTTCTGCTCATGCTTCTTCAATTGCCTTTAAGCGTAGGCTACTACCTTTCCATTCTGCAACAGTACACATCCTAGCCCTTGCTTGGACGTTTCACTGTATATAACAAACCCTTCTGTTCCCTCGGGTATTGTTAACACAGGCGCAGATATCAGCCTCTGCTTAAGTTCTTGAAAACTCTTCTCACAGATATCCTACCATTGAAATTTGACTCCCTTTCTTGTAAGCTGCGTCATTGGGCCAACTATCTTGGAAAATCCTTCAATAAACCTTCGATAATATCCGGCCAATCCTAGAAAGCTGCGTACTTCACCAGCATTAGTCGGAGCCTTCCAGTTAGTTACTGCTTCCACTTTTGCTGGATCTACTTCAATCCATTGGGCAATGACTACATGTCCAAGAAATCCAACTTGTTCAAGCCAGAATTCACACTTCTTGAATTTGGCATAAAGTTTCTCCTTGCGTAGCACCTCTAGGGCTACTCTTAGATGCTCTTCATGTTGTTCCTTACTCTTGGAGTATATCAAAATGTCGTCAATAAAGACTATGACAAATTGATCTAAATACTGATAAAATACTCGATTCATCAGATCCATGAATACTGCTGGTGCATTGGTTAATCCAAATGGCATCACCGTAAACTCGTAGTGTCCATAACGAGTCCTGAAAGTTGTCTTAGGTATATCCTCCGTCTTCACTTTTAATTGATGGTACCCAGATCATAAATCGATCTTGGAAAATACCTTGGCTCATTTCAGTTGATCTAACAGATCCTCGATTTTTTGGAGTGGGTACTTATTCTTGATGGTTAATCGGTTCAACTCCTTATAATCGATACACATCCTCATGCTTCCATCTTTCTTCTTTACGAACAACACTGGCGCACCCCATGGAGATACGTTTGGTCGTACGAATCCCATATCAAGGAGTTCCTGTATTTGCTTCCTTAACTCTTGCAGTTCCTTCGAAGCCATTCTATATGGGGCTTTCGACACTGGTGCCGCTCCTGAAATTAGCTCTATGGTGAATTCCACTTGCCTATCTGGTGGAATACCATATAGCTCTTCTGGAAGCACATCTCCGAACTCCCGTACTACTGGTATGTCCTCAATCTTTACTGTCTTCTATTTCCCTCCTAGGATATTTACCAACTATCCTTGACAAACTCCTTTTCTCAACATCTTCTCAGCTTGTAAAGCCGATACTAGTCGAATAAAAGGTTTCGTCTTGATTCCAAAGAAGGAAAATGGTTTCTCTCCTGGTTTTTGAAATAATACTTCCCTTTCCTTACATCGGATGGTGGCATAATTACTACCCAACCAATCCATGCTTAGTATTACATCGAAGTCATTCATCTGTATCATGTATAAGTCTGCTTCCATAGGTTTTTCCTCAACTTCAATACTAACAGATTTGGCTATCTTATCAGTACTCAAAGGGTTACCTGTAGGGATACTAACTTCAATATACCTTCCGATTTATCACATGTAATACTAGACTTAGCCGTAAAAATCGTCGATGCAAAGGAGTGCGTAGCTCCTGAATCAAACAGTACATAAGCAGGCATATTGGCTATCAATAGAGTACCTGCTATGATGTTCGAGTTTTCCTCTGCCTCCTTCTAAGTCAGTGCAAAAACTCGTGCTTTCCCCTTCTAATCTTGATCCTTGCTGTCATCTTTTTTTGGCGCAGACATGGGACAATCCCTGATGATATGTCCTGGCTTCCCGCATCGGTAACAAGCATTCTTTCTTTGCAGACATTCGCCACGATGCGTCCTTCCACACTTAGCACATGGCACAATGACCTGCACTATGCTCTTATTGGCATTGGCCCCGTCATTAGCCCTCTTGTTCTGCCACTTGCTTTTTCCTTTATTTTGGTCGTTCCACCTTCGTTTCCTAAACTGCCATTTATCCTGTCAATTGTCCAATTGAACCGATTTCTCCGCATTGGCCTTCTGATACCAGATTGCATGAGCTCATTCCAACATTCTACGGTAAGACGTGAAATCGTGGGACATAAGGATCATACTCATGTCCGAGTTCAGCCCTCGAACCTTCGTATTTTCTTGGCCTTCGTGTCTACCAAATGTGTAGCATACCTTGAGAGTTGGTCAAACTTCCCTTCATACTCCGTCAAGGTCATGGTTCCCTGTTTGAGTTGAAGAAATTCGCCCACCTTGAAATCCCTTAGAAATTGGGGAAAGTATTTCTCCATCACTTCCTCCTTGAACTGTTCCCATGTTAGCACCAATTGATGCTCCGGAGTCCTAGTTCGAGACATTGATTCCCACCAGTGACTTGCGTCACCGGAGAATATAAACTCAGCACACTGGACTTTTTGAGCATCCGTGCACCCTATCAATTGGAATATTCTCTCCAACTTGCGAAGCCACTCCTCGGCTGTAAGTGGATCAGTTGCTCCATTGAAAGTAGGGAGTTTGTGCCTTCGAAATTGCTCGACCACTAAAGCATGGGATGGAAGAGCATTAGGAGCTGGTGCTAGGGGTTGAGCTTGGTTCGGGTTCTATCTGCCTAGGTCTTAGATTGCTTGGAGGAGATCTCTTATCAGGTTATCCTGGTTGGCTCGCGACATTTTCCTATGGATAAGATGTAAGGTTTTTTATTAACTTTATTTTTGTAAGGAAGAAAGATAAGATCTTTATTTCTCATACTTCTTGAAATCAGGATACATAATAATTTGATAAACTTAGCATGAAAGAAGACAACATAAGGAAATGGGAATATCTAGATCTCTAATCGCTATGTGTTTTACGAAGCTTCCTTGGTGGAGTTTCATCTTCGGAAGAATCTTCCGCCTCAGGCCCGAACTCTATATCTATCACCACTTGTGGTTCTGGTTCAGGCTCCTGCTCTTCCTTGGGTTCCTCTTCAAGGTCTTTTTCCTCAACCATCGGTTCTTCCTCAGGCTCTTCATGGATTACATCATCCCATAAATCTATCAGGGCATTGCAATATCTCTCGAACTCGAACATGTTTGGATTGCCTTCTAACATTTCATCTCTAACTATCACTCCCATATCTCCCCATTGAGGTGTGAGGGAGTGTATGAGGTTATTTATGGGTTCAATATGCGTGATCTCCATACCGGCATTAACCGTCGTCATGCATCTCTCATAGATGTCATGCACATAATCGCTAGCGGTCGGTTAGGATCCATTACATAGTTCTCATAAACATGGATAGCAATTCTACGGTTTAAATCTGCCCTATAAGCCCTAGCCGTAGTCTTCCTTGCCGTTTGTAAATATCTAACCATTCTGTCACATAAATGCCCAATTATGCCTTTTATCACATAACATCATAACATACATTTTCTTTATGCCCATAACTTTAAATTTTAGCCCAAGTCCAATACATCTTTGAAACAGCACATTTAACTTTAACATAAACATATACTTGAAAATGTGTCATAACTTATCAAAGTATCAAATCATAACTTCCATAACTTTAAACTTTGCACATACCTGGGCTGTAGGATGGATGAATGCAATATGCCATGGAATACCTTAAACTTTCAATTTTTTTTTTTTTTTTTTTTTTTTTAAAACATACTTGGTCTACAGAACCGGTTTAAAAACCATTGCTCTGATATCACGCTATAACGCCCCAACCCCTAGTGGACTGGGACACTACTTACTTTACTTAACTTAACCAGTGGTTTAGTAACAAGTGAACATATATTAGCGGGAGTTTAAATCTTAACAAACATTCTTTTTGAAAGATATTGAATTAAAACACTTTATAACTTTCCAAAATAACGAAATATAATTTATTTGATGAAATCATGACTTGTTCAAGATACTCGTTGGAAATAACATTTGAAACGTTAAAAACTTTAAATCTAAATCACTCGTTGGAACCATTTGACATGAAAGGTGCATGTCGAACCGAAAATACCATTTGACACACAACATTAACCTTTAAATATATGTCGTACAGATGGAACCATTTGACATGAACGGCACATGCCGAACCGACGATACCATTTGACACACAACATTAGCCTTTAACGTAGACCATTACTTGCTAGAAATTATAATTTAAACACGTATAACAACTTTATACTCCTCTACCTATCTCGATTTGATGCTTGATGAACTTTGAAAAACTTGGATGAACTTCAAAAACTTTGACGAAACTTGGACGTTGGACCTTCCTTTGTTGTTCGAAAACACATTTTGAAATCACAAAAAAACCTTTGATAAGTGCGCTTTTACACACTTATTAGACACTTTTTGGGATTGATAAATTTGAGTATATTTCTACCCATAATTGTGTACTTTTTGTATTTATAGGCCAAAACCCTGAATTGGAATGAAACGGAGGCAAAACGAGTGCAAAATGACTTCAATTGCACAAAAATGTGACGTTGGGGACTGAAATGCACTTGACCAAAAGATGGAGAGCTTTGATTGCAATTTGGTAGGGACTTAAATGAAAGAAAGTTCAAAGTATGAGGACCAAATTGTACTAATTCAAAGATGAGTGATGAAATCGCGCAAGGATAGAATGTTCAAGGACCTGAACTGCAAATATGAAAAAATCCACGCATAACCATGCGGCCGCATAGAAGTAAAAATTCAATGGCGGTCTATTTTCTTTCCACGCATTTTTGGTCAACTTTGGCAATATTTTGGGACTTGTTTAATGGAGATATTTTGGGATATTTTGTGGTGTCTCACATAGCATTGCATATATCCCATATCTCTCTCATTTTCAAGGGAGTAGGAGTTAGAGATTAGTTTAGCTTAGCTTAGCTTAGCTTAGATATAGTTCTCTCTTTAGTTTTCCTTTTCTTTTCTTTATTTTCTTTCATTTTCTTCTTTTAGTTAGTTGTTTCTTTGATTTTTGGTTCATCTTGGGTATGCAAAGTGAATAGCAAGGAGACTACAACAAAGAACTTGGTGGAAAAATTGGAGAATTCAAGCCATACTACAAGGGTTTTATCTTTATCTTTGTTTTATCTTATTTATTTTGCCAAGATTGATATGTATTGTATAAAAGAATCTCTTTGTTATTATTTATATATGATGATCTAAGTTTTTATGTTGGAGTTTATGTAGTATCTTGACTTTAATTTCATTAATTTTGATATATGTTGTTAAAAATACATTTGTTATCAAAATAATGGTGTATTGATTATTAGTTTAAAATTACTTCATATATCTAATCAATAGATGTTGTAGTTAGGTATTTTGTGTAATTATTAAAAAATAGTTGCACTTACTAGACCGAAATAATTGAAACCATAGGTTTGTATGGTTCCGACTATACGTGTTTAGATGATCTAAAAATAGACATCTACCTTATGTGACCCGTTGAGTATTTTCACAGCAATTTAATGCAATTGGTTAATTTTGTATCGACATAGAAATATGTGGTATAATTTAATTAATTAGGGTTAATATCGCTCGAAATAGGATATTAATTTAAAATTGGAGAATCGGATCTAGCTATGTATTTTGGTAATTTGCATGTATGTTATTGAATTGATGTTAATAAAATAAAGGTTAAGTGAAATCATAAATTCCAACCACTTTTCAAATCAAAGATGCAACTACGTCTTTTTAGTTTGTTAGTTTAGTTTTATAGTTATTAGTTTATAATTTAATTTCAATATTAATTGTGTGTGTGTCAGTCGTTGTTAGAACTAAAATCGATTAGAGTACGTAACTTCAAAGTAACATTCCTCATGGGATCGATATTACTTGTTCATGATCCGTGCGCTTGCAGTACATTTTTCAGCGAACAAGTTTTTGGCGCCGTTGCCGGGGAATGTTTTTACTTTGATTACTGCTTTAGTTAATTTTAGTTTTAGCAACTTGTAATTATTTGTTTTTACTATTTGTATATTTTGGCTAACCCCGTATTACTAATTTTTCTTGTATCTGTAGTCTTTTTCCTGCACCCTGCACTTGTCTGATATTTGCAGGTTTCTAACCTAGGTAAAGTAACAAGATGTTTGCACTATCGAGTCTCTACGGTGACTATACAAATATTCTTGGAGGTTCAAGATGTGATATTTGTTTAGCGGAGCATTGTACAGGGATGTGCTTGTATTCGTGTACCGAAGCTGCAATGTTGAAACTTCTAAAGTTTCGATATTATTTGAAATGTCGGAGACAAGCACTGGACAATTTAGATGAAAGTTATATGCTCTCAGGAGACTATGTACCTGATGATTGGGATGAGGACATCAAATTCCTAGGAGATGGTCCTCCATGTTTGAATGAGAAGATACTTGCAAAGTATTACAATGAGCTTACCCGGTTGGATGAGGAAGATATGCTAGTGGAAGATTACAAATATTGGGATGGATTTAGGAAGTGGGGGTCTTATCCACTCGAGGAAGTCATTGAGACCGACTTTTCGTTGCCCGTAGCATTGGATTGCCAATCGGTCATTCAATCCGAGGATATATCAACGATTGTAGAAGAACCTGAAGAGAGTGCTGATTTAATCACAAATGATTTTAGTGAAGATGTAGAAATCATTGAAGATCATTCGGCCGACTTCAGTGATTGCATAGAGTTTGATTTTGTGATTAACTCCAATGAGGAGGTAGAAATCTACAGTTTTGAGTTTGAATCGGGTGGAATGGATAGGTTTTATTATGTTGAAAAGGGCACTGAATAGTTTTGGCGATCGAATGAGGAGTGGATCCGAGCTAAAAGAATAAAGCTGGTCCGAGCATCCAGAGCTTACTTTTTGGGCCCATAACATTTTGCATAGTCGAGCTAATACTATAAAACAGCGCTTGTTGGGAAGCAACCCAACTTTTCTAAACCTTTTGTGTTTTTATTTACTTTTCTGTCTTTTTATGCTTTTAGTTATATTTCTGTTTAATAGTTTAACTTCTTGTAGGTAATGTTTTTTTTGGAAGTCCAAAGTTGCATGGTTCCTCACGAGTCTGAGCTGAATTGGAGTACAATGAGGTCTGTTGCCCAAGCTACTCAATTGCATTTCGAGTCCAGTTCATGCATTAGTTCTTCTTCATAATGGATTCAGGGAAGTTCCTTTTTACTCTTTGCTTTATATGTTAATTTACACATCGAGGATAATGTGTGAATTAAGTTTGGGGGTATTGAGCCTTGCCGGCTATTGTGTGCTTTAATTTGATGTTACAGCTTTGCCGGCTGTTTTGAGTTTACATTGGTGATTATGATTGGTATGTTAGATAGCCTTGCCGGCTCAGGAGTGCATGAGTTGAAATTGTTATTGATTCATGAGCTATGCATGCGCAAATCCAAATATGCTATTTGTGCGATTTTTCAAAAATGGCTTATTCATTGTGAGATCATACGTTACATTGAGCGCATAGTCACGATTGATTATCATTTAGATGCGGAAATAGGTGTTAGATGTGAAAGTTTTGAATTGGTATAACTTAGGTTGTGAGTTGTTTTTAAAAAAAATTATCAACCTATACTCTTTTTCTCTTTCACTTTACCATAGTCTGAGGAAATTTTAAATCAGCTAGTTAGTTATTTTCATTGAAGATGTAGTAACTAAATAGTGTGAACACAAAAGCTGGTGAGATTTTGAGCCTATTGACTGACATTTATTACATTCTCATTTCTTTCATGTGTGATTATTCCATGATTGTGTTTCTCTAGAACTTGCGTTGCTTCTTGTCAAGATCACATTGACACATGTATGCATGAATATGATTAAAGCCATCTTTGACTTACCACATTTACCAAATAGCTTACACTGAAGTTAATCTTTCCTTTTGATAACCTCCTTTGTGCCTTATTTGTTTTTTCTTTGGTTTACCTACATTTCAAGCTTTCATATATTGAAAAACAATATTCTTAACCAGCCTTTGAAGCTAGTGGAGTGTTGTTGGGCATCTGAATGTTGGGTAGGGATAGAAAAGAAGTTTGGGGGTATCAATTTTATTGAGGTACTCTGTTTGGTGTAGTGGTTGAAAGAATGAGGAAAAAAATGAATAAAGGAAAAAAGAAAAGGATGAAAAAAATGAGTGACGGGGAAAAAAGTGTGTGAATGAGACTGATTTGTATGTCTATATGTATGATTCCTCCTGATATTCAAAAGAAAAAGGTGATTGTGCTGAATTGATGACGATGAGTGAGAAGCCATTATTAGGAGGGATAGGGTTGTGTACAGATCATATCTAAGTTGTTGCTGAGTTGAATATCTTTACTCCACTGATCTATATTTGAGGCTTCTTAGTCACTTATCCATATATTTCCACACCTTTACCTTAAGCCACATATAAACCCTGTAAAGTCCTTATGATTTATGTAATGCATGTAATCTAAATGGTGGCAATTGAGAAAATATGCAAGCTTATGGTAGAACATTTTCATTGGAATGATATTGAGCGAAACATTGACCTGACCTTATACACTTGAGAGTTGAGTGTTCATACTACATTATTCTGTGAGGTTCTACTTGTTCAGTTACTCTATTTTCACTTGAAAATGCATGCTAGTTGATTATATTTTTTAGCTTTTAAAAGAAAAGAGTGATTAAGAGCAGCCTTAGATTTACACTTGGGGGATTGAAATGAATTATCTATTTTAGTGTGAATCTTATGAGCGTGTAATGATATATTTGACCACTGAGGGTCGGGTTGTGACCAATTTACATATTTTTCCGGTTTGACAATCTTTTCTTAGTTTAAATGATAATTGAAAATGGCTATGCACACACACACACACACACACTGATCTGACGTTGGATAAGTTGCAATTATTTTTGATAGCATTATTTGGAAGTATGGTTGTGAATTGATATACAATTTTTATACTCATTGATATATTTTTAGCAAGTATCTAATATGTTGATTATTTTCACATTTGCATGATTATGTTAGAAGTAATCTTGCTCGAGACGAGCAAGAACTCAAGTTTGGGGGTGTCATAAGTGCGCTTTTACACACTTATTAGACACTTTTTGGAATTTAATTGTTGATAAATTTGAGTATATTTCTACCCATAATTGTGTACTTTTTGTATTTATTGGCCAAAACCCTGAATTGGAATGAAACGGAAGCAAAACGAGTGAAAAATGACTTCAATTCCACAAAAATGTGAAGTTGAGGACTGAAATGTACTTAACCAAAAGATGGAGGGCTTTGACTGCAATTTGGTAGGGGCTTAAATGAAAGAAAGTTCAAAGTATGAGGACCAAATTGTACTAATTCAAAGATGAGGGATGAAATCGCGCAAGGACAGAACGTTCAAGGACCTGAGCTGCAAATATAGAAAAATTCATGCGACCGCATGGATTGATCTGAGACGTCAAACCATTATTTTGGTTTGTCCATGCGACCGCATGGATTATAACCATACGGCCGCATAGAAGTAAAAATTCAATGGCGGTCTATTTTATTTCCACGTGTTTTTGGTCAACTTTGGCAATATTTTGGGACTTGTTTAATGGAGATATTTTGGGATATTTTGTGGTGTCTCACATAGCATTGCATATATCCCATATCTCTCTCATTTTCAAGGGAGTAGGAGTTAGAGATTAGTTTAGCTTAGCTTAGCTTAGATATAGTTTTTCTCTCTATTTTTCCTTTTCTTTTCTTTATTTTCTTTCATTTTCTTCTTTTAGTTAGTTGTTTCTTTGATTTTTGGTTAATCTTGGGTATTCAAAGTGAATAGCAAGGAGACTACAACAAAGAACTTGGTGGAAAAATTGGAGAATTTAAGCCATACTACAAGGGTTTTATCTTTATCTTTGTTTTATCTTATTTATTTTGCCAAGATTGATATGTATTGTATAAAAGAATCTCTTTGTTATTATTTATATATGATGATCTAAGTTTTTATGTTGGAGTTTATGCAGTATCTTAACTTTAATTTCATTAATTTTGATATATGTTGTTAGAAATGCATTTGTTATCAAAACAATGGTGTATTGATTATTAGTTTAAAATTACTTTATTTATCTGATCAATAGATGTTGTAGTTAGGTATTTTGTGTAATTATTGAAAAATAGTTGCAGTTACTAGACCGAAATAATTGATACCATAGGTTTGTACGGTTTTGACTACGCGTTTAGATGATCTAGAAATAGACATCTACCTTATGTGACCCGTTGAGTATTTTCACAGCAATTTAATGCAATTGGTTAATTTTGTATCGATATAGAAATATGTGGTATAATTTAATTAATTAGGGTTAATATCGCTCGAAAGAGGATATTAATTTAAAATTGGAGAATCGGGTCTAACTATGTATTTTGGTAATTTGCATGTACGTTATTGAATTGATGTTAATGAAATAAAGGTTAAGTGAAATCATAAATTTCAACCACTTTTCAAATCAAAGATGCAACTACGTCTTTTTAGTTTGTTAGTTTAGTTTTATAGTTATTAGTTTATAATTTAATTTCAATATTAATTGTGTGTGTGTGTCAGTCGTTGTTAGAACTAAAATCGATTAGAGTACTTAACTTCAAAGTAACATTCCTCGTGGGATCGATATTCGGACTTAAAAGATCCACTATATTACTTGTTCACGATCCGTGCGCTTGCGGTACATTTTCCAGCAAACAACCTTTTTGCAGAATCTTTTTTTGGCTTACACTTAAAACTTCTGAAAAACACTTTGAAAACCACCTTCATTTTCTCTTCCAAACTCTCTATTTTTCTCTCAACTTCGAAAGCAAATTCAAAGTGCTTTTGGTGTGAAAAATCAAATGAGTGAAGAGGGTATTTATAGGTAATGTTTGGGGTCAGTGAAAGGTCATATTAAATAGGGTAATTAAGTTGTGCAAGTAGTGGCCATTAATTCTCAAAAATCGTGTGTTTCGGCGCTTCCGGTCGACCGGTTAGTTGCTCCGGTCGTCCGGTAGTCCGGTTGACACTGCATAGTTTACAGTATATTTATCATAACTTTTTCTCCCGATATCCGATTGAGTTGATTCAAAGTGAGTTGGAAAGCTAACTCAAAGAGTTACAACTTTTCTTCAGATATCATTTTCCAATTCGAATGTTTTCTATGTCGAAAATGGGTCTCAAAGGATACTAAAAATATTTGAAGTATACTTTAGCCATAAAATGAAATACTTTGCATTCCGTCCAATTTTCATCAAATCGTTTTTAAGAAAATACTTTATAAACATCATTTTACCTTTAAACATGTATTTGACTATCTTTTGAGCTTATATTTCCTTTATTGGGCATAATGTGAAGTTAATCACACAATTATGGGCCTAACTTTATAGAAAAGATTCGGGCCTCTACATGACAGGCTTACATTTCCTTTCGTACTTAAGTCTATTGTGGGGTTGAATGTAAAATGGGCAGGGGATTCTGTTTATGGTGGGATATTGAGAATGGGTCTTGAGTATGATGATTTTGTGAGGGTTTCGTTGGTTGATATGTATGTGAAGGTGGAGTTGTTGGGGCATGCTTTGAAAGTTTTCGATGGAAATACTGAGGGAAATAGGGCTGAGAGTATTCTTTTGTGGAATGTGATAATTAATGGATGTTGCAAAAAGGGAGTTGAAGAAGGCCTTAGAGTTGTTCAAGGTGATGCCACAGAGAAATATTGGGTCTTTGAATATCATGATTAATGGTTTGATGAGAAATGGAGAGGTGCAACAGGCCGTTGAATTTTTTGACCAAATGGAGGAGAGGAATGTGGTTTCTTGGACAACAATTGTTCATGGATCATCACAGAATGGGATGCGTGAAAAGGCGTTAGAGATGTTTATGAAGATGGTAAAGAATGAGGGAGTTAGGGCAAACGAGTTGACAATTGTTTCCGCACTTTCTGCTTGTGCAAGACTTGGAGCACTTGAAGCAGGCAAAAAGATACATGATTATGTTTCAAAATTTGGGTTTCAGATGAATGTTGCTGTTGGAACAGCTCTAGTGGATACGTATGCAAAATGTGGGTATATTAAGTCTGCATCCGCCATAATTTGTTATAATAAATAATTATGGTCGACAAATTTGTATACAAAACTAAGACGTCAATGAGCGCTATTGTACTTTTGAACAATACAATAATTCTGGAATAAAAGTTTAGAAAATAGTTACTTGATTCTTCCTGATTATTACTTCGGCACAAATAAAGATGGCAAAAAGACCTTGTTACATCCAATACTCGCTGACCCCGTCCTCGAATGGGACGTAAATTTCTACCTAATAAGGTAACATTGGTGGGGATGAGGTAGGGGACGTTGCCTCGAAACAAGGGCATAACGGGTACGTCGAACATAGTCCCCCATTCGATTTAAAATTTATTTCAAAATACAAATTTTTTATCAATAAGATGAAAAGAATCATTATCATTTTTAGAGGACACGTTTATTTTTCTTCAATTTGAAAAAAAAAAATAATGCTTTTAATTGACTAAAATTTAAAAACTGAAAGTAAAAAATAAAAATAGAGTCATTGTCTCACCCTGTAAGAAACAATTGGATATCAATGGTTAAATGACAGTTTAGTTGTGATGAGTTTTATTTTTTTTTTTTTTTATAGTGAATAGACTTATATGGTTTAGTGTATTTATGTGGAGTGTATTTTGTGGATGGAAATAGTAGAGAGTACTTTAATTTAATAAGATAGTTGAAGGAAAAGTGGGATTTGTTTTAAAATGCAAGAGGCCGATTTTTATTTTTATTTTTCTCAAATTGGTTACAATTGAAGGCAACCACCTATTTATAGCAAACAAAATGGAGGTAGCAGCTTTTTAGATAATTCATATTTTTCGTTATTTAATTTTCCTTAATTCTTAAGGAAATCTAGAAATTTCTAATTTTTGTTATTTAATAATTATGTTTGCTTGTTCACCAAGAAACTCTAATGAATTTTAGAGAGTATACCTTCTAGAATATGCTCCAAATATTAATACTCCTCATTGGTACATATTTTAGTAACTCCAATAATCTCTTGCAACAATTCAAGCTTTGTTCGTGATAGTGCCTTCATGAAAAATATCTGCTAATTGTTCTTCAGTTCTGCAGTGTTTGAGCTCTATTTCTTTGTTTCCTTCTGCTTCTCTGATGATGTGATACTTGATGTCAATATGTTTAGTTCTGCTGTGGAATACAATATTCTTAACCATTACTATAGCTGACTTGCTATCGCAGTAGATCTTTGTTGCTTCATCTTATGGTTTTCCCCTATTTTCAAGTATGCATTTTAGCCATATAGTTTGAGTCGCTGTCATTATCGCTACAATATTCTCTGCTTCAATTGATGATTGTGCAACCGTTGCCTATTTCTTTGATGCCCAAGAGAATATTCAGACACCTAGTGTAAATGCATAACTTGATGTACTTTTCATATCATCCACTGATCGCCAATCACTGTCGATATATCCATGTAGTCTTGAGTCTAGCATAGATCGATACCATATTCCATAGTCTTTTGTTCCTTAGACGAATCTTAGTATTCGCTTTGCAGCTCCATATTGAACTGGACTTGGATTCCACATGAATCTTGAAAGTAGACTGGTTGCATACATTATGTCGGGCCTCGTAGTTGTGAGATAGAGTAAACATTCAATTAGGATTTAAAATTGTGAAATGTCTGCTTTTGGAGTACCATCTTCTTTTTTAAGTGATTTGTTGCTATCCGGAGATGTTGCTATAGTGTTACAACTTTCCATCTTGAACTTCTTTATAAGATTAGTAGTACACTTATTCTAAGTAATGAAGATCTCATCTTCAGATTAAGTATCTCGATCCCAAGAAAATAGTGCATTAGACCCAGATCAATCATCTCTAACGTTTTCATCATATCTTCCTTGAATTTCTCAATCATCTTTTCATCGTTCCCTGTATTCCTAGAGAGATTTCTCGAAAGAGGGAACCGAACATTCAAAATGAAAGAGGTATTAGGAATATTAAAATTATAGTTCCCTCAACAAAGTTTGCTTCCACCTCTGAGCCTACTACTAAGATACCGGAAGCGGTTTTGATTCTAGACCACAATAATCTTGGAGATCGAGCATTCTATGTATCCAGAAAAACTCTAACTCTGCAAGATGAATGTTCTGGAGATTAGATAAGTTTTTTTTAACATACTACTCGTATTTGATCTCATGCAACAAACTTCAATTTCAACATCTTCTTTCCCAAATATATAAAATTAAATGATCTGTAAAACCATTGCTGCTTCAAGATGTTCTGAATCCTTCAAAAGGTAAGTTGGAGCATCTCATATTAACATCAATCTCCCGAATACACCATCATATATTTAATTTTTAGATATGTCGCCTAGAACATGAAACGCAAGTATGCTCTTTGTTTTTCTTTGTCTATTCTTTTTTTTAATCTTCATTTTTTTGTAGGTTTTTCAAACGTTCCTAAATGATTGAATTTCTCTATGAATCCAAACTCTTTGCCAGGTCATATTGGCGAGAATGATGGGAAAATCGATGCACTTCAAGGAATAGATGGTATTCATGATTTTCATGGCTCACCTTGCAAATATCCGAGTCTATTAATGAAGGTACTTCGACGTTTAATGTATATGAGTTCCATGAT
Organism: Osmanthus fragrans; assembly: GCA_019395295.1. Classification (NCBI taxonomy): domain Eukaryota; kingdom Viridiplantae; phylum Streptophyta; class Magnoliopsida; order Lamiales; family Oleaceae; genus Osmanthus; species Osmanthus fragrans. The sequence goes on along the minus strand of CM033356.1, from coordinate 18,576,463 downwards.
GAGGATGAAGTGAATTCTGAGACTCTAAGATCTAACATTTCAAAGATCAACCAAGAAATCACAGTTGCTCCATCTTCATTGGCTTTATTTAACATTTTGCCTTCAAAGACAAACAATCATCTGGCTGTGCCAATTTGTTCTTTCATGCCTGGTCCTGCACCTGGGTTATCTCAAGAGTTTCCTTACGTGAAGGCTGCTCTGCAAGAAGCCATGACTAATTATCTTCAAAAGTGTTTTAGAGATGTTTTGAAGCATGAATTTTCTAACATCCAATCTTGGTGGGACGAAAACAATTTAATTTTTCAAAATGTGATTACCAACTCATATACGCAGATCCAACACCTTTGATGAAACGTATGGATATGTTTCTTAAGGAAGTTGATCTTTATTTATCTAGAAAAAAAAAGCGGCATTGGAGTGTCCAACCATTGAAGAAAATGCTAAGTAGTTGAAACTTTTGAATGTTTAGCTGAAAGTAGAGGATTCCACGTTTTCCATTGGAAGATAAAAGTAATCAGTTAACTTTCGAGTTGGACAAACTCTGTGATGAACTTCAAACACATCAAAAATAAAAGAGTATGCTTGGAACTGTAAAGACAACATTAGAAGAATCGCTAACTAGAGACGTCATTAGGGTAGTATCCATTGACCAGACAAGGAAGACCCTTGAAGATAGATTCCTGCAAGTGATTAATGGCGAGTGATATTGATAGAGTTGAGACTTTCTGATCTTCTTTAAGACCATATTGCATGAACTTTGATTTGCCATCACTCTTTTTTTTATGATGAACTTTTTTTTTCATGTTATTGTGTGTGTTTTTAATTGCAAAAAATGGTAAACAAATTGGATGGATTTATTAGTTGCGACTGAACTTGAATTTATAATTTATTTAAGCTGCAAACATACCCAAAATGGATAAAGTTAAACTTAATTCATTACAAAAACATTTTTTTTTTTTGTTTATTTGGGGGGGGGGCCGTTCACATTTTATCATCTTGCGGGCCAGGGGTATTACATTTTATTACAATAAAAAATTTAAAAATTAAAAAACTTCAAGCGTAAAAATGCTTTAGAAATTTTCCATTGATAGACCCAATTTGCAGTCCATCTTTGTCGACAATCTTGTATGCTACGTTAGTAAATACATGAATAACAAGAAATCGACCATTTCATTTAGACTAGAACTTGTCCCCTATTTTTCTTTTGATTATGATCGGCCTGTGTACGGCAAGTACCAGATTTCCAACCTAAAATAATCTTGGTAGCACTTTTTTGTTGAAGGACTTGGTCATTCAAGTTTGATAGCACTCCAGGTGCATTTGTGCTTTTAATCTCTTCTCATTCAAAACTTCTAACTCTTTCAATCGAAGACGAGCATTTTTTTCATTTGTCAAACCTTCTTGGATGGTAATTTGAAGTGACGGGATTTGTCACTCCAAATGAAGTACAACTTCCACTTCATACACTAAGGTATAAGGAGTGGCTTGTGTTGGAGTCCGATAAGTAGTTCCATAAGCCCATAAGACTTCACCGATTCTTTCATGCCAATCTCTTTTTGATTTAGGGACAATCTTTTGTAGTATACTTCATAGAGTCTTGTTGAATGCCTCTACTAACTCGTTAGCTGCTGCATTGTACATGGATGAGTTGTATTGTTTAAATCCAAACTTTGCATACAAATTGTTATGTGGCTATTGCAGAGGGATTTTCCATTATCAGCGATGATGTGTCGCGGGATCCCATATTGATAAATGATCTGGATACGGATGAAATCTGCAACATTTTCTTTCTTTACTTCCTTCAATGGTACGGCTTCAATCCACTTAGAGAATTAGTCGGTCCCGACGAGGATGTATAAATGTCCAGCAGAAGACTTTGGAGTTATGGGTCCAATTGCATCAAGACCCCATGCATTGAATGGTCATGAAGTCTGAAGCTACTGTCGGATATAACAGTTCTGGAGGTTGATGGATAAATTTGTATGGACTTGGCAAGCTTCACATTGTTTTGCATAATTCATCGAGTCTTGTACCATTCGGCCAGTAGTACCCCATCATCTTTATTCAAAATTGGAGCTTAGGTCCAGATTGATGAGCACCACAAATTCCAGAATGGGCTTCTTCCACGACATATGTTGCTTCATCATTACTTAAGCATAAAAAAAAACCTTCATCAAATGATCGTCGATAAAGCATCCCATTGTAAAAGACAAAGCAAGACGCATGCTTCTTGATTTTGATTTTTTGTTGTAGATTATCTAGTAGCTTTAATGTTGAAGGAAATCGATTTTTGGTTATATCAAATCTTCTCTTTCCTCATCTTTGATTAGTTCGACGCTATTGTTCTCTTCCAGATTACTTGGCAACAACGAAAGAAGCACCCATCTTTGAGCAATTGATATGGAGTGGGAAAAATCTTTATTCGACTTGGCTAAAACAGCGGCCAAATTAGTTAAGACATCAGCTTTTCTATTTTCACTTCTAGGTACAAATTTGATTTTTAATGAATCAAGTCATTTCATAAGCGTTGATGCATATTCATGATATGACTTCAAGTCTGAATTGCGGACTTCATACTTGGCTAGTAGTTGATTGATTATCAATTTAGAATCTCCAAAGACTTCCAGTTAATGGATATCCATGTCTAACATTGTCTCTAAGCCAAGGATAATGACTTGATATTCCGCCACGTTGTTTGAACATTTCTCTATTAGGGCAAAAGAGTAAGGCATAATAAGATCATGTGGAGTAACAAAGACAATTCCTGCTCCAGTACCATAACTTCGAGTTGCCCCATCAAAGTATAGCCTCCATGATGGTATAACTTCAGTAAATAAAACTTCTTCATCCGAAAAGTCTTCCTGAAGTTCCCATTCTGCCGAAATTGAATGGTCAGCAAGGAAATTTGCCAAAACTTGTCCTTTAATGGCCTTTTGTGTAATGAATTTGACATCGAACTCAAACAATAGAAGTGCCCATTTTCCAATTCTTCCAGAATGAATCAGCCTGGACATTATATACTTTAATGGATCAATCTTTCAAACAAGATTAATTGTCTGTGATAGCATATACTGTCTCAATTTTTTAGCTCAAATATCAACGCAAGGCATATTTTTTTAATAAGTGAATACTTCATTTTAGCGTCTACTAGTGTCCGGCTCAAGTAATAAAGTGCATTATCTTATCATTCATCGTTGACTTATGAGTACGGGCGGGTGAAACAAATATTGTTTAATACTTTGAAAAGCACTTTGACAAATGTCATCTCATTCTAATTGTACATCTTCATTTACCAATTTGTTGAATGGATGGCAATGTCCGGCAATGTTAGAGATAAATCTTCGAATGTATGCAAGTTTTTCTTGAAGACTTGTCAAGTCATTCACATTTCTTGGCTCTAACATGTTGATTATGGTGTCAAATTTTTATTGATCTATTTCAATGCCCCGATGTCAAACAATGAAGCCAAGAAATCTCCTAGAGGTGACACCAAATGTACACTTCAGCAGATTTATCTTCAATTGATGTCGTCAAAGCCTTTTGAAAACACATCGTAAATCTAGTAGAAGATCGTCGCATTTTTTGTTCTAACAACAAGATCATCCACATAGCATTCCACATTCTTATACAGCATGTCATAAAAAATCTTTTGCATTGCCCACTCGTAGGTTGCCCCTACATTTTTTAATCCAAACAGCATAACTTTGTAACAATATATGCCCTTAAGAGTACATAATGATGTAAGTTCTTCATCTTTTGAATTCATCTATATTTGGTTATATTCAAAAAATTTGTCCATGAAAGATAGGCCTTCATACCCAGTAGTAGCATCCACCATCAACTCTGTTATCGGAAGTGAAAATCATCTTTCGAACATCCTTGATTCAGACCACGAAAGTCAAAACGGACTCGCAATTGTCCATTATTCTTTTTGACAGAAACAATGTCCGCAATCCAAATTGGATATTTGACTTCACTTATGAATCCAACTTCAATAAGTTTGTTGACTTCCACTTCAATTTGAGGAATCAATTCTGATCGAAATCTTCTTTGAGGTTGCTTGATCAGTCGAACTCTATGTCTAAGTGTAAGGTGATGCACTGCAACACTTAGATCTAACCCCGACATTTCTTTGTAAGACTATGTAAATACATCTTTGTATTCTTGAAACAAATGGATGTACTTTGATTCCTCTTTTTTTATTTATTGAGGAGAGCCCTTACAAACACTGGTCTCAGGTTTTCTTCAGTCCCCAAGTTCATTTGTTTCAAGTCATCCACAGTAGCTTGTCCACATTCTTCAAATGTAGGTGGGGGTTAGTTCGGGTTCATCTGTTGTGGTAGAGTTTTCAGACTTAGAGTCTAAGTTGGAAGCTTCTTCAAAAGCTATGTGATTGACGAATACTTTTTCCTTATCTTCATAATTCCTAAAGGATAGGGAAATTTTTTGATGTTTTTCGTTTTCTTCTTGCTCATTGAGGCTTTGGATTAGGATTAGAAGTTTTAATTCCAAGTTGAGAAAATGCAAATTGTCTTTTAGATGACTTATAGGATGGTTGTACATTCTTATCAATTTAGGTAGAATAAGAAAGATCATCAATTAACTTTCGGAAGACAAAAGCTTTACCTTTTATGTCAACCATCGGAGAGGGTTCTCCTTTTAACCTTTTAAACACCAAACTCTGGCATTCTCACTTTCAATTCGATCGAACACTGAAGGTCATCAGTTATTGCTAGTTCAACTCAATGGCCTTCGCCTTCAGAATCTGGGCCTCCACTGCCATCTAGAAACTCTTCTAAAAGGAGAAAGATTCCAAACAGCTCTAAATCAATTACGAACCACAAGTCTTTATTTTCTCATTACCTTAATGAGGAGCTAGATCTAAAGGTGTTGTTGACACTTCTCCCATTTATTTCAAGGTTATTACCAGATCTACTTTTTTATATTTTAACTCCGTCCGAAAGAAATTTTCAAAAGAGCATACCCTTGAGCAAAGGTGGAATCTTATTGACGGTCATCTTTCACTAGTTGTTGTACTTCATCATTATTAGCAGACGGAGTATGAGGTTTGCGTTTTGCATGCTGACAAACAGGAGAAGAAAATTGATTCTTCAAAAAGGCGCGAGACTTTTAAGAAAAAGTTGGGAAAAGTTGAGAAAGAGAAAAGAAAGTACAAGAAAATGAGCAAAGGCGTTGAAACTTTTATTACAAGGGAGACTTCCCTAGTGGCTAATGTTAAGAGAATTTCTAAAGATTTGGAGCTGGCCAAGGCTCAAGATGTTTATATTGCAAAAACTAGCGACGAGTTTTTGTGCCTTAGAGAGGAATTTCATGTCATCAAAGTTGATCAGTACATTCTCTCTCGGGATCTTGATAAGATAAGGAATGAGAAAGCTCTGGTTATCAATCAGGTGGAGAGTACAAAGGCAAAGTTAGCTCTTGCGGAGTCTAGCCTTTCTGAGGAAGTCAACAACAATGAAGAAATAAAGTTCTTGACATTATTAGGAATTTTCATTCTCAGTGGAATATGAATTTTTAGGAGGCTCGTGAAGAAGAGGCCAAGGACATCCATTCTTTCATGGATATTTCGCTAGCCACTGAGACTCCTAAAAAATCCTCTCCTCTGCCAAATCTACCCAACCTGTGGACCTACGCACATTTTTCTAGCGAAGTCGCTGCTAGTGTTAAGCTAGTTGATACTTCTACTGATGTTCCCTCTCCGGCCACAGCGAGTGTTTCCTTTGAGGGTAAAGCTCACACTTTTGGAAATCTTTAGAGACTGGTTAACTTAGATAGATAGCTCACTTTTGTCCTATTTCTTTACTGAAATTTCACTTTTTTCCTTACAATTTATCGATGAGATTTCATTATTTATTTAGTGCGATTTTGTTCATTTGGCTATTTGTTTATGCTCGTGTTGTCTTATTCAATCGTCATTTGGCCACGTTCCATATTTACGATAACTATTTATCAATTAACATAATCAATTGTATTCATGGCAGTCTTCGCATTTTGACAATGTCATTTACCAAATAAACTTTTTAAAATCTTCATAACAACATAAGAGGCTATATATTGAATCTTGTCTCTTGCCATGCCTTTTTTTATTACATAAGTACTTTGCATATTACTACATCATGTTATGATACTTACAAATAGGCAAAAGTGGACTCGTCAATCATTTCATTTGGGGTAGAAATCAGTTCTCGTGTTTCTATGACAAAGTTGGCCTCACCTTTACTCGAGATTTCTTAGGTGAGATAAACCTCATCTTTACCTGAAATTCCTTTGGTAGGATAAACCTCACCTTCGTTTGGAATTTCTTTAGTGGTATGAGATTCATCCTTATATTATCTTTGTTGTGACCTTTTCTCGGATCCACTCTTGTTTTATGCTTCATCTAGTACTTGTGAAGTCATATTTATTGGCAAGCAGGTTTATCAACTTATACTTCACGACATTGGATGTCTGCTTTCCTAAGAAAGGGTTTTCAAGCACATGCTTCTTCTTTTCAACCATAAATATGGTATTATCCTCTGAGGGATTCGTAGATGCATTTTTTAAAGCGTTGACGTAGCATTCACATGCGACAACTTGATTGATAGATGTAATTGCTTTCAGCCGTTTCAGAGTAGGTCTTCACAAGATTCCATTAAAGGCAGTTTTGTTATCCATGATCATGAAATCCATGAATACTTGAAATTTAATTGGCTTTTCACCGAGCTCAATTGACAACGTTATTTGTCCCTTTGAGATCAAGCTATTTCTCGTAAAGTCATACAGAGGTTCAACCATGGGCGTCTATCGGTTATCAATCTGCATTTGATCAAAACAACTTCCAAATAAAATATTCATGGAGCTTCCATTATCCACCAGTATACGGCCAAGGCCATTACGAGCTATTATAGCCCGCACTACCAATGTATCTTAGTAGGGATACATGACTCATGTTCATCATCATTATTGACTAATATTGGAAGAGATATAGTTTTAGGATTACCCCAAAACAAGAATACTTCATACGAGGGATTTTTGGTAGAACGAGCATAATTTCATTACACGTTCATTATTTCTCGACCTATAGAAGGGCCTCCGATTATGGTCTTGATTTCTCTTATTGGGGTAAAGAGCTAGGAGTGTTTGCAAGTGCCTGCGTCGACTTGGACTGCTTTGGCCTGACTCATGGACCTCGCCCTTTAGTTGGATACAGTGGTTTCGTACCTTCACCTTTTTCGTGCGATCCTCTTTGTTGACTTTGCAGTTTTTCCATGTTAGGTACCTCACATCATTCATCCGATATAGTCTTGTAAGTGATTAATTCGACAGTAAATTGTGTAAAATAGCTCTTGAAAGACTCACCATCTTCCTGTCACATATATCATTCAACCACGTAGCTAGTGTTTTCCTTATACTACTCCCGATAAATGCTCCCAAAAATGCCTCCTTCAGTTGTGGCTTGCTTCTGATTGATCCTAGTAGTAATTTGCTATACCACCTCTTAGTAGGTCCGTCTAGTGTTAAATAGAAAGCTTACACTTCAGTGCGGGACCTGCCTTTTTTAATTTTATTTGTGTCATGTAATCAAATAGATGGTATATAGGATCTCCTTTCCCATTGTATTTTTCTATAATAGGGTGAAGAAATTTGCCCGAATTGGCACCTCTTTGATTTCTTTGAAAAACAGTACATATTCATCATCGTCATCCACTTATTATGATCTAGTCGTCTAATTTTTGTATTTCTCAAATAGAAGAATGCTTTAGGAAGTATCGAAAGAGTTCTTTGCTTCATGACCATCCTTACGGTAGTATGGAATAGATCTCTTCTCCTATAAGCTCACCACATTCATCGATTTTCCTATAGCGATTTTACCTTCAATTCGCTCCTTCCTCTTCCTTTTCAATATACTTTCATCACCTCTTGACGCATACAAGTTGCTATTTTTATCGCGGAAAGAGCTTGCGGCATGCTTTCTCAATTCTGACCAAATTCCTCCTGCCGATTTCCTTCCGGATTCTCAATTTTTGCACAGAACAACACACTCTCCACCGTTAGAATCTTTAGTCTTTCCACCATTTTAGAATTGTATTTTTCTTAAGCTGCATTGCAAAGTGGGAGAACGTTGGCATGTGACTTTGTCGGTGTTTCTTCTCGCTGCCCTATCCACAGGATTGTCATTACTACACGCTTCGATTTTAACATCCGATGATAACTTTCCTACTATTTCACTAATTTTTGGCGGGTCTCATAGATTTCATGGATTCCTTACCCGTAATAGAGTTTCGTGGTGTACTTCGTTCAAAATTTCTCACATACAACGTAGATTTGTTGATTGTAAAAATTGAGTTAGGAAATCGTCTCACGTAACTAGGATTTTCCCCTCCTAAACTTTCTAATTTCGATGCTCAAACTTGAAGCAAGAGGGAAAATAACTATTTGAGATGAAAATATTTGAATTACATAGTTTTCTCTTCACTTTGAAGGGGTATTCGTAGATTTCTCTGCAAGTTCTGGGGGTATTTTGTTCACTTAGAAACATGACTGATGACAACTCCTGATTTGGCAGCTCATAACCAACTTTATTAAGAGTATTACGTTTGTTTCACTTGTCCACGTGTAGTCGGCCTGAATGAGGGAAATGTTTGCATGAGAGTTCTGGATTCTTTTTACTTTTAATTTTCCTCGCATATCGCCTTATGCTCCGTGAGCGGTGGGAAGGATTTGCTCTAGTCTTTTCTTTGTCGAACACCAAAAATTTCAATGCACGCACGTTAGTAGAATAATTGAATAAAATCATCTTTTAGAGATAAAATGTGCTAATTTAATTTAAAGTTAAGAATAATATTGCAACAAAAAGAAGTAAGTGCAAAAATGAACAAATACTAAAAACCTTAACTTAAAGAGTGGGGGTAATTATAATCGGTGCTTCAGGCACCCTCCCAATAGGGGGCTGTCACTTGTTTATTATGGCACCCATTAGGTAATCCATTTGGTACAAGTAGAATTATTCAATTATAATAACCTGTGATGTAATGTCTATATAATTATTATCAAAGAAACTAAGGATTACCTTTATTTACACTTTTTGACCTTGAATAATATCTAGTTTGTGTGTGTGTTTTCGTTTTTTTTTTTTTTAAATGAAAAGAAGCAATATTTAGCTCCAACTATTTTCAGATTGTGTAAATTACAGGTGCCAACTCTACATAACTGCTGGTACAAAATTGAGGCAAAACGAACCACGTGAGCGGCGATCTCTGTTTTTAATTCTCTCACTAGAATCTCGTATGAACAAAATTAGACGTGACTCGTGAGTAACCCATCAGTTTTTCAGGTTCATCATATCTTAATCTCTTTACATTCTTAGAAATTTTTGCTTTTGTTAAATTTTGGCTTCATAGATTGATCATTAAATAAATTTGATTAATTTTTTTTGTTAATGTGATTATAATTGGGTTAATTCAGTATTCGATTTGTTCCAGGTTCTGTGTGGGCTTTAGTTATTTTTGGTTAATTAAAGTGATCGTTTATGTTGTTCATTGAAGGTGGTGAATTTGCAGTTTAGTACTGTTGCATGCAATGGCTGATGATATTTCAAGACGTAATAATTTGATGGGTTTTTGTTCGATTAAATCTTTGGATCCACATGTTAATTTTGGTGTAAGAATTGGGTCTTCGTTGAATGAGTTAGAAACTCGTCATGTTAGGATAGAAGAGAGAATTCGCCAACTCATGTTTGTTGCTACTGGCGTTAGGCAGAAGAAGTCTCACCAAGTGCAAGATTCTAAGGAAATTAGAAACTTTTCGGGCCAGATTTTGGTTAATTGGGATAGAGAGAAAGGTGGAAATGATGGAGTTAATGTTGAGGAAAAGACTTCTAAGAATGGAAAGAGTTTTAAAAAGGACAGTTCCCATTTGGTAGGGAAAGCATTAAAGAAGTTGGATTTTGAGTTTAAGAATGCCGATAAGGAGGGTGGAAGCTTTTATGATTGTAATCTATGCTTTGACATGGCGAAGGATCCTGTCTTGACTTGCTGCGGCCACATGTTTTGTTGGCTTTGTTTTTATTTGCTGCCTTATGTTTATTCGACTATTAAGGAATGCCCAGTTTGTACAGGGGAGGTGTCAGATAGTGCAGTAATTCCTATTTATAGCAATGGGAGCAGTGAGCAAGTGTCTGAAGTGGAATGCGGCTTGAAGATACCTCCAAGACCCAAAGCACGTAGAGTTGAGAGTTATAGGCAGCAAGGAGTGGGCCGAAGTCTGTCTTATGCTTCCGTTGCACAAGCACTAAGGGAAATTACTGGTGCAATGGGGAATCAAACAGGGCAACAGGGTGGAAATGGTAACTCCAGTTTAAACTTTGAATCTCAGGGGGTACTAAATGCAGCAGAGCCACGAAGAAACCGAACTCTGGCGATCCGACCAGAACGAAGAGTATTATCGGAAAGAGCTGCTTTTATGGCTTCTGTTACATCTGCTTTAAATAATTCCGAAAGAGCAGTTGAGGATCGTGAAACAGTTGTTAACAATTGGATTCAAGGAAGTGATGCTAGGACTTCAATAGTTGGTGTTGGAAATTATCCTACCAGCGATTTTACTATGGTACGATCTTATAATCGGCCTCCAGAAACAAGGATGGAGATCAATTCAGCTTTGCCCATTTCTTCATCTTCCCAAGCAAGTGATGTTTCTGGTTCTGTTGAAGGTTTCCTGACGTTGACTGCTATTGGGATCAATCCTCCTGTGGATCCTTCTCCATCTTCCTGGGGAAGAACCATTCCACCAAGTGCTTCAGATGTAGACAGTGAAGACTCCCGTGAATCTAGAAGGAGAAGATTGAACTGAATGATTTGTAAATGAAGAAACATAGTAAATAAGGCTCTCATGTAGAATAAAATTTTAGTACCATTGCCTAAATGAACTTGTAAGGATTATATTACCATTTGGGGGAGCAATTATTAAAAAAAAATAATAATAATACATTACAGTATGTTGATATTTATGTTTGTTCGGCAAGGTATATTATCTGGAAGAATTATTCGTGATTAGAGTTACTAATGAAAAAACCCTGCTATCATCACACTCTTTGCATGTGTGACTTATGGACAAAAGCAGCTAAAGAAGTTACCATGAAACATTTTTTTAGCTGAATTTTAGGTAGTATGCACATATTGGGTTGGTTGTTGCTTGTCATTACTTGATGCATCTGCCCATTTGTTTATTCAGATGATATCTTTCTCTATTTCTTCTTTTTAATTTTTAGTTTTTTTACTTGTTTTATTCACTTGTTGTTCATTATAGTAGAATGCATGACACCCCCTCTATTATATGCTCATACTTGTGCAGTTCACTGGGTTCTGAGATTACTTTGATCTCAAAAGGAGGAGCTCTCCATCGCGTAAGTGTTCTGAAACGAATGGACATTTAAAACTCTTCTTTTCTTTCTTAACTTCTTCTCATTCCTTTCAACCACCCTCGTCTTCCTTTCATTGACAGATTATCAATTTTGGCAACACTGCCACCTTGTTGATCAAACCAAATGGCTTCTATTCTATTCAGATGTGGTAATTTAGCTCCTAAGGGGAACATTGAAAATATAAAAGGCCAACTGTCACTCGTGTAACAGTTCATTTAATGGCAGCATATCTTTACTACACATATACAGTTTGGATGTAGTGGGAATATTTTCCTATGGATTATCGATTAGCACTCGGAAAGAAAAAAACCGTTATTTCAGGAGTAATTAATTGTCTTCTTGTATGCAGTAGTCGATACACATGCTCCGCAGGGAGAATCAAGCGTCATTCTACGTGACTCTCTTGTTGGCATCATCAGGGATTTTCCATCAAGAACGAATATTTAGCAATAGGTCAGTTTTAGTAGTTCGTATATTCCAAAGCAGGTGTCTGAGTATTTTACCCAGTAGAATTCCTTCCAATTAGTTTTATTATTTCGTAACTTTGTGGTGTAATTTTTGGAAGTTCTTGTTATGCTTCAGTACAAATCAAAAGACAGTCACACAATATGCTCTCTCTGCACCTTTTTAATCTCTTTTTTTTTGCAGCCATAACTTGCTCATGAATGTTTTCATTGTCTAAAATTCCATTCTCAGTAGCTCAATAGGCTCTATCAAATGAGGTTTTCCATCTTCTGCAGCCTTTTTGTTGAGGTTTTGTTTCAGCAAGCATTATATAGATTAGTAGATGGTTAGCATCTTGCATATTGTTGCCAGATTCCAATGTCGTGAAATGTATCAGTTTTGTTTCATTTGTAACAGACACTTAGCAATTAGAGCACCTCTTCGTTCTAGATGGATAGAACATAGTCTGGATCGAGTTCATTTTTCAATAAACTGAATGACTTATTCCTTCAGCCCACGAGATATGTATTTTAATTGCAGGTGAACTATGAGAACCTAGACAATGTCAAATTAATTGTGTTTTTTATTTGTACAGGCTGCAAGTTTACATTTTGTGGTGTATCTATTGGTTTGTTGAATGCTTTCTGCTGTTCTAAAATTATGAAAATGACCTATTCTTTGTCTCCACTTCTCAATTATTGATCCCAATAATTGAGTTTTGTTTATTTCTTTAAGTTGGAGGAGTTGGAGATTGCTTAAACTTCGAGAGATGTGTTCAATGGCTGGATATGGTGCTAAAATGCTTGTAAAACACTTTTAGCAATTGATTTGAGAAAATTAGGTGGGGCTATAAGTTTACTATATTGAAAATACTGTAGTAATATAGTTGTAACCTTTCAAGATAATTATTATTATCTTTATTTTATATCTGTTTTTACAATATTAAGCTTAGTTCATCTCTGCTGTTCATTATTTATGGGACTCATCACAGCCACTTCTACTAGTGCGTGGCTCTTCATTGTCTGCCTTTTTCTCCCAAACCACGCCAAATAGCCAATAAATGTCTGGGTAAAACCCAATTTCATCTGGGGATTGATGTTTACTGTAAAATCCCACTTCCTGGTCCTTTATTCATATTGTTCAAGTAAGAAGTAATATATCTATGCATGTGTACACAAAAATTACTTAAAATTAATCTTAATTAATTTTAAGCTTAGCCAAAAATGTAAATTACTTATTTCAAAAGTAATATCTGCCTTGCTAAGTAATTACAGTAAATAATTCGATGGATATTCAATAAGTTGTAAATTTGCACATGGATGTCAATGGTGGTAGATGATAACGAATAAAGATCGGGTCAAGACTGCCTTATGACATGACTCTTATTTTAACATAATGTTCGATCGTTAAATAAATATTGATTACTTATTTGTATTTTTTTAAGTATTTATTGTAGTTATAATTATGAGAATGCTATTAAGTGCTTTCGATCGCTTTGTGACAATATAATTTAGGTGTTGACATATATAAATAAGATAGATATCCCTCATGTTAGGTAATTTGTTGTCAAACGACCTCCTTGGGTTATGATGTTAACTCGGTTTTATTTCAATTTGCTTAGACCAAATGATTGAACAGTATATCGGCACTATTAATGGAACGACCCAACTCCGATTTAATTTGGGTCACTCGAAGCAGCCTAATAAATTAGAGTTGCTCGTGACCCGATCCGTTTACTTGGATGACTATATTGTGTTACCCTCTTAAGCAGCCCATGTGTGTTAGTGATTGGGCCTTATTTACCTATTGGGCCACTATTCATAACATAACCTAATTTACCTTATATTGTTGCCCCTTTGTTATATTACTTGGCTTAGTCTCTGCTTTCATGTGCGTTCACGGTTGTTACCTCTGTCTCTCGTCATTCGACTGCCATTCTTGAGCTTCTCCCTTCTTCAACCTGTGTGGTTGTCTTCTTTGTGATCTTTTGTTCTTTTGTGATCTCTTTGTGGGTAAACATAAGCAACCGTATTGGGAGTACATTGTGTTGGAGTTTTTGGGTTGTGACATTCTTGGTGTCGATTGAGGACAAACTAAGCCCGGAGATCCTTGGTATTGGTGCTGGTTCATCTCCTCACACGTCATATTCAATCAAGAATTAATTTGTCCTAGGCAAATTTTGTTTGATAAGGTCGTAGGATCAACTATTCTACCAATTGTGACATGCAGTTTATATTGATCGTGACAATTGTTCGTTGCCAGAATTCATACTAGTAATATGTAAATTCATTGGATATGACGATTATGTGTAGATTCATTTCAATAGCATGACTGTGTCCAGAAATTAATATATACTTGGTTGTTTTATGGATTGCTTTAATGCAGTGGTTGCAATTGTGAACTCGACATTCCCTGATGCCAATTATTGAAATCCAATTATACTATTAAGTATCTCAATAAGTTGGGGGCTAAAATGAATCAAAGTAGTGAGTACATATTCGAGTTCGAAATTTTGTCACCATACCAATGGATTAATGGGATAAAAATTCATTTGAGAGTAGCTTAAATCTGAGCTAAGTAATTGAGGATCCTTGATTCATTTGTCGAGATTGTATCACGAAGAATCTGTTAAGAAAAAAAACGCTTAACAGAGAAAATAATTTGAATGGAAAAATTGTCATTTTTAACCTCAATCTAATAATTCGACAATGATAGGGGTAAAGATAAAATTAACAAGTTAAGATGGTGTAATTACTCAAAATTAAAATATTATTGTTTCTATAATTTTATATATCAAGAGTTCAGTTTCTCAGACTTTAGTAAAGTGAACGAAAACTAATAATTGATCAGTATGATCTTGGATTGGCTTGATTGTGGTTCAATTATTGGAGCTTAAATTATATAAGCTAGATCAGGTCCCTTTGGTAACTTCTTAAAAGTCTTGAACTTAATTGCAATAGCAATGAAAGTTTAAGGACCGCACAGTCAAAATGTGGAAATAGTTTTCAAGGCAAAGCAGGTGATTTGGAGAAAAGCCCAAGACCTATAAATATTTACCGAGAGATGCTCCATGTCTCGACTTGGGGACATGCTTAAAAACAGGTATTCGAGGGGGGTTGTGAGCACTGACATGACATCTGAACAACTGTGTTCATCTGTCGCCTATAGAGATACACGGACAACTACTTTTTCTTGTTCCCTTTTTATGATTACAATTCGATGTCAATCCAAGTCGTGTAATTGGATTTTGCATTTTTGGTGGCCACTCACCCCTACAGTCATTACTTGAAAGAATACTAAAAAATAAATCGGATCCGAAATTTTCGAGTATTTAGTAAGTGGAATCGTAGGATCCAAATTTAATTATGGAATCGTTCGGGTTCGGTTCTATTCAGTTCGATTCCCAAGTTCTGTACTATAATTAATTTTTTTAATATTTACAAAGTTATATTAATTCAACTAATGACATATACAATCTTAGCTTTTACAAAATAACGTAGTTCAATCTTATGTATCTTTTACGTCTCTCTTTGCTAAATTTTTCATAGATTTTATTGTGAAAATCACAGGAAGATGACGATAGTGAGCTTACAATAATTAAGAGATGCGCTGTCGAATTTCAATTCGATTTCTCTAAAATAAATGATATTATGGTAGAATAACATATTTGGATAAAATTTAGGTCAATTTGATTAAATTGGGCTTGGATTGAAAATTAGAAATAGAAAAATCATATTTTTGGGTTAGCAAATTTATTTAGAAAATAATAAAATAACTTGACTTATTTAAAATAAATAAATTAAAAAATTAGGAAAATTCGGTTCTTTCGTTCTTGATCTAGAATCGAAAATCGAACCGAACCTGTTGGTTCTCTATTCAGATACACGTTCAGATATTTAACTTAAAAAGAACCGCTCGATTCAGTTTAATTCGGTTCGATTCGAGAGTTTTACTTAGCACTATGTGTAATTAATGTGATAAAGTGAACTACACTAGACAGTAGACTTGGTATGTAGGTCACTCGGCCAAATAATATGATGAAATGACCAAGAGTAAGGACCACTGGAAGAGATGTTTTCCATCCTTTCTTTAAATTATGGTAAAGACATAGAGTCAGTATGTAGGTCACTCGGCAAAATAGTTTTTTGTATGCATGGGTCTCAAAATTATAGTAATTATAGTAATCTCAAACAATAATTTTAATAAAAAGAAAAAGATAGATAAAGAATTATTTTCCTCTTAATTGGATTATACAGGAATTATCAACTTCAACGTTTTGGCCTATTCGTCGCCCTGATCATCAAAGTTGTAGTGGAGTACAATAGAAAGCTCGGGAGAGATAAGCCCATGATTGAGACCCATTTTTAAATTAAAAATGTGTTTTAAAATAGTGATTTTTTTAGAGAATGTGCGGTTAAAAAATTAAAAAAAAAAAAAGATATTGGATTTACATGTAAAATTATTCTATAAGAGAATATGTAGTGGAAAATGTAGTTTGAACAAAAAAAAAAAAAATTTAGCCCAAACAAGGACTAAAGTTCTGTACTTCAGATTACTCAATAACAGTGTGTTGTGTTGAAGTGCTACAACTTATGATGACAGTGGTGATTGGGTTTCCACAACCGTTTGATCTTTCAAGCGAAGGATTCACATCTGAGCACTCTTGAAATTTTTTTATTTTTTATTTTTTCAGTTTTTTTCTAAATGATTTTGTTATAATTACTGGGCAAGTTAAAAAAAATAAGCTAGATGTTGTGATAGATTGAATAGTATAGAGCCCAGAATTTTTAACACACATAATATTATATAATATAATTTTTAACCATTTATGTTAAATTATATTTTATATTGATGATGATGATGATGTGTGTGTGTGTGTGTGTATTATTTTACTCATTATTTGGTTGTGGGGATAAATTAAGTCCAAGTCAAAGAAAAAGATTCTTATCGTAACTACTATAAACATAATGGAAAATGTCATGCGTACAAGACATTTCTCTACAGGGTCTTACACGCTCTCACTGTAGGGGCGGGCCCCACATCTATTTTACAAAAAAAAAAGTTGTTTAAGGTTCGTCATTGTGTGTAGTCTGACAGAGACCAGTGAAACAGGGCTCAAACAAAATATCTCAAATACATATCTTCTTCTCCTTTCTTTCAATCTTCTTATATTTTACAACAGTAAGAGCACAAGAATATATTACCGCAGCAAGAGCACAAAGATGTTTAGATTGCACTTTTAATGAGAAGCTAGAATTAAATGTTATGTAAATTGCGTTATTAATGTGCCTGCTACCAATATCGTTGCCTAAAATATTTAAATTTTGTTGCTTTTCATTGCCAATTAAATGTTTAGTTGGTTGACACTGTAATAAGATCATTTCATGGCCATATAATTTAAAATATTTGGATTTCTTATCTTAGTTAAATAAAAGAAAATCTGAAATGTGCTACATATCATTATCAAGACCATGCATTTATGTTTAAAAATTGGTAGAATACATTTCAATGTGTTGTTCCGTCAATTTATTCACCATCGTTGACACTAATTTATTCTGTGATAGTTAGATTGTAATTTTATTTCTTTCTTGTCTTGTTTAAAAAATTAATGCTTAAAATTAAACTCCAATAAATTTTCTATTGTAACTTTATAAAATAGAAAATATACAAGACTCAAAATTTAAAAGATCAAACTTACCCTCTGCTCTTGATAAGATTGAATTTAACAAAATTATGGATTTCAATACAACTATTTCTTAGACTAAGCATATTATATTTGAATTAATTGACCGTTAACATATAAAAATAAATAAAAAATAAAGAGAAATTAACAAATGTTTCTTTAAAGAGACAAAATCAAAATAAATTGTACAAAAAATTTAATCTCTAAATATAAAGATGTTCTATTATACACAACATGCTCTTTATAAAATTAAAAATCTCTTGAAGATACTTTCATCGACTATAAGTCTAATTTGCTTCTCAGTTTTTTCGTGAAGTATCAAAGCATATTAGTATGGAGTACAATCTTCGAACGTACCATCAAAATTCTTCTTTATTACAATAAACAAAAATTCTTCTCCCTATCCATATCTATCATTATCTGCATCGACCAACTAACAAAACCCCAAATCCACTCATCCCAAAAATCACAAAATCTAATTAAAAACTTAGATGTTTAATGCTACAATGCCATCAGTATCACCAAGCAAACACGTTCAAATTGAGACACATCTGAGCAACCAAGTAAAAATGGGCATAATACTTCGCTGAGAAGAGATTTGATATATTAAAAATGAAAAAAATAAAAAAAATATCAATTTCGCATTAAACTGTACATAATTTGTGGTTTCAGATATATAGAGAACGATCCCGGAATTGGCAATTTTTGTAACCAATTCAATCTGGTACTTCGGGTGAAAAGTATTAGTGAACTCTATTTGGCAGCTCTCAATTACATAAACTGCTGATTTAGTGCATAAAATGACAATTGGAGTCGATGGCAAGCATACAGAAATAGTTGTCACTTTTATAACTGCATCCAATACACCAAATTATGCAACTTCATACCGTCAAATGTGAGGGCTTCACCTTATGTCTTCAGTTTTCAGTTTGCAGCAGATTCATTTTTCATGTGTTGCTCTACTACTGGGGGTAAGAGAAGAGCAAGTCTTGTTTTGTATCTAGTAATTCGTTGGAGCCTTTCTTCTCTCAGCCTGCAAAATAGGCACCAACATATTGCCTTAGGTTGGAATGGGAAGTAACTTAGAAAAGGATATTTTATTTTTTAACTTGTTGAAAATTATGTGAAAAGTATTTCAAGACAAGAGAGTCAATTACCGTGATCTAACCCTCTTAGCCCGCTTTATATGTCTTTGCAACAGGTCTTTTGTAGATATATCCTCAACAGGCTCCACGTCCTGAAATATAGTGAGGAAAATTATGCATCTCTTTATTGTATAGAATAGCAAATTGCAGTTAGATGTGCAAAGAAGAAAAAAAAATACAAAGGTAACTTAAAACTTTCATATTGCCACCAGATGTCCAGGTACTTTCAAAGTATAAAATACTAGGCAATCAACAAGCCAAAAACTTCATTCCAAACGGTATAATAATCTCAGCTAATCATTAAAGCCTCCAAACTCTCAATACGTTAGTTGACCATAATGTACTTTCAAAGTATAAAATACTAGGCAATCAACAAGCCAAAAACTTCATTCCAAACGGTATAATAATCTCAGCTAATCATTAAAGCCTCCAAACTCTCAATACGTTAGTTGACCATAATGTCACCAATATCGATGCAAGCAATGTGATAAATGCAATAGCATAGTCAACCCCACAACGCAGCAAAACATACTGATGGGTGCAGCTACAGGAACTCCACTTGTTTCACTTATTCACATCTACCCTTTGTACAGAGCCATTCGCCAATGTACCCATTGAAAACCAATGATCTCCCAATATCTTGTCCAGTTAAGACCTAGCATTGACTAGCAGCAAAACTTTAGACCACCACATCAATCAGAAGATGGAACTTTTTCCAGAACCTATTTCCATCTCCAGAAGCATTTCCCATCTCTCTGTCTCCTCTTTCCCAGTCTCCCTCATCTCCTCCCACTGTTAGTTTGGTGGCATCATCAACTTTGAATTCCAAATATTGCAAAAATGGGTTCATGTCGGCTCCATGTTCAAATAAGAAAAAAGAACATGGCAACTGGTGTATTTGACATGTGTTCTATGTATATCAGTGTCCTATATGTATGTAAGACTGAAGGTCCAACAACAGTGGGGTGTTCTTGATCCAAAGTATAGCACCAATGGCTAACAAGAAACATAGTTAAACATCTTTGTGTGTCCAAAAAGACCATATTAGAGTGGTCTCAATCAAGGTCGAATAAAAACTTTTACCATATAAGTCGAACCTAGTCAAGAACGTAGGGTCATTTGGGTCCCTTTCTATCAAGGTCTCCACTAGAGTCAAGTTAAAAATTCTCCCAGTTAAAAATTCTCCCAAACATAATGAAATAATTCATCATGTGCAGACTAGTTTTAGCTACAGTTAAATTGGACAGAGTTCAGATATATTTAGTCCCTTTCTGTATGTCCATTAGACTGTCAAGTTGCAAATTTACTTAAAACAATAAAGAAAAAGACATGCATCTTTGTCATGTGGTATAACTGTAAAATGTAGACAAATCTGATTCAAACCATACAACATTTTTACAACTTCGGTCCTGAATCTTTTGATTACTAGTTGAACCAAACAGTGTACTGTATTTTTCATTCCAATTCCATTTTTTAGGTCATCCAACACCGATGGTGACCCAACTGCCATCCAAGTGTATTAGGAATTATACATTGTATCATGTGCCATGATAGGAAATATATGAACCAGGACTCAAGTCTTAAATTCCATACGCCATGATCACATGGAGAACATATCTTATATATAAATGGGTTCATCTAATGGTTGTTTTCATTTATAGTACTCTCAACTCTTGATGGGATACAAAGATTTTGACGTCCTGCAAAAAGCTACAAGTTCGTTCTCTGCACTGAAACTAAGCCCCTGTTTGAGCCCCATATTAAAAAAAAAGCGTCATTTTTCCTCAAACTCATATTAAACAACATTCTTCCAATAAAATAATTTTACACATAAACTCAAAACTTTTTTCTACTTTTTAACAACACATTCTCCAAAAAATCACTATTACAAAACTTACTCTATACAAAAATAGGGCTCAAACACACCCTAAATTTACAAACCTCTATTACTTAGCACAAAAATACGGGAGTTAAGAGATGAAAGATGCAAAGCACCCACTTCGAAGAAAACATTATATTCCTTCTAGAGCAACAATTTGAGATGTTATGGATATATACCATTTTATTTGAGGGAAGGTAATCTTTCATGTCAAATTGTTTTAAGCCATTTTAAATTTTCCTTTAAATGAAATCTTTTAAATCATACTGTGAATTCACTTTATTAATTGAGCATAAAATATTATCGAGGCAATAACCATAAAGATAGCAGTGGACAACAAGTCTAATGAGTAATAACTCACATTATAAATTTAAAATAATGGTCTTAAAAGACATTCTGTTTACTTGCGTGATATTATATTATTATGTATATAAATGGCTTTCTCCTGGTATACACATGGATAAAATTAAAGAGTTGATATTATGATTTAAAACTCAAATCTACCTCAGGTTGAAAAACCAGAATACAATGAACCTAAATTACTAGTCCTAGCCAGATAGAATTTGTTTCGCAAAAATTAATGGTTTCTATTTTGTGTAACAGAAGTTTAACAAATTCTGAAAAACTGTGAATGATTCCAAAGACAATAATATTAATTTCTAATACGAACCTTTTCTTCCTCTTCTTTAGCACCTTCCTTCCTCCCAGGAGAATCTGAATGTTGCGCAGCTACTGGCAGAGGTCTTGGAAGACACTTTATGACGTCTTGGTACTGAGGCTGCCAAAGAATTGCAAATATGAATCAAAATATTAATCGAAAAGCAAAAAGTCACACCATAAACGAGAGAGAAAAACTCTTTTACATCAATAGAATGTTTCTCACAAATACGTATGCAATTGCACAAGCTCAAATGCAAACAGAAGTGATGAGAACATTATTGAAAATATTCAAAACTGTAGCTGAAAGAGAGTGTGCAAATGTCAATATCCATGGTCTATGAGTAATTGTTGGAAACAAAGTTAGAAACAGATTACATGTGATTGACTTCAACTTGGAACAAAAAAAAAAAATCCTAGAAACATGGTCTGATTATCTATTTATTTAAGAACACCTTAGCCCAATTTTTTATGCCCAAGCCCATAAGCGAATTCACAAATTACCCTAGAAAAAAAAAATTTAATTTTTAAAAAGGGCAGTAAGCATGGAGGGGACTGTCCCACCCTGCCTTAAGCGGGGATTGGGACAGGAAAATCCCTGGCGGGGAACATGGCACCTCGCCCCATTGCCATCCATAACTCGCCTCGCAACCATGTTTATAGCACAGCGGTTGAGGTGGTGACACAACGGCAATTGCAGGGTTAGGGTTAGAATTTTCTTGAACTTGAAAACTTATCGATCGAAACTTCAAGAACCCTATAAAATAAAACCCTTATTATGTTTCCTACGATATTTAAACTTGAAAGTCTTCTATATAATATCTCTACTAGGATTCCCATCACAATGACAGTAGCACGATGTGGAGAGATGGCTAATATGAAATGCACTTAAGTGTAGGAATAGGGATAAATGATAATATTAGAGTTACTATAGAGAATCGTGTTATCAAAAAGAACAATTATTCTAGGTTTTTAGTCGATTACTGAAAGGAAGGTGGAGTTTTGAAGAAGATATTATGCACAGATTTTGCAAAACATCAAGAGCATAGAATACAAGAACCCGGACACTGTAGGGCTGATTTACCTATAACAGAGAATTCCTAATTGTTGGACGAAAAATTAAGATTTTAAATTGTCTTCAACAGATCGATCTCACATAACCATAGCTTTCAGTAGAAATTCTGTAACTGAGGTGTGAGAAAAAGGTGCATTTCTTACGATTCCATTCAATTACTGTGATCGATATGTTGTTCAGCACAGAGCTATCTGATTTCATTCTATTCAACATTTTTGAAACATAGGCTTATTGCACATGACAACTATTATAAAGAGTGTACAAAAGCAGTAAAAAGCATCATGTATGCATAAATAAGAGAAGTGCTTTCAGGAGTCAAACCTGTGTTTCTTCTGGAAAACCATTTCTCAACCATGACCGGCAAAGGGTATAAATAGAAGCATTTTCAGATATTCTAACCTGCAACACGAAACAAGCCTTATATTAAGAATTATGCACAAATAAAGTTGAGAATAAAATTCATAGTGTAAATGTGGCCAAGTGGCATAAATTTGAAATATTTATCAAAATATAAAAATAATGTATACAGAAAAAAAATCGAGAAATATTTTAGTATGATAAATGTAGATGAGTTATCCCGATAACATGGATACTTAGAGGGGATCATTGTACATGGTGTGATGGCTAATAACCAAATTCCAATAGAAATGAAATATTTCGAGTAAATCGATGCAAAATTTAAGATAATGATGAAAGATTAGCTCAAATCACAGACTTAGTATTGAGAGAGATATTGAAAGAGATCAACAATCCATTGATATTCCATGGTCAAGGGTTTACACACATACATATGTTAAATAGAATTTATCGGCATACTTAAGCGGGAATCCTTGTACATGATGTGATGGTTAATAACCAAATTCCAATAGAAATAAAATATTTCGAGTAAATCGATGCAAAATTTAACATAATGATGAAAGATTAGTTCAAATCACAGACTTTGTATTGAGAGATATAT
The DNA here is from genome assembly GCA_019395295.1 of Osmanthus fragrans. Classification (NCBI taxonomy): domain Eukaryota; kingdom Viridiplantae; phylum Streptophyta; class Magnoliopsida; order Lamiales; family Oleaceae; genus Osmanthus; species Osmanthus fragrans. The sequence goes on along the minus strand of CM033356.1, from coordinate 18,553,203 downwards.
TGAAAGAGATCAACAATCCATCAATATTCCACAATCAAGGGTTTACACACATGCATATGTTCAATAGAAAAAATCCCTATTTGAAAAGGGCATCTTACTTATATATGAATTCACTTGCACACATGCGTGCTGATGCGTAGCATTTAATGACACGTGGCATATTTGTTGGACTGTCAATTGTTTGCCATTTATTTCTTGTTTCTTTTTGTAAATTGGAATGAAAGTATAAAAGATTTTATTACTTTCTCACACATAATTACAACCTTAGAGCTTCAATGTATAGCATAGGAAAGAGAATCAATATGGTAACTTCCTAAACATGGAAAATAGAAAAAGATACCTAATCTAAATAAGGTTATACAATCAATACAAATCAATTGTTATTTCTCCCATATTCTCGGGAATTTCTACACTCCCCCTCCAATTGGATCGTAAATGTTGACCATATCCAACTTGCAAATAAAATCCTCGAAATTTTGTCGTAGCAATCCTTTGGTGAAAATATCTGCTGTTTGTTCCTTTGTAGGCACGTAGATCATGCATATAGTCCCTTCTTCAACCTTTTCTTTAATAAAATGTCTATCCACTTCCACATATTTGGTTCTATCATGTTGAACTGGATTAAGAGAAATGTTGATAGCTGCCTTGTTATCACAATAAAGTTTGATTGGAAGTTTTACCATCGCCTGTAACTCTTCCAAAAAAATTTTTATCCATAGTCCTTCATATATTCCTTGTGCGACAGCTCTAAACTCGGCTTCAGCACTACTTCTGGCTACCACATTTTGCTTCTTACTTCTCCAAGTTACCAAGTTTCCCCATACATAGGTACAAGAACATGTAGTTGACTTTCTATCCTCTATTGAACCAGCCCAATCTGCATCCGTAAAGATTTCTACATCTTTCCTTTCATTTTTCTTGAAAAAGAGTCCCTTTCCAGGGGTATCCTTAAGATATTTGAGAATTCTGTATACTGCTTTTAAATGAACTTTCTTTGGAGAGTGTATATATTGACTCACCACACTAGCTGCAAATGCAATATCAGGTCTAGTGTGTGAGAGATAGATCAGTTTGCCAACTAGTCGCTGATATCTATCCTTTTCAACTGATTCTCCTATATTTTCTCCCTTTCTTCCTGCTTTTATTGGTGTGTCACTTGGTTTACAGCCAAGCATGCCAGTTTCCGTTAGAAGATCAAGAATGTACTTTCGTTGTGAAACACTGATACATTTCTTTGATCTGGCCACCTCCATTCCCAAGAAGTATCGCATCTGTCCCAAGTCTTTTACTTCGAACTCCTTGGCTAAGCTTTCCTTAAGCCTTTCTATTTCCACTATATTATCTACAGTCAATATAATATCATCAACGTATACAATTAGGATTGTTTTCGTCCCTGTTTCAGATAACTGGTAAAACATTGTATGGTTTGACTGCCCTTGTCGATATCCTTGAGTTCTCAACACTTTTGTAAATCTGTCGAACCATACTCTTGGTGATTGTTTGAGACCGTACAAAGATTTTTTGAGCCTACATACCTTATTTTCTTCCTCGCTTTCATAGAAACCCGGGGGCAATGTCATGAAAACCTCTTCTTCTAATTCTCCATTCAAGAAGGCATTCTTAATGTCAAGCTGTTGAAGAGGCCAATCCAAGTTTGCTGCTAAGAACAAGATAACCCAAATTGTATTCAATTTTGCCACCGGAGCAAATGTTTCTGTGTAGTCGATGCCGTAGGTCTGGGTATATCCTTTCGCAACGAGACGGGCTTTGTACCGTTCTATTGTCCCATCAGATTTGTACTTCACATTAAATACCCATTTGCACCCGACGGGTCTTTTCTCCCTTGGTAACTTTACCACATCCCAAGTTTTGTTTTTTCCTAGTGCACGCATTTCTTCCAAGACTGCTTCTTTCCATTTGGGAATAGCCATGACCTCTTGAACATTCTTTGGAATTTCTGTATTATCAAGGTTATAAGAGAAAGTGCGAAATCCTGCAGATAGAATGTTATATGAAACAAATTTTGAGATAGGATGTCAAGTACATGACCGAGGCTGTTTTCTGAGAGCAATAGGTAGATCACTTTCTGAGGACTTATATTCAGCTGAAGGAGTCTCATGAAGATCTGGAGCTATAATCGGTTCTAACTCTTTTGGTGCTTCAGGTGTAGGATTCTCCTTATACATTCACTTTGGCTTTCTTGAGTAAACTAAAATCTCCTTGTTAACTTGTTTTTCTGCATCTCCCCCTGAGCTTAAGTTTACCTTTGTAGATGGCATGTTAGGAACAGGAGGACCAGGAAGAGTGATGGATTCAATGTTTATGATAGGACCAGTAGGAGAGAGATTAAGGTTGAAGGATCGATCTTTATTTGAGAGCCGATCTTCACTCAAATTCTCCCCCTGAAGAGAGGGCATTTTATAGTATGGAGTTCTTTCGAAGAACATGACATCTATGCTAATGAATACTCGTTTTGTGGATGGATCATAGCATTTGTAGCCTTTTTTAGTAGATGAATATCCAATGAAAATACATTTATGTGCTCTAGGATCGAGTTTACTCCGGTGATGAGGATGTATGTGGGCGAAAGCCATACAACCGAATATTCTGAGGGGTAAGCTCGAATCTAGATGTGAATTAGGAAAGAATTCTTGAAATAGTTGGAGAGGTGATTTGAATGAGAGAATACGACTGGCCATTCTATTGATGAGATAGGCCGATGTTAAAATGGCATCTCCCCAAAAGAATTTAGGCATATTTGTGGTAAACATCAAGGCACGAGCCACCTCAAGAAGGTGTTTATTTTTTCGTTCAGCAATGCCATTTTGTTGGGGAGTATCGACACAAGAGTTTTGATGAATTATTCCATGTTTTTGGAAATGTTCGTTCAAAGTGATATTGAAGTATTCTGTACCATTGTCAGTACGCAATATTTGAATTTGTGTCTAAAATGTGTTTGGATCATCAAATGGAAATTTATAAACACGGTTTGGACATCCGATTTTTCTTTTAGGAGGTAAACCCAACAAATTCTAGTATGGTCATCTATAAATGTTACGAACCATTTTTTGTGTGTTCGATTCGAAATTCGTGAAGGACCCCATAAATCACTGTGAATTAAAGTGAAAGGTTTCAAAGGTTTGTATGTGGATTTCGGGAAGGATGTACGATGGTGTTTTGCTAGTTCACAATTTTCACATTGGATATCAAATATCTTTTTATTCGAAAACATGGAAGGAAATACATGCGTAAATACTGAAAATTGGGATGACCCATTCTAAAATGCCATAACAAAATATCACTATCTCTAGGAACAAAAGCAGAATCACAAGTTGCAATTTGATTGTGCTTACTCACATCCGCTTCCTCAAAGTAGTAAAGTCCCCCACTTTTCTTAGCACTGTCAATCGTCTTTCCCGATGATAGGTCTTGAAAAATGCAATAAGACGGAAGAAATTTAGCTGAGTAATTGGAGTTTTTTGTTAATTGGCTAACTAACAGTAAGTTACAAGATAGATTTGGAACGTGGAGAACAGACTCCAAAGTTATAAAATTAGAGATTTGAATACTCCCTTTTTCCAGCTACAGGTGAGAGAGAGTCATATGCAATTTTAACCTTGATATTGCCAGCACAAGTAGAATGTGGAAAAAAGGTTGTAGGCATTCGTCATATGATCAGACGCTCCTGAGTCAATAATCCAAGCAGCTTTGAATTGAGTAGTTGTATGTAATGCTTTAAAAAAATTACCTTTGTGAGCTAGTGAACTTGACGGACTGGATGATTGGAAGCTTGAAAACATTTTATATAGTTGTTCCAGCTGTTCAGGATTGAATGCACCTTTCTGAGTAGCGATGTTCTTTTCTTCAATAGGATCAACAACTACTTGGTAACCCCGATTTCTGTTATTTTTTCTTGATTTCCAGTCGGCTGGTTTTCCATGCAAATCCCAACATGTATCTTCTTTATGCCCCGATTTACGACAATGATCACACCAAGGACGTCCCTTTCGTTGTTTTGGGCCAAACCCTTTAGTAGGTGTTCCTTTAGAAAATAGGCCCATTTCAATAGATCCAAGCCCTTTACCTCCATTTAATGCTGGCCCTCTAGGGAATTGGGCTGACCCATAATCCTTGGGTAACTGGGCCGACCCACCAAGCCCAAGTTCTTTGGATAATAACGCAAACCCAGTTTCTTCAAGCCCACTGTCTCTCTTCTCGCAGCATCACTCCTCGCCGGTTTTTGTGAACTTCGGCGAAGGCTTCGCGAAGTGATGGTAGGGGTCGCCGGCTAAAAACTCTGCCTCTTACATCATCTAACTCTCTATTAAGCCCGGCCAGAAACTCATATACCCGTTCGTTCTCCAGCTTCTTTTTGTGCCGTCACAGTCGGCCGGACAGTCCCATTCTTCATCAATATTCTGATCGAGTTCCTGCCAGAGGGAAGACATCTCCAGGTAGTAGTCTGTTACGCCTCTCTCTCTTTGCTTCGTCTGCCAGAGTTTCATTTTAATCTCAAAAATTTGGGAAGAATTTTCAGCGTCTGAATACATGTCTCGAACAGCATCCCACACATCCTTTGCCGTCGGTAGAAACAAATAAGTCTTTCCAATTGGAGGTTTCATGGAATTAACCAGCCACGCAGTCACCATTGAATTTTCCGACCTCCATTTTTGTAGAAGTCCGATGTCAGTTGAGGCGGGCTTTGTCTTTTCTCCGGTAAGGTAACCAAGTTTTCATTTTCCGTCGATGATAAGTTTTATTGATTGAGCCCATTCTCGATAATTTTTTCCATTCAACTTTTCAACCGTGAGTTGAAAGGAGGAATTGTCGAGTCCACCGGAGCCCATGGTAGAAAGGGATTCAATATCACTGTTTGGAGTTTCAGAGGCTGTCGACTACTTGCTGTTGGCGGTGTTTTCTTCCATTGATTGCATGGCTAGGTCAGGACGGACCTAAGCTCTAATACCACGTAAATTGGAATGAAAGTATAAAAGATTTTATTACTTTCTCACACATAATTACAACCTTAGAGCTTCAATATATAGCATAGGAAAGAGAATCAATAAGGTAACTTCCTAAACATGGAAAATAGAAAAAGATACCTAATCTAAATAAGGTTATACAATCACATACAATCAATACAAATCAATTGCTATTTCTCCCATATTCTCGGGGATTTCTACACTTTTATTATTTTCTTTATTTGCATTTATATAAGGACTCAAAACTGTGTTGTTTAGCTATTTCTTATTAAGCCCCAAAACTGAATGAGAAAAGGGACGTTCTAAATTCCCAAAAATCATCTCCACCATTCTTCTTTTCGCTGCGTCTTTTGCTGCAGGTTTGGGTCGAAGAATCCACTCCTGGTAGGGATTTATTTTTCCCTTTCTTCTTTGCATTTCTACATCATATGGGTCCCCTGTTCGAGTCAATGCTAGAGCATTTCCTTTTATTGGGTGTATGATGCAAGAACATGCTAGAAACGGGGTGGGCCTATGATCGCTATTTGGGAATGGCCCATTGGAGCCTTCAAAAGGTGTCCTTTGAAATAAGGCCCAAAACCCAAGCCTGGTTTTGGGAGGTGAATTGCACCTCCCCCATCATCTATAGCTTTTGGGCAAAAATAGTTGCATCTCCCTGCATCACATATCTATGTATATGTGTGGGTGTGGGTACATGTACATATAATGTCATGAGCATTACCTTTCGATCTCCAATAACTGTAATAGTGTCATCCCTAGTTCTATCCCTGCACAAAAACATAGAAAACTAAAGGTGCGATTTATTGCAAGCATGGAATTTGCATAAAAGAAAAATAAATTCTACGCAATTCAATTGCCTAGAACTTATTTATATGGAAATTACTAATTAGATGTGTTTGATTGATTTAGTTTTCAACCTGAAAATATTATGCTTGTTCATTTTTTATTTGTAGGTAGATAAGAAAGAAGGGATAGATGAAAGAGAGAAAGAGTGAGTAAATCACATGACCAAAAGTTGAAAAAAAAATTCTATGAAAAAAATTGTCAATCAAACACCCCAAAAGTAAGAGTTTGGGTTGAAAAATGACATTTTCCATGGAAAATAAAGTCAATCGAACAAACTCTAAAAGATTTGTGCGGAAGTAATATAGATAATTGGAACCTTCGTAAAAAAATAAGAGATTGACCAGAAATCGTAAGAGAGACAAAAGAAAGATGGTGAAAAACATTACCTCGAATCTTTGTAGCCGTTATTATCAGAGATGGTAGTTGAAGGACCAACCTGCATGCCCAAAAAAATGAAACATAAAAAAGTTAGTAGCAGCAGCAGCATTATATATTAACAAATTCCCGCAGAAAGTGATACTTCCTGACAACTTTTCGATTAAAAAATTAAATGTCGACTTAAAATGCAATTTCCAGAAGTCAGAATTTAAACATAATAAGGGAAATTTTGAATCTTCAATACCTTACATGTACACAGCACAATTGCATTCCCACCTATGTGCACAGGCATTGAAATTCTTTGTGCTCCAATTGAACACAGCAACAAAATATTTGATTATAGCAACTTATTTGTGATTCATTCTCATAATTCATCACTTTTATCTTGAATAGATGCATATTAATATTAGTACATCCAAGATATGCAAAATTTCATAGTGTTAACTGTTAAGAATACTGTTAAGCAAGCCATTACTTCTACCAAAATTCAGATCTATCTGTGCAACTCAACTACCATGTAGTTCATGTTTCAAGGGCTGTTCTTGCTATAACCCCCACTTCTACTAACTCCAGGTTTGAAGATTTGGTTAGCATTATGATTTATAATTAGAGTACTTCAATAATTTCTTTGATTCACAGAAACAGTTACCAATTGTCCTTTCAATTTTTCTGCCCGTCTCAGCCTCTCTCACTGTCATTCTCATCCCTCTGTCTTTCAATTGCTCTCACTTAATTCAGGTGAGAAATTCATACAGATACTTTCAGCATTTGTCTTCTTTATGTAATTTCCTTCTATATGTTTCATATCCATCACCAGTTTTTGTGAATATGTACTAGCTTTTGACATTATGCTAATTGCCATGATATTCAACCAGAAATAAGTCATGGAAAAAATGAGAAGACCAACTAGTAATGAAACTTAAAATGAAATTTCATGTAGAGCAAGTTTGTGGTGGTTTATGCTAAGCTCCAATTGTGTGGCTTATTTTTAAGCATAAGCCACCCCAAACATGCTCATAGTCCTCTCCTCTGATGCTTTTCTTTTCGTTTATGATGAACCTTTTTATGTTTCTTCTTCAGTCATATATGCTAAAGGCATTCATCATCTACCACTTTCCCTAGCTATTACAGTTCAAAACAAATTGGTGATAAAACCAGGTCATTATGCATACAAATATGTAACATAAGTCTAATTGTATACATGAAATGCTCTTGAGAATTTCAAAAACCCAATGACTCCAGATTAATGAAAATAAGAATACAATAATTAACATAATGCCATATCAAAAGAATTCTGATTATTAATTCTCTCTCGAGTATTGAATTTGTAATATTTTTCTAATTTCATTCACTTTTATAGGTCAAATTAGATTTCTTTGACAATGATAAGTAACAAAGATTTTATGTGTTATTTATTTTGAATAATTACTGTGCTACAGATATATCAAAAAGCGAGTTCTAATCAGAGGCTTTTTGCAAATTTGAAGATATCCCAATTCCCAAGAATGGCACAGCTTATACCTAGTTCAGTAAGACAAAGCTGCAGAAGCACATATATTATAATTTTATTCAATAACATGAATCAATACATAAAAATCGACGAACCTTCAGGTGGTTTGAAGTAGATACGGCAATTCCTTTTACCGCACCTGCCACGACCCCACCATTAGCAGCAGAACTGGGACCAGACCCAAGGAGCGAGTGCTGCAAGTGAGTTGGCCTAAAATATCCTGAACTACCATGACCTAGATCTACAGCAGAGAACACCAAGGATGGCCTCAAGGTGGGTCGGGCCGCAGGCATGGTGACGGGTCTGGGAAGGAAACCTCGGCTGGAGGAGGCGATGGGGTAAAGCAGCTGTGAGGGGTCTTGTGGGCGAGGGAGGAGGTCGGATTGGGTTGGCCGGGGAACTAATTGAGCGTAACTGGGGTTGGGATTGGAGGGCAATTGTCTTGATGGGGATGAATAAAAGGGGTGAGGTTGGAGGTTGGTAGTTGGGTTGTGCGTGTGGGGATTAGGGGGTCTGGGGTAAGGCAACAGGTGTCTTGTTGTTGAGGCAGTGGAAGTGGCGGTAACGGTGGCAGTGGAGGCGGAAGCGGCGGCCGGAGGATTGTCAGGTGGTGGAGGAGTGGTGGAAGGCGCCATGGGGATTGCGGCGAATAGTGGCGCGAGGGTTGTCTTTCTGAGAGGGATTAATTTTTGAATTTCTGATCAGGGTGTAAAGGCCTATCGATTTTGCTACTTGTACAAAAGCCCGAGTGTTGACAAAACACGTGGACGGTGAAGATTTGCTCGAAGCGACGGCTGCGATTCACTCTCCTTCAATCTTTAAGTTGGGGTTATTTCTCCCAAATCGCTCACTGAAATGGCGAATGTTCTTCACGACCGTTGTTCCACATCTTCGACGTCGATTTTTTACCCACCTTCACCGCTTCATTATCGACGGTTGGGATGTTGAGCTTTGAGGGACTTTGTGGCCCGTTCTCCACCCAAATCAGTACCGATTTTCCCCACATTCACAGCGAATTTTCCCACAAATCACCACCTTCTGTGCCGATTTTTTCTCCTCCTTCACTGCCCATTTGTTTCTTCAAACCACCATTTCATCATTGAAGGCTGGGAATTTGTTGAACTTCGAGGGACGGCGAATTTTCCCCAAATCGCTACCGATTTTCCCCCAAACGGTGGATTTTTCCCCAAATCACCTACTTCATCATCCCCCCAGTTCCCTCATCCCCTCCCCATTTCCATCTCCAGACATTCAACCCTGAAGGCTGCACCTCCAGCCCGCTCTGCACAGTCATCTCCAGACTGAGTTATTCGACGGTTTCTGTAAGAATCTTTCACTGTGGTTGAATATTTATGCTTTATATTTGTAAGAATTTTTGTAAGAATTTGGCTGAATATTTATGCTTTATATTTGTAAGAATTTTTGTAAGAATTTGTCACTTGTGTCTTCTGCCATTTCATATTTATAAGATTTTATTTAGAAGTTGCTATCGGATTCGTTTCTGTAGTGCAAACGGGTTTAAATATGGTGGTGGTATGCATTCCCAGTTTGGGTTCAAACGGATTCGTTTCTGAGTTTTGTAAACTCACCTTGGGTTATGGTGATTTTCATCGTTTGCAATGAAATGGGTTAAAGTAAAATGATCTTTAGGAATAATCACTTGGGTTACGGTTCTGTTAGTACAACATTTCAGTTTCTCCATCAAATTTTGTGAAGTATAGTTCAGCAAACTTGTTTTTTGGTTAGTCGTGATTGTTGATTTTAATGTTGTCCAGAGCAAGTTAAAGATGGATCAGACTTGCGTTAAAATTTCCATTTTTGCTTGTTAGAGTACTATCCTGATGGAGAAACTGAAGATGTGTGTGAAAAACCTGAATATTACTGCCCTGAAGATGTGTGTCAAAAACCAGAATATTAATGGCGTTTTTGAATGTATGCAGTAATACATAATGCCAGGAAAGAACTCCGGCATTTGCCACGGGTGCAGGAGTGTTGGACACTTCTTTGGCAATTGCCCGATTAAACGTCGTTGTCCACGTTGTGCACATGGATTTCAAAAGTTTTTCGAGGTTGAAAGGGACACTGTTAACAAAGGTAAATTCGTCAAATGTTGCAGCGAGATGTGTGGGGTTTGGGAATGGTGCAAAGCTAGAGAGACGATTGCTGAATCGAGCAACGGTAGAGTCGATATGGGCGAAACAGCTAGGCACAAAAGAAGTTGAAGATATGTCACGAATGTTCCAGACTAAGGTTAAGCTGAATGACGAAGAAGACCTGTTGATTTTCGTGAACATTAATGTGACCGTCCGTGGGGGAAGATCACTCGCTGAAGTGAAAGCGAAGGAAACATAATGTCTTCATTAGTGGCTGAATGTGTAGGTTTCCAAATATTTATGTATAGAAGTGTTGGCGAAGTAGTTATATCAATTTCCTCATGTCTGTAATTTCTGTTAGTAGAATATTTCAGAATGACTGATTCATGTAATCCATTTTAGTTACCAGATTTTCTTTGCATTTTGTCGGTTTAATATTCTGTAGTTTTACCGAAGTCTGCTGAAGATCCGAAGTCATTCTGGAGCACTGTACGTCTTATTTAGACTTCTCTTTCCTCTCACAGGATCTGATCCATAAAACTACACGAAAAAGCTCATTTTTGACAGAATCACATTTCCTCAAGTATTGCAGAGATACAGAGGCTTTCAGAATAGGAGAACAAGAAATTCATTCTTCCCAGTTAAAAAATAAAAAGTGTCTCTCACTGGCGACTAGAAATTGAGAATTGATAAAAAATGGATCATCTCATAAAATAAATAGGAAAATTCAGTGCTGTTTAATAATAACTCATAAAATAATTTAATTAGTACTGATTACAGATATTTTGTTTCCTTTTAGAATAACCACAAATAGAAAGCATTTCACGAACCAAAAAGAGGGATAAGTTCCAATAAACACATTAGGCTAGTTACAACCTGACAATTCTTTTTCACAAAATGCTACATTTGACAGCCATATTTTCAAAATAAACCAACCTGCTAAATTAAAATGGAATTGGCAGCCTACTAAATTCACAAAATGCTACATTTGACAGAGTCAATTCACATAAACCAACCAATTCAATTGCTCGCATCACAATCCGGTATATATGGATAGCTGTAGGGAATTTCATTAACTGACATTCAAATGAAAGTTAAGTTAATGAACGAAGAGGAAGTCTTAAAATGAAACGATATTACTTTAAAAAATCCGAACCTTGTGAAGTGAAAACAACATCTGTGGACACCGGTGGGATGAATGAAGAAGACGGCACTTGTTGTGTACCAACACACCTCATCCCGTCGAGCTGCATGCATTAATGTGCGTTAATACAACATAAAGTGCTTCTCACACCATATAATTAACATACTCACCAAGAGTTGTGAAAATGAAAACGGCTCGAGCATGGAATGTTGCATTGAAATAGGCTGCGAAATCCCAGACACGTCATCGTCCGTACTAGTATGTCTCGATCTAGGTCTTTTTTCTTTTGTTCGATCCGATCGTGACTACATATAAATCATGGACAATTTTACTGTAATGCATAGAAATGAAGGCAAAGACTTAGAATCAGGAAAAAAAATACCTTTGACCTGCTTTTCTTCGTCTCCAACGGCCCTTTTATCCTTTTTGTCTTTGGTGCCCCCTTTTTCTTAGACGAGTTCGGATTTTTGATTATCCCACTCAGGATCTTGAGGTACAGTAAAATGTAACATTGCATTACTACCTGAACACGACTTTGTCATACTAAGCTCCTTATTTTGAATATCTATCCAATCCATGATCGCATGATATCGTACTTCATCATCGGCGGCAAGGTCTGCAATCCTGGAGAATGCCTGACACATGTCATCGTACCTCATCTGGCCGGGGGTAGTGACCATCCCATCGTAATTAACTGCGACCCTCGTGTGTGCTCTACTGACGTCTCTCCTCCATCTCCGCAGTATGTACCGATCCGGTATTGTACAAACATTGTTACGTATCAACACGGCGATCGCATGTCTACATAATATTCCTCGGAACTCGAACATGTGACAACTACAAATAATCTCGCATTCTCTCGATTGAATGTGACCATAAATTTTTTTTTCTTTTGTCACTCACCCAATACAACGTCTTCACATACCTCGTACGCCATCCCGAAAGGCGACTGGACTGCAGATATGAGGTCGCAATATACCTTTCCTGTAAACTCACCTTGAACTTCACTGAACTTTGAAATAGTATACACTTTCTGGTACTGTTTTTCCATTTGGTATACTGTTGCACATGGTACCATTTGAGCGAAAGACTTAAAATCAGCCTGAAATTCCTTCTCTACCTTATTACGCAAAGCCCGTTCGTACTGTTCAACAAGCTGTTTCAATGAAGTCTTGGAATGTACATAACCATCAAAGAACGCGTTCATACTCTCACTTCTTTGCGTTGAGGACATCCCGGCCCAGAAAGTTGTGTTCAAGAAACACGGAACCCAACGACTTCTATTCTCATACAGTCCCGACAACCAATCGTTCTCATGCAATTCGTATGTATCAATCATCAATTTCCAACCAGCCTCAAATTTTTCAACGAACTGTGTATCATACACCAAGACGTGTATAGCCGAAAATATCAAAGACTTATGAACATGGTATCCAAACTTTTCTGGCAACTTCTTCAAAATGTGCCACAGACACTATCTATGCTTTGTATTCGGAAAGACTATCGCAATTGCATTTTGCATGGCTCGATCTTGATCAGTGATTATTCCGTTAGGAGCGTGACCATGCATGCACTGAAGCCACGTCCTGAACAACCATACAAATGAGTGAGTGTCCTCATTCGATACCAAACCACAACCTAGCAACGTTGATTGGCCATGATGATTCACGCCAACAAAAGGGACAAATGGCATGTCGTATTTATTCGTAAGATAGGTAGTATCAAATGTGACAACATCCCCAAACTCCTTGTACGCCTGCCTGCATCGATTGTCTGCCCAAAATACATTCTTCAGACGAGAATCATCATCTAAGTCAATGCTAAAGTAAAAACCCGGGCACCTTCCTTGCATTTCAGAAAAGTAAGTCTGTATTACTGCTGCATCACCCTCACCAAGTTTAAGTCGTCTCACTTTTTCAACATAGTTCCGACAATCCTTTTCTATGCAACTCATATTCTCATAGCCACCTGCTTCGACAACTGCGGAGTTGAAACTTTTGTGCAACGGTATGCCAGCCACATCGTTCACTTCAAGTTTTCGTTTGATGTGTGCACTTAATTCTCGGTTGCATCGATACAGCCGAGACTTGGTAGGACTTGTCTTATGGTTGTGGTCCAGGTTGACTGTGTTAATTTTCCAATAACCATGTAAGTCGAAAGCGGCAGAGATTCTTGCTTTACAACCCGTCTGAATTGTTGGCTGCGGCTTCACAGAAGTACTTGTATTACCACATCTTCTTCCTTCTCGATTGCATGTCAATGTGACATATTTCAAAACACCATCATCATCCTTCGTCGAACTCCTCTTTCTTATTGGAAAACCCACGGCATAAGCATATTTTGCATAAAAATCATACACTTCTTTTTCATCATTGAATTCCATCCCAACCTCGGGCACGATAACATCATCTCTTCATACACTCTCTTCTTCTACAACATTTACAGTGTCATCCACATTCTCCTTTTCAGGTTCAACAAACGAATCATCTTCCATATTTTCTTCTTCTGCAAAACATAAAAACAAAATTGATATTTACGTGTTCTATATGTTGTGATTAAACTGTGATTAATTAAACCGTGATTAATTAAACTGTGCTTAAAATTGTATCTCGGGATGTTTTCATACCTAATATTAACGACTTAATTAAATAATCAACATCGAAATAACTTTTAGAAGTCTGGAAAAGGGATGTCCATTTCCACAGTTTGCAAAAATCCCCTCATCCCAGTAAGTTCCATTTATCAAACACCACCACAATCTAATTCTATCTCCAAACCACACACACATTATGAGAATTTTAACATATACAGACTCATTTCACAAATTTTCAGCCACCGGATAATCAGTTCCATTTCTCGATCACCACAATAAATTTCATCTCAACTTAAATCAACAAATTCCAAACTCGAAAAGGTAAAGCATCCATACCTTGTTGAAATTCTGGAATAGTGCTGCCGGAGCTGGAGAATATGGGTTGGAGACTTGGAGTGGAGAATATGGGCTGCAATAGGGAAGAAGACCCGGAGGTGGGAGCTCTGACACGGCGGCGATGATGGGTCGGTCGCTACTTGGAAGATGTTGGGTTTTCTGTCGAACCGACGGCGTTGCTGGCTCTGCCGACTTGATCGAACAAAATGGATTTTTTCTTCACACGATTTCAGTTGCTGGGTCTCTGTTTCGGTTGACCGGATTTCGTTGCTCTTGGATTGCAACAATAATGACGGTGAAGATGGTTCAGCCTTGTTGGATTTTTGCAATGTGATTTGAGCTTTGGGATTTTTGGTAGAAGCTCTGGGATTTTTGCAATGGCGGATTTTCTACCTTATTTATTACATTACCTTTGATAAGTTCCCGCCTTAAAGACTGAAGGAGAGTGAATCGCAGCCGTCGCTTCGAGCGAATCTCCACCGTCCACGTGTTTTGTCAACCCTCTTTGTAAGGGGCCTTTGTACAAGTAGCAAAACCGAAGGCCTATTCCAATTCAAAACAGTTTACTGACTTGTGAATGACTATTGGATAGACAAATCTCAATTCTATTTCTACCATATAAGGGTAATATAAGGGTTTGATACACATTTTTTGTAAAATGAGAATGAAAAATATAGTCGTTATGACCCCCACACAAGATGTAAAGTCAAATATGGTGATTGGATGTGATGGATAACGGTCATATTTTTCATTTTTATGATGAAAAAATGAAAATCAAACGGGGGCAAAGAAAATGGATGATAGAGAATTAATTGTTTGAAATTTATTTTATTGAAAATTATAATTAATTGTGTTTTAATGGTATAATTTTCTATCTAATTCGTTTGGCTTTATTTTTCATGCAAGGATATATTTTTTTCGATTAAAATCTAATTTTAATTTAAGTCAAGTCAAACAATTAATATCAACTATATCTTTATTGGGTCCCACGATTTTTTAACTACACATTTCAAAATTTTTTATCACAATCTATTAAAAATCTGATTTTAATCCCCACAAAACACCTTCCAAATTGTTATTTTTTGGGATAAATTTTTTTACAATTGGGAATAAAATTTGTTTGGATCGTCAAAAAGTAAAAAAAAAAATCGAATTTTTTTTTGTGATATTTTTTTTACCATTGAATCTAAAATGTCTTTCAATTACCGAAAAAAAAAAAAAAATCGAAGCAGAAGGTGGGAAATGAATTTCCAATAAAATGGTGGAAATTTGTTAGGAAAAAAAAATTTGTCAAGAAAATATACCCTATTAAACACCACAAAAGTGGAAGTTGGGTTTTTTTTTTTTTTTTTTTCCATTTTCCATGGAAAATAAACACTTATCAAACATGCATGCCCTAAATTTTTCTTCAAAATCATTTTTAATTATACATTCTTTCAATAAAATAATGTTACATAAAAACCAAAAATTTTTACTACTTTTTTATTTTTTTAACCATACATTCTCTAAAAAATAACTATTGCAAAATTTACTATTTAAAAAAAAAAAAAAAAGAGGCTCAAACACACTCTATATAAGGTGACATTGTCATTTTGTTCTGGCCATTTGAATACGATTTCTCTATTACTTATGTGATCTTTACGTTAGATTAATTTTCTAGCGGTTGATATTGTTATAGCCATCCATCGCTCTCAAGTCCTCTCAAGATAAATAAAAAGCACTCAATTTTAAGTACATATTAAACATCAATAAAGTGTCTAAACATGACTACACGATTTTATAACTTTTGAAACAATATCTTTACATGAATCATGACTTTCGAAATAAGGGTCCGTTTGATTCAAAGATAAATTTGGGTGAAAAAAAATGAATTATAGGGAATTGAATTACCTATAATTTGTTTTACTGGGAATTGTCAATTAATTGTGTTTGATTGGTAAAATTTTCGATCGAAAAAATATTGAAATTTCCTGTCTTTTGGTATTCGTTTGGCTTTATTTTTTATGAAAATTGTCAATTAAAAGAATATAATTTCTTACAATTTGGGATAAAATTTGTTTGAATTGCCAAAAAAAATGAAAAAAAATTTATGTTCGTTTGGCTTCGTATTACATGGAAATTGTCAATTAAAGGAATCATTTTTTTTTTTTATATATAATTGGGGATAGAATTTGTTTCTATTGCCCATCCAAAAAAAAAAAGCCAAAAAAAAAAAAAAGATGGAAAACTAAAAACCACCTAAATGGTGGAAATTGAAATTCAACTAAAACCAAGAAAATGAGTCACGTGATGGCAAATGTGAAAAACAAATACTTGAGAAAAAAGTGTCATCAAACATGACAAAAGTGGGAAATGGAATTTCAATTCCATTTTCGATGAAAAAATGACAAATTCATAAGTAAGATGTTAAGTATGACTCATTTTAATAATAAGAGAACAAATTTCATCTTTCAAAAATCAGATTTTTATTAAAATTATTTATGATTTAATTAATTAAATATATAAATGTCACAAATATTTACAATTAGTCACAAATTTATTTATTGGTCACATGTTGTCAAATTAATAATTATTTCAAAGTCATAAATCAAAGATTTTATACGTCAGTTTATTTTCGAGGTCACAAATCAGAATTTTAATGTCACAAATTATTTTGCGATCACAATTCAAAAATTATAGGTCACAATTTGTTCATCGGTCACAAATCACAATTGTTATAAGTAACAACTTATTATACAATCACAAATTATCAGATTATTAATTACAAATTAACAATTTCTTAGATCACATATTATTTTTTGGTCACAAATTATCCAAATCATTGGTCACATATATTTTTATTCGTCACGGGTTAATCAATTTAGTGGTCACAATCAACCAAATAATCTATGACCACCACCCGACAACCGTCTCCACCATACCACACCACACCATCATTACCTTCCAAAATATTTCCAAACCTACGTCGCTACCACCACTACTAACACCATCACTGCCACCAATCCACAACCATCATACCAAAGTCGATAGCCACTTGTACCACCACAAAAAATCGCTACTGGAATGACCACGAACTACCCCCAACATCACCAAGCCATGGAAGCTGCCACCACCACTCCAACAACCAAATCTGGTATGGCCGCCATCTTTCACACCCAAAAATCATCTCAGAACCATTACAGTCATTCTTTATGCTAGCAATCCAAATAAATCACAAACAACAAATCACAGATCATGGCAACGGCTGCTCGCGTGCTGCGACATAGCCCCTTCTGCATTGGTTTTAAGTGGTCTCCCTCGCGTCGTCGACGAAGGATGGGAGATCTGTTTGCCACTGCGGAGTTGTTTTGAGAGAGGACAGTGGCATTGCTGGAAAAGATGGGCAATGGAGTGCAAGTTGCACCGTTGGATGCACTGGTTTTGAGCAGTGGCCTCACGTCGTCGACGAATGGCGGGAGATTTGCTCGAAGCTGCGAAGTCGCTTCGAGAGAGAAGAGTGATATTTCCAGAAGAGATGGGCGATGGTTCAAGCTGCACCATCGATAGAGAGGAAGGAGAGCGACGCAGATTAGAGAGGGACGGTGGTCCTTTGAGTGGTGGGGGTTGGTAGAGAGTGAGAAGAGAGAAGATCGAGAGAAATGAGGGAGAATTAGGTTTGAATGACAAATAATTTCAAATAATTAGGGCAGACGACACAGTGGAGAGAGATTGAATATATAAATAATTTTTAATGATAATATATTTATCTAATAATAATTATTAATTAACAAAAGATCTTATTTTTGAAATAGTAAACCTTGCATCTTATTTTTTAAATTGGATCTTGAAAAGTAGGCCCATGTGTAATTTTCACTTTTTTCCCTTGTTACATACCTGAATCGTAGGATGGAATAGAAAGACAAATTCGTAGTGTGTGATACACTTGTTAGCTTTTAAATTATGCTTTAATTGCTCATAGTACACATACTTGTCTTAAAATGTTAGAATTAACATTGATCAAGTTATAATTTTTGGCGAAAGTTGTAGTGGAGGTCCCAAAACCTTTTATTTTGTTGTAAAATGCATTTTAACTTTTCATTTTTATGGCCACAATCTCAAACATTTCACTTTAACTGCAACCGAAGTCCAAATGACATATTCTGCCCACAATCCTGTTAGTCAACACTGAAATTGAAACTTTGACTCAATTTAACAAATTAAGTAAAGGGTAAATTGGTAAATTAACATTTCTACACCACCACCACCCATATCCCCACTCCCAAAATCCAATCATATTTGACCACAATCACCATCCACAAGTAGCCGCACCACCTAACCACTACCATCTCTGTTGTCGCACCCACCAACCACAGTTGCCAAAAAGTAAAAACAAATTAACTAACTTTCATGATTGGGCTTTTATTTTAATTTATATAGTTGACCCAGTATATTGGGCTAGCCCAACCCTTTAGTTTTATGTTGTTTGTTGGTCTATATATTTTGTATCTCTGCATTTGGAAGAGGTGTGTATGAAATTGGGTATTTTCAGATTTTGGTTGAACTCGTTCAACAGATTTCTCATTTCCTTTCTTGTTGTTTTACGTCATTTTTCCCTCCTCAATTCTCTTTTATCTTTTCTTGGTTACTAATCCAACTGATTTCAGTTGGAAACATCCATTTACTAAGTTGCAGTTAGGTCGAGTTCCATTCCAGCAGCTGGATTGGTTCATTTCCTGTGTCACAGTGATGAGGTACAAGTGGTCGACTTACAACTGTGACAAATGGTATCAGAGCGGGCATACACTACTGGGCAATTGTTTACTATGGATACAAGGGCCAAGGTTGTGGATGAGCACTTGAAGAAATTGGATTTGGAGGTTGCTGATTTGGATACCTCGTTCAAGAGAGTGTTCAGCACATTAGAGAACAAACTGGAGTTCACAAATCAAAATCTTCAGGTATTTGTTCATAGGCAAGAGAAACTTGAGGGCGTTATTTGGACTTGAATTAGAAATTTGAAAATTTAGTGACCATGATGGCCCAAATTTCTTTAGCTATGAAAATGGAACATAAAAACAAAGGGATAGAAGGGTCGATTGCTAATTGGAGGTCTGTGAGTGTGATTTGTACACAAGGGGATGGTAGAAATGAGAATGATGCTCATGCTAGAGGTGAATTTAAGGGAAACGGTAGGCTCCTGAAAGTGATTTCCCTAAGTTTGAGGGAGAAGGACCTAGGAATGGCTAACGAAAGCCATGAAATATTTTCAGCTTCATCAAACTCCTGAGGAACTTAGATTGGGCATTACAGAGAGGCATTTGGAAGGGAAGACTTATGTATGGTTTTATGGATTCAATGCTAGCCATCCTAATGCAAATTGGGATATGTTCTCTGAAAAGTTGTGCAAGAGGTTTGCTGAGAATATAAAGGAAAAAGTGTGTGTTGAGGGGAATACTGGAATGGTGGTTGTTTATAATGAAAAAGTGGAGAATGAAGAAAAATTAGTGGGTCAGGATCATGGATTTTATGTAGGAGAAGTTGTTGTTGTAGTAGAGGGCCTTGTGAAAATTGGTGGGAATCCTATTATGGTTATCGGTGATAATTGGAGAACTTCTCAAGCTATTGCTAAGGAGGTTGGCATTACATATGATAGGGTAGAAGTGATACCTCCAGGAAAAGCTGATGTTATTATGTCATTCAAGAAAAATGGTAAAATTGTTGGAGAATGGGAATTTAATGCCACACCGATTCAACCTGGTGATGGATTTGAAGTAATCCTCGACTCAAATTTGCTTACAGATGAATACGCAGTATAAAATCTGATTGAGGAAGATGAAAATAGACCCCCTATAGATGAAGAGAAAAAAATTTGAGAAAGAACTGATGCCAGAGGATATGACTCCTGATGAAGATGCCATATATGAGTCTGAAAAGGAGCACAATGAGCCATATGTCACTTTACATTATTTGCTTAATCCAAGGCTTCTGAAGAGAATGATGCAGCTGCTAACAACATACAAAGATAACATCTCAACTTTCAACCTTGAGGACAAGGTTAATTTAAGGGGAAGAAATGTTATGGATTGGACCATTTACAATTTTATTTTATCTATTGGGCTTGTATTAGTAGGCCAGCCCAAAGCCCAATTGTTATTTTGTAGTATATAGGGTTGTATGGAAGGTCAAGATAAATATGTATTGATGAATTGATCGGTAGCTTTGCTGCAAAGTCTTCTTCTTCCCTCAGCCCTCCCTGGTTTCTTCTTCTTCTTCTTCTCTGTGTTCTGCTTTCTCCCCTTTTCTTTGGTAAGCTTCTTCTCTTACCCTGCTGTCGTCTATTTCTCCCGCTTCTTCCCTATTTTTGTTTCTTTTCTTCTTCCACTGCTAAACCATTTCTTTCTCTTTTATATTGATCTTTTACTTGCAATTCATTGCATTATAATGGAAAATATTAGTTAAATAATGAAATACAATTTACATTAAAGTGTTGTGCATTGAATTCGGTTCAATTCTTCTGGTTTATTTGGTGTTTGATTGAGTTGTGATTGAGTGTTGGTTGAAGCAGCTAGGAATAATGAAAGAACATCAGGACGGTGAGGAGAATGAGCCTCAGGTGGATAAAGTACAGGAGTCTGAAACTAAATCAGGGTGTGAAGAAATCATGGAGATTTTAATTAGTGCTTTAGCTGGGAGTTTGAAACATAAAAATATTAAACTTTCTGGGATGTTCAAGGGGAGGAAAATATCAATCCTCATTGACAGTGAAAGTGCCCAGAGCTTTGTGAGTGAAATGTTGATCAATGAACTGAACTATGCTAATGACGAGGCCAAAGTGATAACAATCAGGGTAGTTAATGAGGTACATGTCATCTTACACTACTTGTTTAATCCAAGGATGGTGAAGAGAATGAGGCGGTTGCTAACTTTATACAAGAAGACATCCCGACTTTTGAACCTTGAGGACAAGGTTAATTTAAGGGGAAGGAATATCATGGATTGGGCCTTTATTTTAATTTATATAGTTGGGCCTGTATATTGGGCTAGCCCAAGCCTTTAGTTTTAAGTTGTTTGTTGGTCTATATATCTTGTATCTCTGCATTTGGAAGAAGTGTGTATGAAATTGTTGGGTATTCTCTCTACATAAGGGAGGCCATTTGTTTGGTAATTAGGCATTTTTGTCACTTAGGCCCAAAAGCCAATTTAAATTGAACGACAAATATAGATACAGAGAGAGGAGAAGAAACGAGCTGCAGCATCTATTTTTCCTTCAGACAGAGAGAGAAGGCGAGAGAGGGACTACGCATCTTCAGTTCTTTTTGCCAAAGATCGGAGACTCATCTATGGTCCAATTAAAGTGAAATTTCAGTATGTTGTTCCTGGCTAAGAATGCTACATTTTGACCTGAGTCAATCATCCAGATTCCTCTCCATTTCTTTGGGCTGTTCACACACCTTTAGTGAGATTTTCTCCTTTGTATTGTGTGTATGCCTTTTTGATGTTGTTGTTGATGATATCCAAGAACTATATGTGTTCTTGATGTATTGGTAGCCTCTAAATTGTGTTCTGGAGAAGTTGTACTGTGTATCCCATTATTTTGATAGTGGAAAGGTTTACTGGACTTGGTCCCGAGATTTTTTCTTTTATAAGTTTCCCCGTCAACAAATCTTTGTGTTCAACTATTTAATTTCTTGTCGTGTGTGTGAGTGTTATTGCCTTATTGGAGTCAGATTATATTATTGTCATTTTAATTCTGCACATTGAGGGGGTTGGAGTTATTTTTGCTGCATGATTGAATTACCGGTTCAATCCCCAATAAAAATTAGGTATTTTTAGACTTTGGTTGAACTCGTTCAACATATTTCTCATCTCATTTCTTGTTGTTTTACATCATTTTTCCCTCCCCAATTCTCTTTTTTATCTTTTCTTGGTTACTAATCCAAATGATTTTAGTTGGAAACATCCATTTACTGAGTTGCAGTTAGGTCGAGTTCCATTCTAGCTGCTGGATTGGTTCATTTCCTGTGTGTCACGGTGATGAGGTGCTAGTGTTCGACATCCAACTATGACACTAACCGTATATGTTACGTTTGTTTGAGCTCTTTTTCTTGGATGTTTTTCTCACAAGGTCTGTGAAGTCAAAACTACGCAGCAGAGACTCAACTTGTGAAAATATTCATTTTTTTTAGAGCTTGGTACATCTTTAAATACAAGCAATGGCTCAATCTTGGCCATCGCACTGGTAGGGAAAATTGTAGCTTGTTAATGGAAGGGTGGTAGCATTAACCAGGCCTAAGCCTGGGGCGGGGAGTGAGGTATTTATGCTAAAATTAGGGGGTTCTTTTCGTATGTGCAACGATGGAGTTTACTCAAAATTTTGCTTCAACATTGTGGAATCTCTCTCACTTCTTATAATTGATGAAATTAAAAAAAAAAAAATGAGAACATATCAAAATTTGCAGTTTCAAATCAAAGGTATTTGGAAGAAGGGACTCGATGAAACCCTGGTATTAGCGAGTTATGCATGGATGACGAAAATTGGGAATTTGGAAAAGAAGCCTTAACTGTTGAAATGTGTAGTGTGTCTTTCTGAGGTCGTATGGATGGATTGTAAAGTTTTCTAGTTTTTGGTTTTGAGATTTTGGATGAGATGGTGGTGGTTCGTGGCGGCGATTTGAATTGGCAGGTGTCAAATTGGTGGTTGTAGGCAGCTATGATACCAATTTTCAGTTTTAGGGAAAGGGTAGAGTGGGGTGGGGGTCAAAGAAAATGAACATTTTTTTTTATTTAACTATTTTAGAGTTTTTATTATAGAACATGTAAATTGACTACTTTATTCCTTATTTAATTTGTCAATTTGAGTCAAGGTTTCAATTTCAATGTTGATTTACAGAATTTTGGACGGAATCTATCATTTGGACTTCAGCCTCAGTCAAAGTGAAAGGTTTGGACTGCAATTGGAAAAATGAAAGGTCAATGTATATTCTACAAAATAAAAGGTTTGGAACCAATGTGCAATTTTCCCTAATTGCTTTTTCACATAAGGTTTATTGCATTTTATGACCTATACATAATACTATATGAGCAAATAAATCATTTAATTCAATTATTAAAAACGAACAATTTGAATGTAAATTGAATCGGCAAGTTTTGGCTAACATACACGTATATTGTAATATTACAAGCAAATCCAAATTTTTTTTCTTAATTTTTAACCACACATTCTCCATCAATCAACTATTCAAAAATACATTTTCTCTCCAAAAATGACTACCAAACAGGGGCTAAGTTTAACTATGAAAGCAGTAAAAGTAATTTTATTAAATATGAGATGCATGTGTTGGATTTTTGAATCTCCCTTTAATGTTATTTTCAATGCTTGAACAATATAAAATAGTATTTTTTCTAATATTAATAACAATCCATAATTCAAATTTATTTAATAATCTTTTCCAAAATACATTAAATATATGTGTTGCCACAATCCGATCGTATTCCTAGTCTGAATTGATCATATTAAAAACATGCATTAATTCACAGGATTTATCACACATGATTGCATACGCCATAAATATTATTCCTAATACTTATTGCTTGTGTGTTAAATATGCAGTATTCTACATATTGTGAGCTCACAGCATCACTGTGTTAAATATGCAATGTTCTATCTATTGTGAGCTCCCAACACTACGAATATGCAATAAATTATCTAAACGGTGGCCAATCTTTTAAACAAGACAATATGAATGCATAAGTAATCAAAAACTCAAGGAATCACAAAATTAACAAAATTTCCACTGAAATAACAACTCATAAGGTTCATCATCCATTCAATACAAGAAGAATCTAGCCTAACCATTCGCGCTACTGGAATAGGCTCAAAAACAGGGCGGCTCAAGGTTGAAATGTGTGGAATTGCATTGTTTAAAAAATGAAAAAAAACGCAATAATTAAACCATTCAACCACTACACATTCTCTCTCTCCCTCTCCACAGGGGATCGTCTCTCTATCTCTACAAACACTGAAAGAGCCCAAAATCGAAACCCAAATGCCAAAAATCACCATCTCCGGCCGCACTTCCAGCCGGAGTAATGCCACGACGGAGTTTCGTCAAAGGTTTGGCTACCATATCCGATGGAGAATATCGCGATTGCTCTCCGAAAAAACTAAATGGGAGTCTGTGAGTGTTTTATTACTCCTACACGTGAACAAATCAAGATGTAAGTAACAAACACAATTATAAACACAAGAATCAATCCAAAACAATCAAGAAAAGAGGCAAGAAGGTGAAGAACGAAGAAACGATAATCCCCCTTTTGCTAGGCTCAGAAAATTTCGATCCAACACCACAAAGGTAACACCAACAATTGATTTTCGGAGTCCAAGATATACACAAAGTATAGGGCACACAAAGGCAAGAAAAAAGAAGCTTCAAAGGCACAAAGCAATGAGTTTCTCAAGAGCACAAAGCAAGGGACGGTTTTCAGATCTTGTTGGTGGCTTTTGGTAGGGTTTGTAGGTCTCTTTTATAGGTAAGAGAGGGGAAAACGAATTTCCAATATTTCCTACCAAAACTTACGGGATTGGTATCAAAAGGGATAAGGTAGGTTACCAAAAATTAGGGATAGTGTATATCTCTAACTACCAAGTCCATCTTTTGATTAGGTATTGAGCACCTAGCCCTAATGGGCCGATTCCCTCTAAATACCCAACTTAATTGGGTTACTACAATTGTGGTGTGGATCGTTAATTCATATTTCAATCCCGGGCTTAAAGCCTATGAAACGAAACGGGTCGCGATTTTTCATCGTCGCCTAGGGGGTTGTTTGGGCATCACTAAAATACCTAACAACCTCCACCTTGATGCCAGAACAACCTGCAAGTCAGATAAGATAACAAAATACCTTAAGGAAAGAGACTTACAAGTTTGTACCAATGTTTAGAAGATCAAGGCAACTTCTAAACTTTACCAGTGGGAGCACCTTAGTTCCCATATCTGCAGGATTGTACTCTGAAAGGATTTTCTCAAGTTTTACCAGTTCTTGAGAAACCATATCTCTAATGAAATGCAATCTAACATCTATATGTTTAGTACGTTCATGAAAGACAGGATTTTTGCATAAGTGAATAGCAGATTGACTATCAAAATATATTGTCACATCATTATCAAGAACACCAAGTTCATTTAACATACCTTTAAACCACATAGATTCTTTAAAAGCTTCAGTAGCAGCAATATATTCAGATTCAGTAGTGGATAATGCAACAACATGTTGAAGTTGTGATTTCCAACTAATACATGATTCACACAAGGTAAACACATAGGAAGATGTAGATTTCCTATTATCTCTATCACCAGCATAATTAGCATCAGTAAAGCCTTTCAATTTTACTCCTTTAGTACTAGACTTATATATTAAGCCAACATTGCATGTTCCTTTCAAATATTTAAACAACCATTTCAAAGCTTCCCAATGCGTGGGACC
The DNA here is from genome assembly GCA_019395295.1 of Osmanthus fragrans. Lineage (NCBI taxonomy): Eukaryota > Viridiplantae > Streptophyta > Magnoliopsida > Lamiales > Oleaceae > Osmanthus > Osmanthus fragrans. The sequence goes on along the minus strand of CM033356.1, from coordinate 18,527,858 downwards.
AGGGTTTGACATATACCTGCTAAGTGTACTAACAATAAAAGCTAAATCAGGTCTAGTACACACCATTAAATACATCACAGAACCAATGGCATTCGAATATGGAACATTTTTCATATATTCCTCTTTTTCTTCATTAGCAGGTGATTGTTCCTTAGATAACACAAAGTGATTGCCCAAAGGCAATGAAACAAGTTTGCATTCATTCATGCCAAACTTTTTCAAGATTTTCATAATGTATGGAGCTTGATGCAAAAGCAACAATGAATTTGACCTATCTCTTTTAATCTCCATGCCTAAGATCCTTTTAGCATTTCCTAGGTCTTTCATATCAAATTCATTACTCAAAGTAGTTTTTATATCCTTTAACAACTTTAAGTTGGGACCAACCAAAAGCATATCATCCACGTATAACAACAGAAACACATAGTTATCATTTATACTGCCTTGATAGTACAAGCAATGATCAAAATCACTCATTTTAAAACCAACTGTTTGAATAAATGAATCAAAACGTTTGTACCACTGTCTAGGAGATTGTTTTAAACCATACAGAGAGCGTTTTAGAAAACACACATGATTAGGCTTTTGTTTATTTTCAAAACCCTTAGGTTGATCCATAAAAATCTTTTCATCAAGTTCACCATGCAGAAAAGCAGTTTTAATATCAAGTTGTTCAAGTTCCCAATTATAATGTGCAACTAATGCAAGCATAGTCCTAATTGTGGTATACTTAACAACTGGAGAAAAGATTTCATTATAATCTATCCCTTCCTTTTGTGTGTAACCTTTGGCTACAAGTCTAGTCTTAAACCTTAAATCCTCTCCTTTGGTAATTCCCTCCTTAACTTTAAAAACCCATTTACACCCAAGATTAATAGACTTGTCTTTAGGTCTTGGGACTAACTCCCATGTTTGATTTTTATCGAGGGAATTTATTTATTCTTTCATAGCTTTCACCCAATTCTCAGATTGTTCACTCCTCAAGGCTTCTTCATACGTGTTTGGTTCCCTACCCACTAGTTCTTCATAACTAGTATAAGCAAGCTCAAAATCGGATTCTAATCTTTGAGGCACTCTATGAGTTCTCCTAACTCTGTCTCTAGCTAAATGGTAATTAGCTAAGGGGTTTTGTTCTCCTTGGTATTCATCTACAATCTCATCTCTCTCAGTACTTTCATCCTGACCATTTTCTAACTCAGAATTTTGATGCTCCACCTCAATTGAGGTGGTGGGGGTTTGAACACTTACAGGTCTTAAATCCTCTCGGGATTCGTCACTAGTGTTTTCTTGCTGTTTTTCTCTCAAAGTGTCATTCTCCAATTTTAGACACGGCATATCAGACTCATTAAATGTAACATCACGACTTACGATGATCTTAACTCCAGGTTGACTTCTATCCCAAAGCCTATACCCTTTAACTCCTTCGGGGTATCCTAAGAAAACACATTTCCTAGCTCTAGGTTCTAGTTTTCCCTCATTTTGATGAGAGAAAGCAGCACAGCCAAAAGTTTTCAACATAGTATAGTCAGCACATTTACCATACCATTTTTCATATGGAGTATCACCATTTAATGCAGTAGAAGGTGTCATATTAATCAAATAACATGCAGTTATAGCAGCTTCACCCCAAAACGATTTAGGAATACCAGAACTCAACATCATACATCTAACTTTGTCAAGTAAAGTACGATTCATACGTTCAGCCACCCCGTTCTGTTGAGGTGTATAAGGAACAGTTTTATGTCTAGTAATTCCACATTTTGCACACATATCATCAAAATCTCTATTACAGAATTTCAGGCCATTATCAGTTCTTAGATATTTTACCTTTTTGCCAGTTTGAGTTTCAACTTGCAATTTTCATATTTTGAAAGCATTAAAAGTTTCAGTTTTATCCTTTAACAGATAAACCCATACTCTACGGGAGTAATCATCAATTATGGACAAAAAATATCTATTACCACCCATTGTAGGATTAGTAGCAGGCCCCCATAAATCTGTATGAATGTATTCCAAAACTTCAGAGGTTTTATGTGTGCCAGATGAGAAAGATAACCTATGATGTTTACCAAGCACACAGTGGTCACAGAAAGGCATATTAGACACACAGTCTTTTCCAAATACACCTTTATCATTTAGCAGTTTAAGTCCTTTAATACTTATGTGGGCTAATCTATTGTGCCACTTGTGTGTATCATCAGTGTTGGTCAAATTTATAAAGGGAACAGAATTGTTAATAGTCTCAGCATTGGTCACATAGATACCGTTTCTTTTAATACCTTTAAATGTGACAAGAGAACCCTTAATCATTTTTAACATGCTGTTTCCAATTTTACCAGAGAACCCATCAGTTTCTAAAGCTCCTATTGAAATAAGATTCCTAGCCATTTCAGGAATATATCTGACTCCATGTAATTTAAGCACATAACCAGTGTCAAATTTTAACGTGATATCACAAATTCCAACAATTTTATATGCATCATTATTGCATAAAATAGCATGACCACTTTCAGACTCTTGCAAATTTTCAAACCAAATTTTATGTGATGAAACATGGAATGATGCACCAGAATCAAGTATTCATTCATGCACATGTGATTTCATTGTCAAATTTACTTCAGTCGGTTCAGGGTTCAATAACACATAAACTTCACAGTGTTCATCAGAAGAAGTAACAACATTAGCCTCATCAAGAACCTTTTCCTTTGGTTTGTTTTTCTCAGCATAACAATCTTTAATGAAATGTCCAATTTTACCGCACCCATAACATTTCCTACCTTTAGGTTTACCTTTTGGCCTAGATAGACTCCTATTTTTCTTTTTACCACCAAATGCATATCCACTTTGGTTATCACGAGTCCTAGACTGAGACCTATCTCTCATCATATGGACCTCACCATTTTTTCTCTCGACTCTCTCGGCTCGCATTTCCATATCTTTACTTCTTAACGAGTCTATGACAATTTCAGGGGTTAAAGTATCTTTCCCGTATTTAATAGCATTTTTAACATCTCTATAGGTGTCGGGAATAGCATTCAACAAAATAATAGCCTTATATTCTTCAGATACTTTTTCACCACAGTTAGTGATGTCTTGCACAAGTTTATTGAAAACATCCAAATTGTCATCAAGGTCTTTCGAAGAATCAATTTTGAAACTAAAAAAGCTTTCGAGTAGAAAAAGTTTGTTTGGAGTAGACCTTGATACATAAAGTTCCTCCAATTTTTCCCAAAGTTCTTTGCTAGTTTTTAACTTACCAACTTTTCTTAAAACAGCATCAGACAGGTGCAAAATAATAGAAGTATACGCCAATTCATCCAAATTTTCTTTTTCTTCAGTAGTCAAGGTTGCAGAAAAAGAATTATCAATAGCTTTTAAAACTTTTTGTTGAACAAGAATACCTTTCATTTTTTGTTGCCAAATAGAAAAATCCCCTTTACCATTAAAGATACCCAAATCAAAGTGATGTATCGACATCTTACCAAAAAATGCACAGAACACAAATTCAAACTTGTAAAAGTCAAAGGTCACACAGATTACACAGAGTAACAAAATTCCTATGGTTTCACAGTAATACTCTATTCTAGAACCCCAGGATTCCGTGAGAATCAGGTTCTCAGGCTAAGGGAAGAAGCTAGAATATGAGGCTCGGGTACAATTCTAAAATGATATGAGATAACGCAACAACGTTCAACAAATTAAGCTAATGACGATAAACAAGTAATTTCACTTAGAAATTAAACAGGTAATCCTAGGTTCTAACAACAATCAATGGTTACCAAGCAATGGCAACTCCCAAACCTATGTGATCACCCCACACGATGATCTGCTAGTGCGATAATGTAAAGATTTCAGCCAATTTACCAGAGCGGACCACTTCTGAGGTCCGTAAATTGGAGAGATGCGAATTTACTGCTTTAGGGCCGCAATCTTGGCCTAAAGTAATTCAGTAAATATTCAGAAGTTCTGACCGGCTATCCACCAGGGGCAAAATCGTCCAACTTTTTCTACAGTACCTGAAATCGAAAACTAACAACACAGCAATGTTAGAAATAAAAAATTGAAGATTCTGTCAGAAGGGACCTTCCCCGGAATCGGCCGCCGTTGACCGCACGCGCCACCGCTGTCTTCCCCACGCGCAGCCGGCGTTGACCGGCGTTGACCGACGCGTCGGACGGTCTGAATCTCCTCCGCCTGCACGTCTCGAATCCAGTGTCCGTTTCTCCAAAAGACTTCTGGTTTGTCCAGAAATCGAGATTGCAGGTTCGGAATTTTTGAAAATTTCTCCTGTTCTTCGCGTTTTCCTTCTACTGCAATTTTCTGATCTATTTTTTCGATTCAGCCAGCTCTGATACCAATTTGTGAGTGTTTTATTACTCCTACACGTGAACAAATCAAGATGTAAGTAACAAACACAATTATAAACACAAGAATCAATCCAAAACAATCAAGAAAAGAGGCAAGAAGGTGAGATCGAAGAAACGATAATCCCCTTTTTGCTAGGCTCAGAAAATTTCGATCCAACACCACAAAGGTAACACCAACAACTAATTTTCGGAGTCCAAGATATACACAAAGTATAGGGCACACAAAGGCAAGAAGAAAGAAGCTTCAAAGGCACAAAGCAATGAGTTTCTCAAGAGCACAAAGCAAGGGACGGTTTTCAGATCTTGTTGGTGGCTTTTGGTAGGGTTTGTAGGTCTCTTTTATAGGTAAGAGAGGGGAAAACGAATTTCCAATATTTCCTACCAAAATTTACGGGATTGGTATCAAAAGGGATAAGGTAGGTTATCAAAAATTAGGGATAGTGTATATCTCTAACTATCAAGTCCATCTTTTGATTTGGTATTGAGCACTTAGCCCTAATGGGCCGATTCCCTCTAAATACCCAACTTAATTGGGTTACTACAATTGTGGTGTGGATCGTTAATTCATATTTCAATCCCGGGCTTAAAGCCTATGAAACGAAACGGGTCGCGATTTTTCATCATCGCCTAGAGGGTTGTTTGGGCATCACTAAAATACCTAACAGAGCCCAAAATCGAAACCCAAATCAGAAATCACCAACGAAATCAGCAAAAAGACAGGTAACTCAACCATTTTTTAGCTGTGCAATGGGCTGAATTGATTTCTGGTTTTGGTTCAGAATCGACATAAGTCTTAAATTTTCAACATATAAACGTCAAATATCGAAACCCGTTTTTGCAAAATTTTGTTCCTTGTACGCAAAATTATGCTAAATCGTGTTTGACAGAATAACATATCATTTTAAATGTAGCAGAAAGTTTCAGAAAACTGATTTTGATGTTGGAAGTTTGGATTGGAATATTACTGATTTACCTTTGTTGTTGGTGGTTGAAATGGGGCAGTGGACAGAATGCGGTGGGGAGTTTTTTTTGGATTACAATCAGTTGTGATTACTTGTGTGAAGTTGTGAATTAAACTAGATTTATTTGGGTATTTGCAGTAATTGACAATTTTCGAACTATATTGCATTTGTAGCTTACTGACTATCAAAATATGAAGCTCGGATAATGCATGACCAAGAGCAACCAACTGATAAAAAAGGCACCAGATAAAACGTGATTTTGGGGGACAAAATGGTCACTGCACAGGAGGCAAATTGAATACCAGTTTCCAGAATTCTGTTATATACCATCTTATTGTTACAATTTCAGTAGTATAGTTTTTCATTTTTTCTGTCAATTAGTTTGTATTGAGTAGTGTTCTAGATTATTCTTCCTTACTGTATATATAGATATAGAAGCATAGCTCAACGCTTGTAAAGAAGTCATTTTCATTTCTAAAAGGAAGTCGTCAGTTTTGCTCCGTTACTTCATTACAAGGAGTGCATTACATTCCTTCTTCTCCTTCATTTTCTTACACTGACTTCACCATTTGTTGTTCGTGGTTGATTCGAATCTTACAATACCCGGAAGGAACTCGGGAATCTTTTTCCACTAGCACTCTCACGACGTTTATGAAGGTTGACAAAAGTTTATTAAAGTTCAGTGGGTTACATATTCAGTGAGTCGTTGGGGTTGTTCAACTTGAAAGCTCATTGTGTACGAATGTCACTATAATATGTAACGTAACTCTTCCTTTCTCTCTCACGCATTTTCACACAAACTGAATACATACACCCTCAAGTGAATCTTCTGTAGTGTTATCATTTTCATTTTCCTAGGTGGGTTTTTGTTGGCTTGTTGGTGTTAGCTGTTGTGATGCAAAAGAAGAGCAATGAAAAAGATAAAATGACAAAGAGTATAAACACAACTTTACTTAAAACACATTTACTGATATATAAACACAACTTTATAAATACCAAAAACCAAATTTCTTACAATAGTTGTTGAATTTACAATCCAAAATGAAACCAATAGACAAAGGCCCAGTTCCCATCCTCCTGCCATTTCTATATTTGCACATAATTTCCATAAGCGAATTTCAACCCCAGTAGTTACATTTTTTTCATACTCAATGTCGTCATGTTCGGACTCAAGTCGTGGTCGCCGATGACGGATGGATAAAATTTGCAAACGGTAGATGTAGTGAGAGGGCGAACGTTGTGGGGATCGAATACTGTGAAAGGGAGAATGGCATTGGTATCGACATGGACTGATGTTGTTGAGGTGGCTGAATGTTAGTTCCTCCATCAACCATAACACTGTGGCTTGTTGTCGGTCTCTTAGAAGTGCTTGTTGTTGATCTCTTAGAAGTGCTTGTTGTCGAACCGGAAGAGACATAGAAATCATAGAGACATTGGTCAATCCACTTCTTGTGGAAATGAAATTCTTGAATTGCAAGGAATGCCTGCAAATCATGTGGCTTTGTACAGTGGAATTCCCAAAATTGTAAAAAGATGTATATTTATGCGTAGGTTTCCATAAAAAATTATATTGCAAGAAAAAAATCTCAAAAAAAAAAAAAAAAAAAAAAAAATATATATATATATATATATATATGTAACTTAAAAAACCCATTAAAGGTTTTGATTTCAAACCCACTTTACTCTAAAACTACAAATAACTCATCCAACCCACGAGCTTAATCGTCTCTTCACATCGACCAATATGTAAAATTTTTATGACATCACACAACCGAGTTACACATTAAACCCCCAAAAATAGATTTGTAGTGATGAAGCAATGAAACACACATACCCTTATATGTAAATGGACAAAAATCCCAGCAAGGTCAGTGGTTACCGGAGGAGTGAGACCGTAGTTGCTGGAGTGCAGGTCGTCGGTGCCGGAGGAGTGAGAGAGGTGTGTCTTAGTGTAAGAAAAATGATAATTCTCTGTATATGGGTTTCCTTCCAAGGCCCAAAAGAGTGTAGAAAAGATTTTGTTTTCCCTCAAAAAAATAACTGACACGTGAAATATTTTGAATTCCTGTTTTTTAGCTTGTTTTTAGCGTAGTTTTGAGAGTTTCCCATCCGTTTCGTCCCCAAAAAATGCTACAGAGCCAGGCGTAAAAACAGGCTTAAAAATAGAAGTTTGAAAATGCTGACATGGCAAGTGAAAACCGGTTTTGCCCCATTTTTCCCCAATATTAACCTAAACCAAACCAAACAACACCCAAAATAGAGAGCCCCGATTCGCTCCCACACATTCTCTTCAAACCGCCGCTGCAGTCGCCGTCGCCCCTTACCGGAGCAGCCATCACTCCCACCACTCCGTCGCACACCACCTCTACAATAACCTAAACTAAACCAAACAACACCCCAAAATCTGATTACCCTCGATTCGCTCCCACCATTTGGTTTTGACACTGCAGCCCCCGCCGTAGCCGCCGACCGGAGCAGCCACCACTCGAAGGTCCTTCGCACACCGGCGAAGCTAAACAAAACACGTGGAAAAAAAACTCCCGATTCCACATCCTTTTCTCCAACCCGTCCGAACCGACTACAGCGTCATGTCTTCTTCCCGCCGCCGACCAGGTATTCTTAATCTACATGAAGAAAATTTCAACATTTTGTTCCACTGAGGCGTGATTGTTGTTGGGTATGTTGTATTGTTGTGTTATTCATTTTTTCGAAAATTAATTGTTGTGGGAATTTGTTTGTGTTGAATAAGGAAATGAAATTGGGTGCAAGTTCTGGGAATTTGTTTGTGTTGAATAAGGAAATGAAAATTATGAAATTGGGGGCAAGTTCTGGGAATTTGTTTGTGTTGAACAAGGAAGATGCGTCAATCGGAATTGCAGTTTCAATATCCAAATTTTTTTGTTCTATGTCATGTCTTGTAAATAAACAATTGCAAGTTGAACCTAGTGGGGGTTGGGTGGTTCTGTCTTCTGCAGCTTCACTGGTTCGTATGGTTTATTTGTCGGTAATGTTGGCAATGAGCTGATGAACTAGTTCGTATGGTTCCTCTCACCATCTCTAATTTGTCTATGTCTATTCTAATCCTGACAACTCTTCCAATTCTTCCAATTCAGATTCTTCGAGCCTTTTCAAATCGCTGTTCGGTGAAACCATTGAAGAGAATGCAACAACTTTTTCTCTTTTCTCGGAAAGTAATCCATTCAGAAGAAAACCCGAAGAAAATAAAACCCAGAAACGGCAAGATGAATTGGGTTTAGGGTCTGGAGAAAAAGACGCTGAAAAGGAGGGTACAATGGGGAATTTGAATTGTTCTGAGCTGATGGAGAAGAAGAAAAAAAAGAAAGATAAAGAGAAGAAAGAAAGTTTGGACTTTGATTTGGAATTATCAGGGGAGAGCAAGAAATTGAAGAAAGATCATTCTAAAGGAAGAAAAAACTATGACATTAGTAATTTTGGAGAAAATGAGACTAGTGATGGTCTGGATGTGAAAAAGAAGAGATATTCAGGTTTGGATTCAAAGGGAAATCTTGTAGAAGTAAATGCCCATATGATGGGATATGGGAAAGATTCAGGTATTGGAAATGAAAATAAGAAGAAACGGAAGAGGGATGAGTTGGAATTGGAGTATGAGGCTAGGCGATATGGGGAGGCAGATGAGAAGGAGAAGGAGAAGGAGAAGGAGAAGGAGAAGGAGAAGGAGAAGGAGAAGGAGAAGGAGAAGGAGAAGGAGAAGGAGAATAATGTGGTAGGAGAGAAGAGAAAAAAAATGGACAATCCTGAGGAAATGATGGTGTCAAAGGAAGGTTTTGATGATGAAAATAAGCTTTTAAGGACTGTGTTTGTTGGCAATTTGCCATTGAAGATAAAGAAAAAGGCACTAGTCAAGGAGTTTGCAAAGTTTGGCGAAGTCGAGTCTGTGAGGATTCGGTCTGTTCCAATAATCGATGTAGGTCTTTCTTGCTTGTCCATGTCTTATTGTTGGTAATCTTATGCATCTTCTTGTAAATAGACATGAATGGTAATCGTTTTCTCTTGCAGAGCAAAGTACCAAGGAAGGGTGCTGTAATCAAGAAGCAAATAAATGAAAATGCGGACAGGTATGATACTGAATGGAACTTCTTTTCCTTTTGGTTGATTTATCTGGCTCCGATGGTTTATTTGGTTGAGGTCTTGAGGATATTATAATTGTTTTGCTATGAAAGCGTTCTATAAATAGATCACTCTATCCACGCTTTCACAGGACAATTTATTATGAAATGTTTACATATGTATCAGCTGTTGGGACTTTAATTAAGCTGCCAAGTTGGGCATTCATAGAAGAATGTGTCTTGACTGGTTTGTAGAAGTACGTTCACACACACACACACACGTGTGCGTGCATATATCTCTCTTAAGAGAAACATTGAGCTTTTAATAATAAGATAAGAAACCGGTGGAGTCATCTCATCTTAGTGAAAAGATGCTTCAAACCAGTTAAATTAGATGTTGGATGCCTCCGGTTAGTGTCTGCCGCTGTATATTCTTGTGTGTTTTTTTCTTTTTTAATTATCCTTTTTGTGTTTGTAGACCAGAATCCTTGTGTAACAATTCTGTCATCTCCTAGTACGTGAGCAACGTATGTTGCTAATATAGAAGTGTTCTTCGCTTCTTTCATTCAAATATCTTCTTAACAATTTGTTGACCGTGCAGTGTTCATGCTTACGTTGTTTTTAAAACAGAGGACTGTGCTCAAGCATCATTGGCCCATAATATGGCTGTTGTAGGTTTCTTTTTTCCCTGATTCGTCTTTTTTGCTTACTTTTGAAGATAAGTATATTATTTGGTTTCACATGTATAATAAAAATATCTATGAACTTCTGTTCTGTGCATGAGTGCAGGTTGGGGGAAACCATATTCGTGTTGACAGGGCATGCCCACCTCGCAAGAAACTGAAGGGAGATAGTTCTCCCCTGTATGATAATAAGAGGACTGTATTTGTAGGTAACCTCCCGTTTGACGTGAAGGTAAGTTTTGAATCTTTTCAAACTCTGCTGCTTCTTGGCTTTTCTTTTTCAGTATTGTTATCGAAACGTGCACTTTGCTTCAGGATGAAGAGGTTTATCAGTTATTTAGTGGTATCAAAAATCTTGAAGCTAGCATCGAAGCTGTTCGGGTTGTTAGAGATCCTGGCACAAGTTTGGGGAAAGGGATTGCATATGTCTTGTTTAAAACAAGGGTATAATTAGTAAACTGTTATACGTGTTTTACTTTGAGCCATTTGGCTTGTCTAGTTATTCTGCTCTTGCCTGACATTTATTTCCATTGCAGTAGGCCATTGAATTTTCATGAGCTAAAGATAAACTTTCTTAAGAAATGACCTTGTCTTCTATCTGTTCGTGCACTAGTTATTCTTGTTTGAAGGCGGTTTTGAACATGAGTATTTCAAAATCGTTATCGCTAAATGTAAAATCTTCATATTATGCATCTATGTAGTACTTCTACCGTAAAACAATAAGCAGAAACTTGTGAGATATGACGCTGTTAGGCTCCAATCCACCTCACTTATTCTAGAAGGATACAGAAGCAGAATATCTTGCAAGTGGGTGGGGAGGGAAAACTGAATTCTATTAGAAGAGATCTATAAATAAATGTAGAAGCTAGCAATAGAGGAGGGGGGGGGGGGGGGGGGGGGGGGGAGGGGGGGGGGATATTGAGTGAATAGAAGAGAGACCTTTAGGAGAGTTTTAGCCCGCTGGAATGGCTATTTGTTTCTGTTCTAATTCTGTAATTTTCTCAGTTTTTTTTAAATAAATAATAGCAACATATTTTCTGTTCACAAATTGCAACTTGAACCTTAACAGAAACATTTCAATAAGCTGTTAAAAGTTGAATGGCCAAGCCAATCACTTAGAAATTAAAATGCTATATGGGTTTTTTCCTATGATATTAATATATTTAGAGAAATCATGTCGTATTGTGGTGCGTTATGTTAGTGTGGGATCTTGCATGTAAAATATTATGTGATCTTCCATTATGTTAGCGTGGAATGCATGTAAAATATTATGTGATCTTCACTTTAAACTTCTTATCCATGTTTAAAATGGCAGAAATAACCAAATAGGTAATCGTTTTGCCTTCGTGAGGTGAGGCTTACAAACCAAAAATTAAGTCAATAAATTGTAAAATAATACAAAAATGAAACATAAAGAATCTTAATAATTCTCCATAGAATTAACGAAAATAAATCAATAAAGTAGCAATTAGCAAATATTCAATATGAAACTCACGCTTACTTACAAAAAAGGAAACAAGCACATTTAGAAAGAATAGATTGGCCCAATTTTTGTTTTTTATTTGAGAAAAGGATGGCCTGTTTAAAAAGCCCCTTTTATACATGGAACTCACACTTGGACTTGCAAAAGAGAGAAAAAAGAGAGAAAAGTCAAAAAGGTCACAACAAAACTGAGGCGCATGCCTCACTTTCCTTGAGGTGCGCGTATTGAGGCGTGAGCCTTGGTCAATGAGGCACCTGCCTCATTGAAAGATACTATATTTACCACCTCGAGGCACAGTAGTGAGGCATTATCAACCATGCTTCTGATTAATTTATTTAGGAAAGCCAGGAAAGCCATCATTTCAAACTAGGTGAGGGTGATAATGCCCATCGGTTTTCTTTGTACCTTTTTTCTTGTGTCTTTGTCTAGTTTACTTGAGAATATACAATTATGTCTAGACTCTAGATAGGGATGTTGAGCTATTCATACCAAATGAAAGAAAATAACCTACAATTCTTTTGCGGTACTTTACAGTTTACACGTAGGCTTGAACCTCTTAGGTTACTGAACTTTTACTTCAAAAATAATGGATATATGTATTTAGGATTTGTTTTGGAATGATTCGTTAAAAGCTTCCCTACATCCGGGAAGTTCTTATTAGGCCATGAGTGCTTGTGTAATCTATTTATTCTAGTATTGATCATTGTGAGAATTTGGCTTTATGTTGTGTGGATTGGCCTAATCCTTGAGTGGATAAAACTCTTTTAAAGCACAATTATGTTGATAAAACACTCAAAACAAGTCCAAAAACTCAGTTTATTCCTCGTAAATTGCATGGATTATTCTAAAGATATTATTTCGAATTTGGTTATTCATCATGAACAAGGATCATTGTTTATTTTGGATTCGAACTATTTGGAATATGTATTATTGTGGCTTATACCTGTTTTCTAGATACTTGTATTATGAACTAACTTTATGTTAATCAGTGTCCCTAGAGCACACTTTATATGCATGTCCTTATCTTATGAACTTGAAGTTTTAGAGCCTTTATAATTGGTTTTAATAGGTGTATTTATGTGGTGTTATAAGGTGTATTTTATTCATTTTTATATTGATGTGATTTATATTATACCATAAATCTAAATGTGAACTGTGTGTAGCTTGTTTGGTTGGGTAAAATATTTGTGCCTTAATGTGAATTGGATGGTGATATCCTCTTTAAGAATGAGTCGAAGTGTATAACATAAAGTAGTAATTATATTTTGTCGAGAATCTTTCCTATTACAAGGTTGCTCCCTGATTGTTAGTTACTGCAAAGTTCTGTGTGGTTTGTGATTTACAAGTTAGATAAACTCCATAGATAAGCCACATTAGCTCAAAGGCAAGCTAAAAGAATTGATATTACAAGTTCCGTATATGTAATCATTTCTACACAAACTGATGAAATGTTTGAACGTGCATCACCTGTCAAGATGAAAGATTTGCACGACTACAGCTTGAGAGATAATAGTCTGTCTTTTAATTACTTGTACTTTCAATTGAAAATAATATCTTAAAATTTTTTCTGTTGGCAAATGCAGGATGCTGCTAACTCAGTAGTTAAGAAACATAAATTGAAGCTTCGGGACCGTGAACTGAGACTGTCTCATGCCAAATCAAATTCCACTCCCTCGAAGAGAAAGAATATTTCGCTACCAGAGACCTACAAAACCCCTGCCAAGAAGTTTGCAGTTGATTCGAGATATTCAGGTAGTGATAATAAGGAGAAAGCTAAGGCCAATATGTCTTACCAGGGCATGCGGGCAAGTAAATCTGGCACCCAGAAGAAGGTCCCTGCAAGAGTCCATGCACCAGCAAAGTCAAAATCTGGATCATCTATGGAGAAGCCAGTTAAGGGCAAAAGACCTGCAGTGGCTGCTAGAAAGCTAAAAGCACAACGGGCTGCTAATGCTTCGAAACAAGTTGGAATAAAGCGGAAGCTGGATAATCGAACACCTGCCACTGCTGGCCAGAAGAAGAAAGCAAGAAAATTGAGGTAGAAAACTTGACTAGGGACTTGAATCTGGTCTTCAGCTTAGTGCAACTATCTCCGTATGATCTGGCCAAATAGAGAAAATAACAAGAAAAGAGAGAAAAGCCCATGGGAAAATGTAATCCATGCGAATGTAGCTGAAACCATTTGTTAGTTTTTACCTTGGTCTATGCAATTAACTCCTGAAACTACATATTGGCATTAAGAATCATTTATTTTATTTTTCAATGTAATGTGACATGGCTTGTATCAGGAGATCAGTGTTGTGTTGGTTAGGGGTGTAAGTGGTTCGGTTTTATCGATTTTTGACAGATTTTTAAACCAAATCGTTTAAATTGGTTTGAGAAAATGGTGGGAGCGAATCGGGTCTCTCTGTTTTGGGGGCGTTGTTTGGTTTGGTTTAGGTTAATATTGGGGGAAAATGGGGCAAAACCGGTTTTCACTTGCCATGTCAGCATTTTCGAACTTCTGTTTTTAAGCCTGTTTTTAGGTCTGGCTTTGTAGCATTTTGCTTCGACGATTTTGTGATTTTTCGACCACATGAAGAGATGCGAATATTTTAATTTCAATTTGACGAATGGTTCAGAGGTAATCATTTTATATGTTTCTTATAGTGACGAAATGGGGTGGCGAAAACATGGGTATAGGTTCGTCCAAGTGGGTCCCATCGACAACGGTTGAATTCGAGTTTTTTTAGATTCACAATTTGCAAATTCAGAAGCTTTTCTTGTAGATTTTGTGCTTCACATGGTGATGTGGGGCCAATTGAAGGTGGGATTGTATTTGTGAGGTGACGGATGGTGGCGGCGACAGATATATGGTAGGGCTGTAAGCAAAAACCGTCAAACCGAAAAACCAAACCGAAACCGCATTTTGGAAACCGTCGGTTTGGTGCCACGTGGACCCGTCAACGAAATGGTTTTGAACCAAACCAAACCGGTCGAAAACGGTTTGGTTTAGGTTTGAGAAATTTTATGGCGGTTTAAAACCAAACCGGACCGGTGAAAAAATATATAAAAATTTAAAAATTTTAAAAAATGAAATTTTCTAAATTGTAACTTGTAAGACTTTTGTGTTGGATTTTTTATTTATTTTTAAATGAGGTTCATATATTCCATAGGCTTTTTAAACTAAAAATCTGAAACGATTCATCAAGAAATCTCACATTATATTCCATATAAATTACTATCATAAACAATCAACAACTTATATAAACTGCATAGTACTCCAATGATTAAATAAACTTCAATCAAAATCCTACATTGAATTGGATATCCTTTTAAAAATTATTGCAACTTCTGGTTCTGTCGATTATAATTTGTAGAAATCTAAATGAAAAGTTTTGATCGGATCAACAACTATGTAATCAAAGTGAAAACAAAATAAAAATTTCGGATCTTAGAAATGAAATTTATATATTGTAAATAAATTTATTTAGGTATAGATTTACCCAATATTCTAATTTGGCTTGAGAATCAATTAATCAAATAATTATAAGAAGGGAGAAGAAAAGAATCAAAGAGAAGAAGGAAAGTGCTAAGGTCTAAAATGAAGAAGGAATCTTATTATTTTTTATGAAAGTGATTGGAGATTGAATATATATTTTATCAAAAAAAAAAAAAAAAAAAAATCATATGAGAATCATCCGGTTCCCAGCAGTTCTCATACTAGAACCGAGAACTGGACCGAAACTGGTTAGTTCTTAATAATTTGTCCCAAAATTAAATTATTTTTCTAAATGGTTCCGGTCCGGTTCCACCGGTTCTTGAAAATTTGTCCACTCCTAAACTAATGGCATAAAGTAGATAGACAAAAAAATATACGACGAAATCGGTGGTTTAAAATCGGACGACGGGCAAAAAAAAAATATACGGCGAAACCGGCGGTTTAAAACCGGACCAAACCGTTAGGTTTAGGTTTGGATTTTTTTCAAACCGTTCAAAATGGTTTGGTTTAGGTTTGAGTTTTTCTCAAACCGGTGTAAACGGTTTGGTTTGAAAATCTGTCAAAAACCGGTAAAATCGGACCGCTTACACCCCTAATTTATGGTACTGTGGGAGCGAGTTTTGAAGAGGGAACTTGTTATAGAGAGAATAATGGGTGGGAAGGGATGAAATTAATAGTAAAATGGTGACTATCCTTATTTAGTTTGTATTAGCATAATTATTAATATATTAATAACATTAAATTATTAATTGTTATAAAATAGAGAAGAAGAAGAAGAGAGAATTAAGTCAATAGATTTGTGTGTATTTTATTAATGACCAAAGCCCTATATTTATAGGTAAGAATCAGGGATACAATGGTAATAATTTCTAGGACTACAGGGGTATAATTGTCATTCACTACAAACCCTAATAAACCTTCCTTTTACAACACTCCCCCTTGAATGACACATTACAAAATATCTGCCTCGTTAAAACCTTGTTTGATAAAAACCTAATAGAACAAAAAAATCAAACGAAGGAAAAAGAGTACAGTTATTTTGGAGTATTAAAAATAAATGCTGCCTCATTAAAATCTTGCTAGGAAAACCCAGTGGGATAAAACCTATGCGAAGGAAAAAGAGTACAGCTACTCCCCCTGATGTTGATCACTAAAAATCTTTGAGTCGACGCATTCCAATCCCATGGACTAACTTCTTGAATGTAGAAGTTGGCAGTGCTTTTGTGAATAAATCGGCCAAATTGTCACTTGAGCGAATTTGTTGAACATCGATGTCGCCATTCTTCTGAATCTCGTGTGTATGAAAGAATTTTGGAGAAATATACTTCGTCCTGTCGCCTTTGATATAGCCTCCTTTGAGTTGTGCAATACAAGCTGCATTGTCTTCATACAAAATTGTTGGACTATCTTTTGTTGAAATTAACCCGCATGATACTTGGATATGATGGGTCATGTTCCTCAACCATACACATTCTCGCCCTGCTTCATGGATTGCAATAATTTCAGAATGATTTGAGGATGTTGCTGTCAAGGATTGCTTCACAGATCTCCACGATATAGTTGTTCCTCCACGTGTAAACACATATCCTGTTTGCGATTTAACTTTATGTGGGTCAGATAAATAACCTGCATCTGCATATCCCACTAAAGTAGATCCCGACTTTTGGGAGTAAAATAATCTCAAGTCAATCGTACTCTTTAGGTAACGAAAAATGTGTTTAACACCATTCCAATGTCTTTGACTTGGTGTAGAGCTATATCTTGCAAGGAGATTTACAGAAAAAACTATATCGGGTCGAGTACAATTTGCAAGATATGTTAATGCTCCAATTGCACTAAGATATGGTATTTCAGGACCAAGAACCTTTTCTCCATCTTCAAGTGGACGAAATGGGTCCTTTTTTACATCAAGTGATCGAACAATCATAGGTGATGCCAATGGATGTGCATTATCCATATAAAATCGTTTTAAAACTTTTTCTGTATATGTAGATTGATGAACAAACAATCCTTCTGGGAAGTGTTCGATATGCAACCCGAGACAAAATTTGATTTTTCCTAAATCCTTCATCTCAAATTCATTTTTCAAATAATTAGCAGTTTTGTTGAGCTCTTTAGGAGTTCCAATTAAGTTTAGATCATCAACATAAACTGCGACAATTGCAAATCCAATATTTGTTTTCTTTATGAAAACACATGGGCAGACATCGTCATTTTTATAACCCTCCTTCAACAAATATTCGCTAAGACGATTATACCACATGCGTCCGGATTGTTTCAATCCATATAATGATCTTTGCAATTTAATTGAGAACATGGTTCTCGGGCATGTATTGTTTGTTTCTGGCACTTTAAATCCTTCGGGGACTTTCATATATATGTCACTATCAAGTGAACCACATAAATATGCAGTTACTACATCCATAAGGCGCATATCAAGTTTTTGAGACACAGTCAAACTAATCAAAAATCTAAAAGTGACGGTGTCCATTACGGGAGAATATGTTTCCTCGTAGTCAATTCCTGGTCTTTGTGAGAAACCTTGAGCTACTAGTCGGGTTTTGTATCTTGTAATTTCATTATTTTCATTTCTCTTTCGTACAAAAACCTATTTGTATCCTACAGGGATTACATTTTCAGGTGTTCGAACTACAGGTCCAAACACTTTTCGTTTCTCTAAGGAATTCAATTCCGTCAGTATGACTTCTTTTCATTTTGGCCAATCATTTCTATTTTGACAGTCTTTAACGACTGTGGTTCAGGATCCTCATTTTGCATAATATCAAGAGCCACATTAAATGCGAAAATATTGTCTATAACAACATTTTTCCGTTCCTATAATTTATGAGATAACATATAATTTATTGAAATCTCATTATTTTCAGACACTTGTGATTCTTCAGGAACCATATTTTCAATATTTGATTGATCAATCTTTTCTAATGTTACTTTTTCCGAAGTTTTTGGTTGGTTTTTCTCTTGTACTTTTCTTTTTCGAGGTACAGAGTCTTTTGAACCAACTGGTCGACCACGCTTCTGGCGTAAGTTAGATTCGTTTGCTACAGCAGATTGTCCTGTAGGGACATCAACTTTTGCTGGAATATTTTCTGCTGGTATATATGACTTTGTCACTCTTTTCGTGTCAACAAATATATCAGGTAATTTATTTGCAACTCTTTGCAAATGAATGATTTTTTCAATCTCTTGCTCACATTGATTACTGCGAGGATCAAAGTGAGATATAGTTATTTCATTCCAAGAAATTGTACCTTGTCTTTTAGAATGTAGTTTTTCCCCTCCCAAAATTGGGAAAGTCATTTCATTAAAATGACAGTCTGCAAAACGTGCAGTAAATAGATCACCCGTTAAAGGTTCCAGATACCTAATAATGGATGGTGAATCAAAACCCACATAAATCCCAAGTCTTCGTTGGGGACCCATTTTAGTACGTTGTGGGGGTGAAATAGGGACTTGGACAGCACAACCAAAAACCCTTAGGTGAGAAATATCAGGTTCATGACCAAATGCAAGTTGCAGAGGTGAATATTGATAATAGGCAGTTGGTCTAATATGAACCAATGATGCAGCATGTAATATGGCATGTCCCCAAACAGAAGCTGGTAGCTTTGTTTTCATAAGTAATGGTCTAGCAATAAGTTGTAAGCGTTTAATAAATGACTCTGCTAAACCATTTTGTGTATGGACATGCGCAACTGAATGCTCAATTACAATCCCAATTGACATACAATAATCGTCGAATGCTTGTGATCCAAATTCACCAGCATTGTCAAGATGAATAGTCTTGATTGAGTAATCAGAGAATTGTGCTCGTAATTTTATGATTTGGGCAAGTAGTCTAGCAAATGCTACATTCCTAGTGGAAAGTAGGCAAACATGTGACCATCTAGTAGAAGAATCAATTAATACCATAAAATAACGAAATGGTCCACATGGTGGGTGTATTGACCCACATATATTTCCATGAATTCTTTCCAAGAAAGTTGGAGATTTAATATTGACCTTTGTAGTTGAAGGTCTAATGAATAACTTGCCTTGCGAACAACCTACACATGGATAATCATTAGGTAAAAGAATCTTCTGGTTCTTTAAAGGATGTCCATGTGAGTTGTTTATTATTCGACGCATCATTATAGCTCCTGGATGTCCAAATCTATCATGCCAAAGTATAAAATTTTTTGGGTCAACGAACTTCTGGTTCGTGACATTATTTGATTCAACCATTTTTATAAATGTATAGTACATGCCAGATGGGAGTGCATGAAATTTTTCTTTTATCTGCTTCTTGCCAGATACAAAGGAAGTTATGCAAAGATATTCAACACTATTTTCTTGCATCGTCTCAATGTGATATCTATTGCAGCGGATATCTTTAAAACTAAGCAAATTTCTTCTGGATTTGCTAGAGTAAAGTGCATCGTCAATATATAATTTAGTATTATTTGGTAAAATAATACAAGCTCTTCCGGAGCCTTCAACGATATTCGATGCACCAGATATTGTATTAACATTATTTTTTGCTAATGTTAAGTCCAAAAAATATTTTTTGTCTTGAAGAATTGTATGTGTAGTTGCACTATCTATCAAACAAGTATCTTGACAATCCATCATCAATCTATAAATACAACAAAATACACATGTTTTAATAAAAACTTGAATTTATGAATTTAAAGAAGTAAACATAATTCAATAATAGGAAATTGACGATACATAATAAAGTTTCCCTTTTTTTTTGTGAAAAATAAAAACGTATTTCTAACTAAATTTATAAAATAAAGTGAAATGCTAGAAACATAAAAATAAATTAATCTATATCTTCCATCACACCACCCCCAATCAAGTGATCAATATTTCCATTTGGATCGGCAAAGAAATCAGAGACATCCAAATGAGTCACATCAATCGGACCATCATAATTAGCGAAATTTGTCTCAACTTTTCCTTTTCCCTTGATTGATTTTTGATAAAGATCCACAAGGTGTTTTGCCGTACGACAGGTACGTGTCAAATGCCCTTTCATTCCACATCTAAAACAATTTTCTTCATGCACCTTTTTGGATGTGCTACTTTCGTTTGCTTTCTACCTTTTGAAATTGTTGCCTTGCTGATGATAACTTTGTTGATTATTTCGTCCATGATTTATTCCACGTGCACGTCCGTGTCCACGTCCAAATCCGTATCCGCGTCCACGTCCACGCCCTTGTCTTGATATTGCATTTGCTTCAGGAAATGCAGTACCATTTGCTTCAGGCAATGGTACAAAACCAGTTGGACGTAACCCATGATTTTTCATTAGAAGTTCATTATTTTGTTCAGCAATAAGCAAACAAGATATAAGTTTTGAGTACTTTTTGAAACCACGCTCACGATATTGCTGTTGTAGGAGCACATTTGAGGCGTGAAAGGTAGAGAAAGTTTTCTCCAACATATCTCCATCAGTGATTTTTTCTCCACACAAGATCAATTTTGAAGATATTCTAAAGAGTTCAGAATTGTACTCACTTACAATTTTGAAATCTTGCAAACGAAGGTGCATCCACTCATAGCGGGCTTTAGGGAGGACTATAGTCCTTTGATGATCAAATCTTTCAGTCAATTTTTTTCCAAAGAGCATGTGGATCTTTCTCAGTGAGATATTCAATTTTCAACCCATCGTGAAGATGATGGCGAAGGAAGATGAGTGCTTTTGTACGATCCTGCAGGGATTCTTTGTTTCCTTCTTTTATTGTCTCTCCCAGACCCTTTGAGACAAGGTGGATATCGGTATCGAGTACCCATGACAGATAATTTTTGCCAGATATGTCGAGTGCAGCAAACTCAAGTTTTGTGATATTTGCCATTTGATAACTACACAATAAAATAAGTAAAAATACAATTAGTTTCGAAGAATGCATAATAGTTAATTAAGTAATATCAACATAAGTTATGTGTTTTCCTTCAGGGAATAAACATTAATTTAAAATAATATGTTCTTCGAAACACGTGCTACTTCGGGAGCACATTGTATTTTATTATTGTTTTTCAAGAGCAATATATCAATATTCTTCTAGAATATTGAAAATTATAATTTATGCTCTTAGGAGCAAATAATATTCTTCTAGAATATTAATTATAAAGTTGTGTTACTTCAAGAGCAACAACATGATAGAAGATCAATTTATAATAGAATATTTAAAGTTACATAATTAGGTTAAAAATATTAATTACCAAAACATAGATTAGGAAAACAAATCCTCATATACACACAATGTATGATAAAAATCTCTAATCGTGCATTAATACGGTAGTAATTTTATAAATCGGAAAGTGGTAATTTGTTACGGTGGAAAAAGAAGATTCCAGCCATCAATTACTAAAATTATTAAGATGAAACTTTTTCACAGAAACCAATACACAATTATGGTAGAATAAAAAAAAATGGGTGCAAAAGATGGTACAATTGCTGGAAGTAGAAATTAAAAAGTAGGGTACAATTGCTGTGAAAAGTCAAAATTTGCAACCATTTAATTACAAAGAATTCATTCACTTTGTACAATTATGAAAAAATCATTCAACTGTGTATATAAAAAAAATCATGCACTTTGTATAAAAAAAATCATGCACCAGTATAATGTGTATAAAAAAATAATTCACATATCACCAAATTGATTTTGGTACATGTGACAAACTAAAAAAAATATTACCTTCTAATTAATCTACTTTGATTTTGAGATAATCGTGCTGATAACGTGTTATAAAATAGAGAAGAAGAAGAAGAGAGAATTAAGTCAATAGACTTGTGTGTATTTTATTAATGACCAAAGCCCTATATTTATAGGTAAGAATCAGGGATACAATGATAATAATTTCTAGAGCTATAGGGGTATAATTGTCATTCACTACAAACCCTAATAAACCTTCCTTTTACAACATTAATAAATATTTGATTTATGAAAATATAAGTTTAAGACCTGGTTTTAGTTAAAATGTAAGGATTTGTTTAATTTTCCGAACAACATTGATACATATTTTTCAAATTGAAATCTTAACAAGTCTTTCTTGATGAGAAGGAGTATATACGAAGATTATGAACCGTTGACTTTGTTTCTTTATCTAGTTTTGGTACATGAAAACCACACTTGTCGTACCTATAGATGTCAACATGAGTGGATCGAACTAGATAAATTTTGTCTACATATAGACCTGATTCAAGCTGAATGTCGACATGAAACAATCTATATAAAAATATGGTCCAAGTTTGATTTGAATTATTTTATGAATTTGATGATCATACCGACCCGTAGACCGTCAATATTAGAATTGTCCAACCCTCAGTGTTTGATATTTTTTCGTT
Source organism: Osmanthus fragrans (assembly GCA_019395295.1). NCBI lineage: Eukaryota > Viridiplantae > Streptophyta > Magnoliopsida > Lamiales > Oleaceae > Osmanthus > Osmanthus fragrans. Next base: position 18,505,443 of record CM033356.1, on the reverse strand, counting down.
TTTCAAAAAAATTGTACGATTGAATTTAAATCTTGATAAAAAAAAAAAAAAAAAAAAAAAAATATATATATATATATATATCTTATTGATTTGTTTACATATTACTTGTTTAATTATTTTCGAAATATAGAAACAATTTACAAGTAGAATACATAATAGATACATCATTACAGTTTATATATATTCCAAGTAAGTGGGTACGAGATATTGTGTGACAAACATAAAAGACAAATGAGTGTTTATAGTCACAATGACTCTTTAATTTTTATTTTACATTTTTTTAAAGCTAGCAAGATTGGTCCTATTGGATCATCGGACTAGACAGTCATGTCCAAAATGAACGTGTTCATTATGAAAGACCAACTGATGAACTAGCATCGACTAGGTTGACTTGGTTTCAATCCAATTTTTTTAATTGAATAAGTTCGAGTCTTGACCGTATGACCTATGTTCACACCATTATACCTTGTATTATATAGTAGAAATAAAGTTATCCCCACCTCAATTTGACGGCATTCTAGGAGAATTTGAAGATTGTCAAAAAAAAAATAAAAAAAAAAAATAGCAAACTAGAAATAAGTGAGAAAGCTCAACCTCGAATGTAGAGGGGGGACAATTGAAATTTGATATAGTTGGACGTGAAAAATTATTTTCATCCAGCTCCTCATGAATAAAATGATGATTAAGTGATTAAAACATTTAATTGAAATGATTAACATTTCTAATTTGTTAATCTAATTAAATTTTATGCAAAAATAAATAAATAAATCCGTTGCTACAAAAATATAATTGATTTATAGTATCTTGACTAGTTCTTCATATTCAAATAATGTGAAGTGATGAGAGACCAATCGAAAGATATTTACAATCGACTTTGAAGTTCTCAATAAACAGAATTAGATTAACCTCAAACATCATCAATGTTAAAAGTAAATGAGCTAAAATTTCAACCTATTCTATATTTTCTTAGGATTAAATTACTTGTACACAAAAAGTGTACACCTTGATTGACACCACTTATGTGTCAAAAATTCAATAGTTGATTGAAAAAGATATTGTCTAGATCAATGTACTAAAATCTATCAACTCACATGAATGTAAATCAATGTGTTAACCTTTATGTACATATAGCACGATCCATTTTCTTATAACTAGTCATACTAATGACTAAAAAATCACCAACAATGTTAAGAATAGTCTTTAGAACATTCAAGAACAACTACTTTAAAAAATAAGTCGTGAAAAGAACTATCCAAACTTCACCAATCACTGTGTTAAGGCGTTTGAAGTAGCACCAAATAGTAATCACTCTTTCAACCCCTCCTTCCTGCCTTGGCGGAGCCTAAGAAACACGTCGAGACTATGATAATACTTTACTAATAAAAAGAAACATGGCATTTGAATCTTAGCAAACAAAGTATGCCCCCGTCTAGCTCCACATTTTACAAGATTAAAATCAATTTTTATATCTTTGCAAACTGCAAGTGTACGTCAGTGTCTGGTTTTTATTGAAAAGGAAGTAAAAAAATATGACAACAATACAATAATTGATTAACATTCGGATGAAAATTTCTCCCAAACAAGCGCTAAATATCTAAGCCATATTATCTAAAGATGCAAATGTGATCGTGTGTACAACGTTGTGTGTGCGTGAGAGAGAAATATCTAATTTTACTGAAGGTAATTTGCAAGAACAGAACAAAAGAAATAGGCCGAAAAATAAACAAAGCAGAGGGAAAATCAAAAGAGGGAAAAAAAAGAAGCAAAACTTTAATAGATCACCATGAAAACAAAAATGCACGGTATTACAATATTTACATGAAAGCTGAAAGTATGAAACTGCAATTGCAATGTGTACTGATCTAGTAGAGTAACAATGAAGTGATAGAATCACTAGTTTAAATGACTTGGCCTATTAGGACTCCATTGTATGCCTAAACTTCCCGGATAGATTTCAATTATTAACAAGCCGAGCATGACGAACACAGTAAAATATAAATTAATTACCAACAATCTAAAAAGAAGGGAAAAAAAAGGACAAACTTTTACATGATCCGTTCACGGCAACTGTAACAATTCTAGAGACGCACTGCCCGTTAATGAACGACAAAAACACCACCCAGCTATGAGGTGGTGTAAGTTAAATAACTAAACATTAGCTAATATTGCTGAAAAATGGCTTATACAACAGAACCCCAGGATCAAATCTGGCTATTACCATACTGGTAATCATTAGATACAAACCCATGCCACCTGCCCTAAATGGCCACTATCTAAATCTCCTTGGCTATCCAATTTGCTGGACAGAATTACCATCACAGTTCCATTTTGTCATTCTCGGCCCACTGGTTGCTCATGCAAGTAACGTTCCTCTTCATCTGTTGAAAAGGAGAACAGGAATCACCAAAAACAATGCTGTCAAGAAATATTATAGGACTTGGTCCATCACTTACACTAACAAGAGCATTTTACTGTCAAAGTGAAGTTGAAAGCCAGATAACAAAGAAATTCAGAAGAGTAATTATGGGATTAACAGAACTGCGTTGTTAGATATGGTTCCCGTTCATGATTTGCATATAAAGACAGACAGTGCTTCATCAGAATAATGTTTTGTGACTTGCTCGTGGTGATAACTACAGTAGTATTGACGATGATGACGACAACAATAAAATAATGACAACAACTTGCTTGCCTCAATTGGGTTTCAATACAGGATACTTGTACGTACACCATTAGTATTTGAAAATGTAAGCAGTTTACCACCAATAACATACATATTCCACTTAAGAGTTAACACCATTAGAAATCATATTACGTAGCAAGGTTTTTCCATGATCTTAAAAAACTTAGCTATTTCTTGTAAAAAAATGGCCTCCCCATGGTTTCAAAAAGTTTTGCCATTTATTCCCAGGAAATGATGGCTTTGTTTGAGCCCCATTTTTGGGAAAAATTATTTTTGTAATAGAGATTTTTCTAGAAAATATGTGATTAAAAAGTAGGAAAAAGTTTAGTACGGGCATGTAAAATTATTTCATTGGGAGAACCAAGAGGTTGAAAAAGAATTTGGACAAAAATGATTTTTTTAGAGAATTGGGCTCAAACAAGGGTATGTCAAACTAACTACAATAATACGGTACTGGTTAAAAATTCGTTTTCCATATTGTACCATATAGGAGATTGATCTTTGCTGTCTGCTGGGGTTTAATGCAACATTGATAGTAGTATGTCAGTGATGGAATCAAGCTAATTAATTGTGCACATTAATGCACTGTGCTAGCTTTTATTTTTTGGGCTTTGGTCCAGAGGGATAACAGTTTTTCTTCCGGGCTGCAGGTATGGATACAATAATTTCAACTCCCTTTTCCCTTTTTCCCCAAGTGGTCAAGATCTAAGACCTCCATTGTAATACATGATAAACTAAGAAGACCAGGGTTGTCGCTTTCAAAAGTGCATCGTCATTAATAAAAAAACCCAATTTTAAGCTAGCATTACTGATGGCAGGACAAACACATGTGAGCATCAAAGAGCAGAGTCTAATGTTTACCACAATCACCAGTTAATAGAGCAAGTATAGTTTCCAGTCAGTCATCAAAGCAGGCAACGACAATTTGAAGCTACATCTATAAACTGAAGACAACCAATTCTAAAAATCATAGGATCATCATAAATGTACTACAAAGTCATACCACTTTCACCATCAGATATATCTGCAAGCCTTGCAAGGGTCTCAGTAAGCGCTTGTTCATGCTCCTGTTTCGATCAAAAGGAAGAATAATGGAAAACTTACTAGTAAGTGAAGTAAATGTGAAAAGACTAAAAAAGTGAAGTGTTTGTCGAACCTTCAGCACTTTCTTTGCCTTTTCCATCTCAGCAGGGTCCGGATGACTGGCCCCAAAAACCCTCTCTACCTGCCAAAGTCCACAGTCTGTCAACATCTGAGTATATAACTATAATATATACGTCTCAAGCAACTTTTACTACCTCCTTTATTAGAGTATCAGTCTGAAGCAATTGAATGATGTCAGATCCCTTCTTTCCAATGCCATTCTGTGACGGTGGAAAATCCTTCCGGAATTTTGTCAACCCCCTACCTCTTCCTGCACCAGGAGCATTACCTCGCCCAGTAGGTCGACTCATCCCATGGCCCGATCCACCATAACCTCCGCGACGAGAAATTCCAGGGTCTTCACCTTCCCACTGTATATCGTCAGGAGAAATCTGCAGATGAAACGAGGTAGAAGATCAGACTAATACATGAACATTTTGACACCTGCATTATAAGTTGTAAATGATCAATCAAACTTTCACCAAGGGTTACATAGTTGTAAGACATGAAAGAATAAAAAATAAAGGTAGATGATCTGAAAGAGTAGATCTCTTGCAGAGCCACTGAGTGGGGTCAAACGAGTACTGAGTTTTATAAACAAAAACTTAAAAGTGCAAGTTTTGGATGGTTTCTCCAAAATAACTCACTGGAACAGAAGTTAAATTAATGTGGGGGTCCTGGATGATAAGCAATGGTCAAAATACTACTTAAACATGGAAATTCTATAGGAGGAAACTAAGATCATGTCAAATAGTTAGAAAATCATTGGTATATCAGTGTACACATAATTATTTTGAAAAAAACTTTGACCAACTATTTTTTACATTATCACATAATTTAAAATTTCACTCTCCCATAATCTAAGAGCATTAATTTTTCAAAATCCTTTACCTATGATGCACAGATTTTTTTTTTTTTTAAAAAAAAAAAAGTATTGACATGACACATAGCCTGTCCATATTGATTAAATTTCGTCTGACACGTAATTTTTTAAAAAAAGTACCGACACGATACGTAGCCAACATATTGATTAAATTCTTGAAAATTCTTTACTTATATAGTATAAATTTAGATTTATACTTGTTCTTAATTTTTCTTGTAGAAATCTTTTATAAATACATATTTGTTATTTAGTCATTGTTTGACAACCATTGTTTGACAACTCTTTTTTCTATATACTCATTTTCAACTATACATTCATACAATAAAATATTCTACACATAAATTTAAAATATTTTCCTACTTTTTAACCACGCATTCTCCTAAAAATTATTATTCAAAACATTGTTTTTTCAAAATAATGGTCACCAAACAAACGGGGGCTTAATAATAACTTTTAGTTTAAATATATAATATTTTTGATAAAGAAAGAAAAAGGTTTGGTAACGTGTCCAAGTAGTGCTCGTATTCGACATATGTTGGACACAAATACGCCACCCTAGTTGAAGTATCTGTGCAAGAGTCCTATACTATAATTCCAAAAGTTATACTTTACATTTACCTTACATTACATCTTAATTTGAAATCTAAATCTTGATAAGCCATTCCCATCTAAAACTAGTTCAGGTCAATACAACATCAAATTTGAAATATAGGCAATAGTATGACATATGACCCTTTGACATATAAATACAGCTGAAAATTGTAAATAACTTTCGACTCTAGGCCCTTTTTTGGGCTCTATTAAACCAAAAATATATTATTTCAAAACTCATTTTCAACCATATATTCTTCAATAAAATAATATTACACATAAACTCAGAATTTTTCCTTATACTGTAATCACACATTCTCCAAAAAATTACTATTCCAAAATATATTATTCCCAAAACCTCATTACAATGGAGCCCAAACAAAGGCTAGGTCTTACGTGAACAAAAGCAACATCTAAATCAAGCTCCTTGGCCATAATTTAAATAGTACTCATTCCATCCCATAAAGATAGACTTGGTTTTATTTTTCGTCAGTTTCAAATTATAAGCCACTTTTCTTATTGAAAGTATAGATATTTTTTTAGTTTTCCAATATGCTCCCTATTTAATGTACACTGTTATAACAAATTAAACTAATCATATTTGAACTATTATTTAATGTAGGGTATATTAGAAAAAAATGTAAAAAAAATAATAAAAAAAATAAATTATATTTCCAATTATATTAATTACATTTTCTTAGCCATTTTGAGCTCCATTTTAATAGAAATTTGGGGGGAAAATGAGTTTTACAATAGTGATTTTTTGAAGAATGTATGGTTAAAAAATAAAAGAACAAAATTCGATTTACGTGTAATATTATTTTATAGAAGAATATGTGGTTGAAAATGAATTTTGAAAAAATGAGTTTTTAAAAAAATGGGGGCCAAACATAGGTTTAATCTGTGTGAATCTTTATGTGATGGAGATAGTACAAGAACTCAATTTTACTCATGGAATGCTCTCATATATAAGAAATAAAGCACTTGCCTATGTGTAACATAAAAATATTTTTTGAATGTTCCAATAAACATGCACCTACCTCAGCAAGGTTGACCCATTCCCATGTTTCGTTTGGAGTACCATAATCATAAACTAGGGCATGTCGATCCTGGAAAACATTGCAGTGACAGTTCAAAGTATTAAATAAGGTCAACGTTATGTCTATAAATCACCACAAATGAGACCTACCTCAGCAGCATTGTAGTCGGTTATGACAGCTTCATAAAAATTATTGTCATCAGGCCATCTGGTCCTTACTTTCCGTCCGATGAATTGATTAAATGTAGCTCCTTCGGCAAGTTCATTTGGAAGGCCACCAGAAGAAATACGGTTACCAAATTGACCTCTTCCAGCTGGACCAGAAGAGGGATACTGCATTTTCATTGAGGATGAACCAGTAGGAATCTGACCCTATCAAGGAAATTATAAAGGAAAATTAGAATCAAAATTGGTATAGGGGGCAAAACTTCGTAAGAAATAATGCTTACAGATTTAGGCTTTTTCCCCTTTGTCCCTATCATGGGTCCACGCTTTGCAGACGATGAAGATGGCTGGTTTGCCGTGGCCATTGCCTGTGGGTGGAAAGGAGATGGCCCGCCAAAGGATTGAGAAGGCAAAGAGGGGGCTATTTTCCGTTTCTTGCGAGAAGCTGAAACGGAAGGACTGGGCACCGGATCGTTGACAGCTTGACCAGTACCATGCGTGCCTGGTTGAAGCCCACCAGACTGCCTCCACTCTCTGACAGCATTTCCCAGTTTTTGATGAAAATAAGAAACAAAATAGCACATTATCAATTCTACTAATTAGAAGGTACCTTATTCTTCGGATCATTTCATCTGCATTAACTCTACCAAGAAGCTCCCTGTGCTCTTCATTTGACAGTCGTAACTCTTTCCTCAGTTCAGTTATTAAGCTTTCCTTCTCCTGAAGAAAATACATTTTATTGGGCAGTCATTTAAACCTGATCAAACAAATATGCCAGCATTAGTTTCAAGTGTTCAATGTGACAAAAAGTACCCAAGTAATGGCATCAGCTTGTGCTTTAAAGGCTCTTAAAATTGAACTGTATGCTTCTTGCTCAAGCTGGTGAATTTTGGCTTCCATATCAGTTTCATCATGCATTCTAGGATATGGGGCAGCACCCACGACAGCAGGCCTTCCATTCCCAGCAATGCGGCCACCTCTTGGAATTCTATTTTGATGTGGTGGAGGAAGATCATCATCAGTTCCTGAAACACAACGGTATCAAAACTAAAGGAAGGAAAGGAAAGGAAATTGTTTTATTTTAATAAAGAAACCAGTACACCCTAAAATAAAATCAAAAGGAAAGCATTCTAGAGTGCAGAAAAATAAAGTTAGACACATCATCCAAAATTTCACAATTAGAAAGAGCTGGGTTTAACTAATGAAGCCTGTTGAACAACTTTTACACAACTTAAAACCTGTATATCTAAAAACTTAAACTATTAAGAGAGGGCCAAATGTATATCATTTAAATATGATCTTTAATAAAGCCTTGAAAGAACAGGTTCATGGATTTACTTTAGACAACTTAAAACATCTAGCAAATATTTTTCTTTTGTAGTGCGAATTTTATGGTTCCAAGTTCCAACTGACTAATTAAATTCCTTGGCGATCTCTTGCCAATTAGCTCTCCAATTCATACATCAAAAGACGCCTTTCTGCTTATGTACGAGGCTTATTCCTTTACATCTCCTCGTAGTAAGAATAGCACGTGATCTGACTCATACAGCTCATTATGAAGCATTATTCTGGCACTACAAGAAACTAATCATTAACAAAGTTAATTAAAGAATCTGGTGTCTTGTTGTCTCTGTCTCTCTCTTTACATTTTATAAGAAAGTGGGTGTCCAAAAAAATAACATATTATTGGTTACAAGCATTTATTGCCAATGAAAATACTAATCGTAATCAAAGCCAATAGAATCGAGACACCTGATCGTCTAAGTTTCGGTAGTGTATAGAATAAAAAGGAAGGAGATAGAGAAATAAACGGCACTATAATGGGTAGAAGTAGACAAGCACATTTTCAATCAATTAAGCTTGGACATCCTTTCCAATAGCATGACCATAAATGCAAATTTCAAGATATTAGGCATGAGAAATTATTCTATGGCTACAAAGTATGGACGAAATATACGTACCCTATGTTTGTCTCATGTTTATAAACTATTTATAAACACTCAAGTCACTTTTTATCCACACATTTGGAGGATCTACAAGTACCTACTTATCCATACCTCATTTCTATCTTTTTATAACTTAACGTTTTTGTAAACACTCCCAAACATGCTTGTAGATGAAGAGTAAGAGATAGCTTATTTTATTTAATTAAGTTCATATATTTATATAATTAAATATGCCATGTGTGAAGATGTTGATGTGGACATGCATTTAATTCAACATTAATTTATTACTTCTTTATAAAGATCGTAACAAGTTTGTATGATTATACCTATCAATTTATATGCCCATATATAACAATATGATGAGTATCTTATATCCAAAAAGACAAATGACATAATGTATGCGTGTTTCCTTTTTCTGTAAAAAGCTAGAACATCATGATCCAGAAAGGCGAAGTCCCGTAGCGGGAATTTGGTATAAACAATTACTCATGCATACCCATTATAATGCGCATAGTTCAACATTCCAATACATTTCTATAAATGTCAAAATGATTCCATTTTAGAGAACATAACACGAGTAATCAAAAAAAAAAAAACTACAAGATTTTCAATGAGATAAATTTTCTCACTTTCTCACAAAATAATTGATACTAATTCTTATATTTTCATTTTATAGTCGTTAAATTGAACCAGTATTGTCAACTCAATGTATTTATTTATATGGAAATGCAACTTTTCAATTGTTTTTATAGAATTTCCAAAAACTTAACATGTTCTAGCTTTCCTTATTCCATAACATGAAATGGTAATGAACTTTAAACCATGGCACACACATTCTAACATTACCATGATAACATGATCAAAAATTCGTAATCAGAATTCCACTTCTTCCCCATACTAAAATCGTTAATCAAGTCCATCCCACTCCTATTTTCGGATAAGAACAATCCTAACACTCTTAACATTTCTTCTTCTTAAACAAGTGGTAGTAGAAATTCAAATCTAACGTATATTTCTAAGCACCTACCCCATGGAAACTTAGAGATATGAAATCATATACATTCAACCGAGAAAGAGAGTCTTTAAGTTCTCAGAGCTCTTTCTTTTTGTGAACTGCATCTGTAAACATTGTTACTTACCCCCCCCCCCCCCCCCCCCCATTCAGTATAACAGGGAGTAACTGTTCACAAAATTTGATTTCCCAATAATTAATGCATTCTTAGATACTTCAGAAATTGTAATAACCCATCTAATGTACCATCTTTACCCGGACCACTATCAAATTCGTATGGTAGTGTATCAGCAACAAAATAATTCAAACCCTCGTATGAATTTAGAATTCTCCAATGTAAAATGAACTGTTAGCTAAAAAGTTTATACCTATTAATACATGAGGATAGATTTTCTAAGCTCTCCAGCTCTCTCTTTATAACAACAAAAAATAATTCAAAGTTTAAACATAAAAGGAAAAAAAACAAAAAAAATGACAGTGCAAAACCTAGCTAAAAAATTCAGTAAATCAATTCTTAGAACACAAAAAATTCAAGAACTGAAACTCCAAGACGTAATTTTTGCTTTCAATGGTGACCCGACTATCCCCAAATTCACACACAGCAACAATGCATATCATAATTACACAAAACCCTAACCTCAATTCACAAAATTCATATGTTATCAGGAAAAATACTCACCGCTGCTATCATACGGCTCGTAGTCCATTGCCAGCTTTCTCTCTGCCGAAATTCAAAACTTCTTGCAGCTCAAAATTCTCGAACCCTAAAAGATATTCTCAAGATAGCTCGAAATTATGCTCTTAAAACCTAAAAAAATCTTGTGAAAAGATTCGAACTTTATAGAGTTAAATAGTTAATTCAACATGGACATGAAGCTTTCGGGGGAGTGGCGAATCGATTTGCGGGATTTGCAATTGAAGCAGTTTCCAGCGAGTGTCCAATGATACGCGGATGTGAAAGGTGTTTATAAACTTTGGTTAAGAATATAGGGGTTTGAATTCCGCGTTATGTTTTGTTATACGAAAGTGTTTTGAGTTTGACTCTGTGGGAAGGGTTTTGGACACGTGCGGATTTATTTCATTGAGTTCCATTTCAATCAATCATGAGGGGGGGCGGGGAAATACAGTGATTTTTTATTTTATTTTATTGAAAAATTATCAAAATCACCTTTATTTTTATTTTACTTTAAGCATTCGTTTGATAGATAAAGATGAAAAGACAAATATTTTTTCATGTGAGTTAAAAAATAAAAATTCACCTAAATCATAGAAAAATATTTTCCATGAAATTTGTTAAAAACAAGTTTAAAGTGTTTGTACCTTTAAAAATATTTTTCATTTTCACGTTGCAATTAAACGGTCAAATTGAAAAATATTTTCTTCGAATGTGACATTTTTCATGAAAAATATGACAATCAAACAGGGTTTAAAAGAGATTACTATTTATTTTTGAGTCTCTCGTGTTCACACTATTATTTATTATATTATTAATAAATATCTCCATTCACTATAATATTCTACATTTACTTTAAACAATTTATATAATTAAAATTTTTTAAATATTAAAAAAATGGTGGTTGGATGTAATAAATAACGATCATATTTTTCATTTTTATGGAAAAATGGGTACTAAATAGAGTCTATTTGAGAAAGAATGTATTTTTACTGTTGATGTGATAAAAAATATGTGTTTAAAAAATAAGAAAAAGTTATTGATATGATAGAAAATATTATTTTATTAAAAATTATATGGTTAAAAATAAGTAGAAGTTTAAAATGATAAAAATAATGTGGCTATTTTCAAGGTACTTTTTGCACTCTCTCACTTTAGACGTGCTTTACTTTTGTATCCATTTTTTTCGAACTTCGACATCGACTCTGTGGATGAAGACGAAGGAGACGAAGACGATGAAGAAGAAGGATCCGTTGCGATGGTCGACGTGTCGAAGGAGGACTAGAAGCTCCGCATCAACGACCGCAAAGCCAAGGTCGATTTCTTAGCCCATTCCTTTTCATTAACGGTTCTTTGTAATAAGAAAATTGTTGTTGAACCCATTTTCCGGTGGCTCTTTCTCTCTAAATGGGAATTATCGTTTCTTGGTTTCAACAAATCTGCATAAGTAGTATTCTTCAACATTTTGACCGCTGTCTTTACAAGAGGTGAGGCTCAGGGGTACCTCAGTAACCGTGGTGGCAACAAAGAAAGAAAAATAAATAAAAGAGAGAGCAACCATAGCTTTGTTCCTAAACCTGATGAAGCCACCGGGCCATTCCCAGAAGATATGCTTCTTAAAGATGTATTTTTTGTTAAGGATATAATTTCACATCGATTAAAAATATAAACATAGGTCAATTTATAAGGTCTTGAGCTACTCTTCTTAATAAGGTTGGCCTTTTAAGATGAATCCCCAAATTTTTACATGGTATCAGAGCTCATTAAGCTCTAACGAGCAATTCAATCATTGTAAGACTAAAAAATATGAGCATATGAATTTCAAGATTGGTTTGCTCAAATGAGCCACCATCTTGGGACATGTTAAGGGATATAATCCAATATCGATTAAAGATGTAAACATAAGCCAATTTATAAGGTTTTGGGCTACTCTTTTTAATAAGGTTGACCTTTTAAGATGGACCCCAAATCTTAACATTTTTCTTGTTCTAACACCTTGACCACTACTTTGCTGGAGGTATTTAAAGTACTTCAATTACAAGCTGATTATGAAATTATGAGAGAGGGTACAATATATAGTTTAAAATTAGTTCAATTTAATGCCACAAAAAATTTGCTATAGAAATCATTTGCATACTTTGGTAGCTTAACAAAATTTCGTTTGCCATAGACTTTTATTAACATTTTGCCCTGTGCCTTATCCTTTTTCTTTAGCTACAGTAAGTTTAGTTTATTGTGCGAAACAGATAAACTGTAAAGTGGAAATATGGAGGAGTACTTTGGAATTTATAGGTTTTTGTCCATTTTGATTTTTATATCATCTATGCAAATATTAATATAACACACCTATCTCTGTGTGTGTGTATATGTGTAGAAGAATTTATAAGTGATCATAGATTGTATTGTTTACAAATCCTGAGTGGAAGGCTAGATTATGCTTGTTAGAATACTACTGATTATTGATAAGTAAATTGAATTCCTTAAAAGTTTTGATCTGGTTTAGGTTAGCTATTTTAGATAGATGGGGGTTGAGGAATTGTTTTTTATTATATATTTTGCTATTTACAATTTGTGAAGAAGTTTTGAGCTTTCCAGTCAAAATGAAGGCTACAACAGGTTGTTCAATAGTACTATTATATGAGTAATTCGAGATAGAAATGTTTGCATTTTGAAAACCATGGTCTTGGTTTATGTTAATTATTGGTGATTGATTGAAGAAATTTCGTTTTGATTTTCCATTTTGATTAATAGGAGTTGAATAGTGTTGTCTTAACAGTGATTAATGTTTTCATTGGTTTGCACCTGGAAAGTCTTCCTTCTATGATTGCTGGGGTTTGGTCAAACGATAGTAATCTGCAGCTGGAAACGGCAACTAAATTTCGTAAATTGCTTTCAACAAGTGTGATATGTGGTGTCATTTTACTCGTACTTTTTCTTTTAATGATTTCATGATGACCACTTGTTTTGCGTGTCTCCTTCAAATCAACAGAAAGAAGCCCTCCCATTGAGGAAGTAATACAGTCCAGTATTGTTCCATGCTTTGTTGAGTTCGTTACGAGGGAGGATTTCCCCCAGCTCCAGGTTTTTAGTCGTAATAGCTGATTTTATTTCATTGTTTACATTATTGATTTATTATTGTAGTGTGTTTTTGTTCTCTTTGTATAGTTTGAGGCTGCTTGGGCACTTAGAAACATTGCGTCTGGAATCTCAGAGAACACATAGTGGTTATTGATCATGCTGCAGTCCCAATTTTTGTCAAGCTTCTAGGTTCCATGAGTGATGATATTCGTGAGCTGTTAATTGGTTTAGATCTTTGCCACATTTTGAATATTCCAAGTCATATATATTTTCAGCTACAATAGATAAAGCATTCGGCTGACTAAATATTATCTGTCTTCCATAATGGATAACAAAGTTGGCTAACTAAAAATGTCTTTTTTTCCTTCTTATTGGTAGGCCGTTCGATTGAAGAATCTAAATTATGGCTGAAAAAGGTTCTCTTATGATTCTTTCAAGTCATTTTAGGTTTTGCTTGTTGCTGCGCATTTAGAGTGTGTTTGATTGCATTTATTTTCCATGAAAAATATCAGTTTTTCACCCAAATTTCTACTTTTGATGTTTGTTTGCTATTTTTTCCATTGAAAATATTTTTCAACTTTTGAAAATATGCTTAATTTTCATTATTTTTAAGAAAAATATTTTTTTTGTGGTGAGTAAGTTTTTGTTTTCCTCAAAACACGGAAATTATTTTCTTTTCTACGTGATATTTTTCATATCAATCAAACACACTCTTAATTCCTTTGAGTTACTTGAATAGTTGAAAATGATTTTCTTCTCCGTTTGATAGCACATTATTTTTCCTGGAAGTTGGAATTCGAAATCCAACTTCCACTTTTGACTTGTTTGATTGGCCAAATTTTCTATGGAAAACGTTTTCCGACTTTTGAAATTTTTCTTGATTTCAAATAATTTATTTTCCTACCACTTTGGTGGGAATTGAAATTCCACATTTTTTTATTAGCAATAGAAACAAATTCTAAGATGAAGTGTAAAAAAAATTATCCCTTTAATTGACAAATTCGACGTAAAACAAAGTCAAACGAACATAAAAAAATTTTCAATTTTTTTAAATTTTTTTTGACAACCTAAACAAATTTTGTCTTCAATGGTAAGAAAATTTATTCATTTAATTGACAATTTTCATGAAAAATAAAGTCAAACGGACATCAAAAGTATTATATTTTTCAGGTGAAAAATTATACCAATCAAATACCTTTAATTATAATTTACAGTAAAATTTTTTTTAGACAATTCAATTTTCTATAATTCATTTTCTTTCCACCCAAATTTCATCTTTCTATCAAACAGACCCTTAAATCTTTTACTATTAAGCAATTGAAGATGATATCAATTCTACGTCTGACGTACATTTTATTACCTTCTTGCTTTTTGTCATACAACATTACACCTTTTGTTGCAATTTTCGAATGTTAAGTTTCATTTTCCTATTTAAAAAATTATGTTATTTTGTAATTGGTTCTACTTTCATAATAAATAACAAAGTTGATCATAAATATTTATTAACTTCTTGGAAGCAAGTGCAAGAACAAATGCTATATTATAAATTGAAGATTAAGACAAACTTGCAAAAGAAACAAGAAGTATGAATCTATTTTACAAGCACACTAACATTGCCCTCAAAACCACAAAACCCGTGCATTGCATGGCGCAAGACTAATATGATAGAACATTTATAATTTAAAATAAATAATTAATTTTTTTTTTTTTTTTTTTTTTGGTAATGAGACATGCTCATAAGATATTTATTTAGGCCCCCGTTTGACCCACATTTTCATTCTCATTCTCATTCTTCTACTCATTTTCAACCACACATTCTTCAATAAAATAATATTTTTCATCACATCAATAACTTTTCCTTCTTTTTAAACCACACATTTCCCATCATATCACTATTTCAAAATTCATTTTTCCCAAATAATCTCTATTAAATACACTCTTAATGACAAAATAAGACAAAATATTCTGTTTTTTTAGCAAAATCAGCAAGTGCATTCACAAATATAAAATTTGGGAAGTCACTAAACGAAGATGTATCCCTAAGACTGGAAAATTTGTATCGTGCTACAGCATGGACTACTTTATTGGCATCTCATTTGACAAAGTTACGTTATTGTGATAAAAAAAAAAGTAACATAAATTCAAAAATAGAGCAGTGCTAGGCTTACAGAATTTTTTTTTTTTATAGAAGTTATACAGAGTACTCACAATAGGAGGGTGGGTAGGTGATTTGTTTGGCATTTTTTATCCATATTGAGACCCACATGTATCTCACATTCTGTAGCTATTCTGTAATATGTTCTCTGTACACACAAGTTTCTCCTCAAAAATATTATGTACAAGAAAATCATCTATCTTTGGCTAAAGTTACGACTTTAAAATTAGGCATGGAATACTGCTATTTGTTAGAGTTAGAAAGGGTAGTAGTGGAGACAAATTCGTTGATTGTTGGTAATATGCCGACTTTTTAAACACCAAATCGAGTGGTGATTTCGTTATAGCCAGATTTTTAAACACCAAATCAAGACATTACACATTCATTTCCGGTATCTCTCGACATCTCACGTACGACCGAACCTGAAAAATCCCCACACTCTGCACACAAGGTTGACTTCACACACTCGAGGCATCATCACCACATACCATCACACACGGCTTCAACCATACCAACCTTCCATCTTCTTCAAGGATTAAAGATAATTTCTCAACTTCTCCTTTTATGGTGCAAGGTTTTATTCGAATATATTCATGAAGTTTGGGAGTAGATAGCTGAAGGGGATTGTTGGTTGAGATGTGTGCTTGTTGGGTGTGAAAATTTTTGTTCGAATCTATACTAAATTTATTACAAATTTTGATGAATTTTCATTGCACTCTAAATTCTCGATGAAATGCGTACGTGAAAATTTTTGTGCATTGTTGTGATTTCCGACTTCCTCCTAGTTGCTGTGAATTTTAAGTTGCCTAATGTGTTAAAGTCTCGTGACATTTACATAGAATATCACCAAACCTCAATTTTACACACTTAGGCACAAACATGACTAGGCACATTGCACCTCATGTCACCAACTTCGCCCATCGGGTACCATACCCAAACGACGTCCAACTGACCTAAAATTTTAATATGTGGTAGTGCACATTGCATACTTTCATTTGCCCGGAGGATGCTCGGGAAAATTTTGAATTCTCAACGATGTCCGAGGGTGAACATACCCATTCGAACATGCATACTTTTAAGGAAACCGACATTTTAGGATCACTTTGGGTTGTCCATCACATGTTACCCCTTATGTGTTCATAATCATTGTTTGTTGCACATTTAATTGCTGGTGGCTAGGTCATGTCACTTCATGTCACACCATGTCTAGGCTCATTTTATATCATGTCGCCTACTTTGTCCCTTGATTTCCCAACCCATATAACATCCAAATGACTTGCATTTTGGATATGTGCTAGAATATTATGCCTACTTTCATATGCCTTGACATTGTTCGGGGAGAATTCGATTTTTTTCAACTATGCCTGTGGGTGAAAGTCATTGGTCGATCATGAGTGAAAATTTGATAAATGCATCAATTCATTTCATTTTGGGTTTCTAAGCCATATTTTGGTATATTTTGAGAATATAACCCTCATTTTTCACACATTCTCATTGAGTATGACATTGTAACTTCACTTTGGACACCACATGCACTCATTACTTATATAAGCACTTTGAAGCAAGTTTGGGGAGTTTTTGTGCATCTCCTTCCATATCTATTATATTTGAATCATAACAATCGTACTTTTGGTCTAATACTCGCACTTTATTTTCGCAGGATGTCGCCAAAGAGGACATCAACGGGCAAAGATAAAGTGGGCTAACTTCTGGTACTGAGCGTACACGAGAGGCTGACATGGGCTTCAGGAGATTCTTGAATTCAGAGACTTTATCCTGATTTTTGGATATCATAAGCTATTGGGCTATAATCCCGGAAAGACCAGTGAAGCTCACAGATTTTCCTAGCATCAAGCTAGCAACTTTGATTCAAAATTATGGCTGGGAAAAATTGGTGGAACGGCCACACCCAATGTATGAAGGCCTCGCCCGTGAGTTTTATACGAACTTCAATAGTAATATTGACACACCGGGGTTCGAGCATTTACATCAGACATGGGTGCGATAGTAATGTATCATGTTCTCACCAGAGGTAATTCACGACTACTATCAGCTTACGTGGGACAATGTGGTCCCCATTCTAGGGCATTTTCATTGGCCCGAGGTGGCTGAGGTATTATTGGGGCGTGCGGATGCATGGCCATTGCCCACTCCTATATGGCATCAGATTTAGCTCACTGTCCATAACTCTTTTATGGCTATTCATCTGCCATTACACCGAGGTGACCTCGCAGCGCACCACTTTCATTGATCCTACAACAGGCTTTCTCTACCATTTAGTCAAGGAAAACAAAATTAATCTTGCTACATATATCTATAATCAGATACACATAATGGGCACGTGGGTGGATCATCGTGTTCTCTGATTTTTCCCAATTTGATCAGTGGCATCTGCAGAGTTGCGGGCATTACCATCCCGTTAGGGGAGCTTCCAGAGAGACCGAACCCATTCATCAAGCTAACTATATGGAAGGCTTAGGAGCGTGCTTGGGTGAAGCGTCGAGGCCAATTAGCAGAGGTACAGAGACGACAGTAGCAGGTTGTCCCTGACTATGAGGCCCCTGAGGATGCTGATATGCCTTAAACTGTAGCACCGCCTCTACCACCACCCGTTGATGTTGATATACAGATTCTGAGGCATATGTTTGCCACGATGACTGGATCCAGCTGCGATATTCAGAGCCTCCAACAGGCTTTTGATGCTATGAGCACGGATATGCAGTGGGTACGCGATAGCATGGACATCACCCGCACTTTCGCAGTGGATACACATAGAGAGACCCTCGCATTGAGGAGGACTGTCGAGACATTGAATGACCAACTCAACTTGTACTCAGGCTGGATGGACGGTCTCCAGTTGCGCGCTGATGCGATCGAGATTGAGGTGATGGGGGTAGTCAGTTCTACTTAGAGAGTAGTCCAAGATGATGCGACAGATCCTAGCACGACTACCTCCACCACCAGCCGATGATACAGCAGGACCAAGTTTTCTTCCATCGTCTTCACCCCACCTCCGTTTTGATCAGGAGAGTCTTTCCTAACCTCCCACATTTTGTTTTGTATAAGTGTTGTCGTTCAAATTATGTATTCAATCTTACACTCTGCACATTGAGAGCAATGTTTGTATAAGTTTGGGGGTGGTCGAATTTTTATGACACATTTAAGGATTCAGTATTTGCATTGAACTTTGCATTACTTTTTCGTTAGTCATCGATGTTGGCATATGATTGACTGTTTCTTTTTCGTTATTTAATGTTTCTGTGTGTTTGTTTGTTTACTATTTTTTGTGTGTTTGTCAGAAACATTAAATAACGAACAAGAAACAGTCAATCATATGCCAACATCTATGAATAACGAAAAAGTAATGCAAATTTTAATGCAAGTACTGAATCCTTAAATGTGTCATACAAATTCGACTACCACTCCAAACTTACACAAATATTGCCCTTAATGTGCAGAGTGTAAGATTGAATACAGAATTTGAAGTACAACATTTATAAATAAACAAAATGTGGGAGGTTGGGAAAGACTCCACTGATCAAAATGGAGGTGGTAGTGAAGACGGTGGAAGAAAACTCGATCATGCCGTATCATCGGCTGGTGGTGGAGGTAGCTGTGCCAGGATTCGTCGCATCATCTCGAACTGCTCTCTAAGTAGAATTGACTGTCCTTTACCTCAGTCTCGATCACGTTAGTGTGCAGCTGGAGACCGTCCATCCAGCCTGAGTACAAGTTGAGTCGGTCACTCAGTGTCTCGACGGTCCTCCTCGATGCGAGGGTCTCTCTACGTGTGTCCACCGCAAAAATGCAGGTGGTGTCCATGCTATCGCTTATGCGCTGCATATCCTGTTGACCTATGATTTAATATAGCTCTACTTGTTTTGATTATAACAAACAATACACTTATATTTCTAGCAAATCTTGTTTCTTGAGTTTTTCATGAATAAATCTTCTTAAGCATTCAAAGGCTCAAATCGTCATCCGTTGAAGAACAAACAAATCAAAAGAGACTCGAAGAGAATAAGAACCTTGAAGATTAGAGTTTAGAAGATATATATTGAAATTTCAATTATGTAAAAGTATAACTCATCAATTTTTAGCAAGTACATAAAGTTCAAACTATTCTTCATTATTCATCACTTGCATAAAAATATTTTTGATTCATAATATGAAATAGATTTTGGAAAAATGAATATTTTGTTATAGAAAATCAATTTGTAGAAAATGATGCTTCGGTCAACCGAAGATCACACCGGTCGAACGTTGCTCGACTGAAAGTCAAAAATAGCTCAGCCGAAATTTCAACGTTTAAATTTGTACAATTGCTATATTAACCTTTCGATTGACCGAACTGATCAGCTGAAAGTTGCTAAATTTCAATTTCTTCATCTATAAATAGAACTCTCTTTTGGCATTCAATTTAACCAACCTACAAGAGATATTAAGAGAGCATATTTATTGAAAATCATTAAGCTTACTTGGTTTTATATTCTACTTGATTTATTACAAAGAATTTCTTGATTGATCCAAACTTGTTTTCATCTATTTCATTAAGAAATTCATTTTGCAAGAAAACTTCAATCTCATCTATTTTGTATTCTTGAAAAAGGTTTTCTTTGCCAACACTTATATTGAAGTGTAAATCTCTCTTCATACTTAACTTGTATTATTTGTTAAGAGAGATCAATTGATTGAAAACTTTGATACAAAGATCCAAACTATTTCATCATTCATTAGTCATCAAAGTTTTGCAACATAAACCCTTGAACTTTATTATTTGCTATCTATTGAAGTGCTATCCCAACTCTCTAAATACTTGACTTAATTATATCATTTGTTAAGAGAGTTCTTTCAATTATAAAATTATCATTTATATTGTGGTGGTTTCGAGAGCCTTGTGAAAACTCGATTATTATTAAGGATAGGTGCTCATTGTTGTAAGTCACCTAAGGATAGGTGCTCATTGTTGTAAGTCACCTAAGGATAAATGCTTCTTGTTGTAAGTCACTTAAGGATAAATGCTCTTTGTTGTAAGTCACTTAAGAATTTGTACTCATTGTTTGTAAGTTACCATTATAGCGCATTTGGCCTTACTTGTGACGGAGAGCTTGGTAACGGGGACGTAGAACACATTGTGTATTGAACCTCATTAAATTCGCTTGTCACTTTTACATTATCGCACCTTACTTTGAATTGATATTTATATTGTGCTATATTTTCTTAAGTGACAATACTTGAATTAAGTTATCGAATTTGCATATTCACTTCTATTATTACATCTTGCATTTATATATCTTCTGCATTTAATTGTTTTGAGACTAATTACCGAAAAAGTTTCAAAAAACCAATTCACCCCCTTCTTAGTTAGTTAATATTGGGTTATCATATCCGTGCTCATAGCACCAAAGGCGTGGCTGGATCCAGTCATCATGGCAAACGTCTGCCTCTGAATCTGTGTATCAACATCAACGGGTGGTGGTAGAGGCGATGCTGCAATCTGAGGCATATCCCATGTAGTTAGTTGGATGAATGAGCTCAGTCTCTCTGGAAGCTTCCCTGACAGGATGGTAATGCCCGCAGCTCTGTAGATGATACCGATCAAACTGGGAAAAATTAGGGAGCAGCGACGATCCGCCCACGTGTCCATTATGTGTATCTGATTATAGATATACGTGGCAAAATCAATTTTGTTTCCCCTGACTAAATAGTAGAGAAAGCCTGCTGTAGGATCGGTGAAAGTGGTGCTTTGCGAGGTCGGCTCGATGTTATGGTAGGTGAATAGCCATAGAAGGGCTATGGACGATGTGAGTTCAATCTGATGCCATACAGGAGTGGGCAATGGCCATGCATCCGCACATCCCAATAATACTTCAGCCACCTCAGGCTAATGAAAATGCCCTGGGATAGGGACCACATTGTCCCACGTAAGCTCATAGTAGTCGTGAATTACCTCTGGTGAGAACATGATACATCGCTCTCACACCCATGTCTGATGTAAATGCTCGGACCCTGGTGTGTCAATATTACTATGAAGTTCGCATAAACCTTACGGGTGAGGCCTTCATACACTAGGTTTGGTCGTTCCACCAATTTTTTCCATCCACAATTTTGAATCAAAGTAGCTAGCTCGATGCTAAGAAAATTTGTAAGCTTCACTGGTCTCTCCGAGATTATAGCCTGATGGCTTATGATATTCAAAAATCGGGATGAAGTCTTTGAAATCAAGAATTTCCTGAAGCCTATGTCAGCCTCTCGTGTACGCTCAGTACCTGAGGTAGAGCCCACTTTGGCTTTGCCCTTTGTTGTCCTCTTTGGCGGCATCCTGTGAAAATAAAGTGCGAGTATTAGACCAAAAATGCAATTGTTATGATTCAAATATAGTAGATATCGAAGGAGATGCACAAAAACTCCCCACTTGCTTCAAGGTGCTTATATAAGTAATGAGTGCACGTGGTGTCCAAAGTGAAGTTACAATGTCATACTCAATGAGAATGTGTGAAAAATGAGGGTTATATTTTTAAAATATACCAAAATATGGCTTAGAAACCCAAAATGAAATGAATTGATGCATTTCTCAAATTTTTACCCATGGTCGACCAAAGGCTTTCACCCACGGGCATCGTCGAGAAAAATCGAATTTTTCTGAGCAATGTCCGGACATATGAAAGTAGGCATAATATTCTAGCACATATCCAAAATGCAAGTCATTTCTATGTCATATGGATTGGGAAATCAAGAGACAAAGTAGGCGACATGAGTGACGTAAGCCTAGGCATGGTGTGACATGATTTAGCCACGGGCAATGAAATGTGCAACAAACAATGATTATGAACACATAAGGGGTATGTTCACCCTCGGACATCGTCGAGAATATCGAAATTTTCCCGAGCATCCTCTAGGCAAATGAAAGTATGCAATGTGCACTACAACATATTAAAAATTTAGGTCATTTGGACATTGTTTGGGTATGGTACCCGATGGGCAAAGTTGGTGATGCGAGGTGCAATGTGTCTAGTCATGTTTGTGCCTAAGTGTGCAAAATTGAGGTTTGGTGTTATTCTATGTAAATGTCACGAGATTTTAACACAATTGGCAAGTTAAAATTCACAGCAACTAGGAGGAAGTCGGAAATCACAACAATGTACAAAAATTTTCACGTAGGCATTTCATCGATAATTTAGAGTGCAATGAAAATTCATCAAAATTTGTAATGAATTTAGCATAGATTCGAACAAAATTTTTCACGTCAAACAAGCACACATCACAACCAACAATCCCTTTCAACTATCTACTCCCAAACTCTATGAATATATTCGAATAAAACCTTGCACCATAAAAGGAGAAGTTGAGAAATTACCTTGAATCCTTGAAGAAGATGGAAGGTTGGTATGGTTGAAGCCGTGTGATGGTGTGTTGTGATAATGCCTTGAGTGTGTGAAGTCGGCCTTGTGTGCGCGAGATGCGAGAGGGGTGTGGGGGATTTTCGGGTTCAGTCGTGCGTGAGATGTCGAGAGATACCGGGAATGAATGTGTGATGTCTCAGTTTGGTATTTAAAAACCCGGCCAATTTTTTTTTTTTTAAATTTACTCCATGTGACCGTATGGTATAATTACATGGGACCGCATGGAGTAACCAACTCGAGCCACTTTTGGTAGAAAATAAAATATTTAAATGTGGTAGAAAATAAAATAGATAGAAAGGTGAAAGTTTTAATAACTATCGAGGGCGTGAATATCTATCTAATGAGTTCAAAGAACTATGTAATGATATGGGAATCGTTAGGCAGTAACTATTCCCAATACACCTTAACAAAATGGTGTTACTGAGAGGAGGAAGAATGGCATGGAAAGAAGAAAGACGAGCAAGTTGAAATGCTTCAACTATCAGGTGCAGGTCATTTTGCTCGGGAGTGCCCTGTGCCAAAGAAGGTAGCTCCTATAAATACTTCTTTTAATACTATTTATGTTTCAAGCACTGTTATACTAATCGAATCTGATCCTATATAGATTGTAAACTCAAGAGTGACAGGCCACGTAATCGAGAAGCATTTGTGGAGTTTTGTTGATTTTCAGCTGGTACAAAGTAGATATACATCGGCAATGATGATAGAGTGGATGTGAAATGGATTGGTACAAACAACTTACATTTGTATGGTGCCCATACTATTCTCTTTCATGATGTCTTGTTTGCACTAGGCATACGAATGAACTTAATATATGTTGATGTTATTTTAAGATTAGGTTTCAAATTGAACTTTTGCGATAACTCTGTTCGTATAAACAATGGTAATGTATTTTATGGATCTGAACATGTAGAATGTGGTTTTGAAGTGTTGGATTGTGATCTAAACACTTATAATTATTATGTTAATCATTGTTTTTCTATGAATATATCTACTTCTAAAGATTTGAATGATGATATATATGTATGACATGCTAAATTAAGACATATTGGACAAGAGAGAATAAATAGGTTTGTTAAAGAATGCTTGTTAGGTACAAT
This sequence comes from Osmanthus fragrans, assembly GCA_019395295.1. Taxonomy (NCBI): domain Eukaryota; kingdom Viridiplantae; phylum Streptophyta; class Magnoliopsida; order Lamiales; family Oleaceae; genus Osmanthus; species Osmanthus fragrans. The sequence continues at coordinate 18,481,572 of CM033356.1, read as the reverse complement.
CTCCAAGGTTTCGTTACCTACTTGTGAACATTGCCTATCTAAAAAACAATACGAAAACTATTCGGTAAAGGCTTAAGAGTCGAACTTCCATTGCAGTTAATCCATTGACATATACGTGGCCCCATGAATGTAAGGGCAAGACATGAAGCCTCTTATTACATTACTTCTATAGATGATTTCTCGTGGTATAGTAATGTCTATTTGATTTCTCATAAATCAGAAGCATTGGAATGCTTTAGACAATATTGAAATTTGGTAGAAAATCAAATAGATAGAAATGTGAAAGACAAACACTTACTGATGCACTTTAAAGGTGATCTTTTGCAACGAGTGTACATACAAAAACACCTCTGTAGATATGTAAGATGATTATGCCTAAACTCTCATTGTAGTGATAGTAGCAGGTGATTTGATTCAATATAGCTCATAGGGAGCAACAAATCGGTCTTACTAATTGATACCTAATCGTCTAAGTTTTTGTTGTATATATAGTATAAAAAGGAGATAGAAATATAAACGCCATTATAGTTTTCCTTTACAATAACATAAGCTTGCAACCCTTTCCAATAACATAACCACTATAGTGAATTTCTAGATATTAGTCATGAGACATTAGTCTATGGCATCAATGTCAATGAGAAAAATACATACATTTATTTTCTTTTTCAAATAGCTGCTACATGGTGATCGAAACTAACTAGCTACCTTACTGGTAGGTAAGGGAAGGTACAAACTTGTTAATTTTCCTTTTCAAATGAGATGAGCTTCTGCTCATTTTTAAGAAAGTACTTAAATGAATCGATTTCCAATAAAAGATCAGGAAAATTATAATTTCAAAATCAATAGTCCTATTTCTCTTCCATTGGTTGACGTATGCAGCGCTTTTAATCGCTTCACAAGCACCTTTTTGCATAAATAAATAGAAACCAATTATTCATTCCAGATCAAATTAGTATAAATCAAGAAAATCTATGACAATCATTCAAGTTCACTATTATAAACTTTAATATCCTAGTTAATGAACTATCATATGTAATGAATGAATTCCATAATAACATAACTATTACATCGACATAATTTACTACCTTTTACAACTCGTATTTCTAGAAAATGTCGACATGCATGATAAGTTTATTCAATATGCAATCAATACAATCTTTTTCTATTTTTTTTTTTTATGAAAGTTGCAATAATTTTCATAAGCTATGGCGATAAATTTGAATTATAATAATAAAGAAAATTTATGTAGCCCTTTCCTCTTAAGGGTTACGAATAAATCATTTATAAACATGGAAAATTGCAACAACGATCCCTAACCTTTTACTTTTTTGCAAACTTTACATTAACCTTCATTTTGTGCAACTCACAGTCTCAAACCTTTAAAAAATATACACTTGAGGTCCAAATGGATGATTTGATCGTTAGTTGATAAAAAAAGTCAAAATTTAATCAATTTTGACCAAATTTAAAAGGGCAAAATGGTACTTTTGCTATTAATTCCCATTTATCCCTTATAATAATTAATTTAAACAAAATAACAGAAAAAATAGCAATAACTAATAAAAAATTAGACCAATTTCACGCCCAAAAAACTGCTACTACGCACGACCATTCCTCCAATTCTGGCCAATCCTTCAACACCCATAGCCTAATTTCATTATAGGCTGTTAATACTCCCCTAGACGAGCAGCTCCATGGCCCCATATCATCAAGAAACAGTTTAAATCATAAACAAAATGGCAACAGTTCGAAGGCAGCGAACCATACACCTTCTGTCTCGAAGTTTGGTGTCAACGTTACGAATGACGATCGTACACCACCACCATTGGCTTCTACTCATCATGGCGAACAAGATGCATATATGAGTCTTAATCAATTTTCCTCAAATCAGCTAAGTAGTGGATCTGCAGTTAATACGCGTAGAACACATGGACGATGATTTTTCTTGGGAAAAATTACAGCAGTGATGGAGACGGATTTTACCAAATGACGTTGACAAATGAGGGTAGAGGTTGTGGTGAAATGGCTAGTTATGGTGGCGTTGCCTTGGTATTTTCTGGCGAAGAGATGAAGGAGATGGCGGGGATGATGGGTTTGGGGGTAGGGTTTGGGATTGGTTGCAGACTTTTTACTTTATTTTGTTTTTATTTTAATTATTTTAATTGTTAATATTTAGGAAAATACAAAGTACCATTATACCCTTTTTAATTTGATCCAAATTGGTAAAATTTTGACTTTCTAGTCAACTAATGGTCAAACCATCCATCTGGATCTCATATGCATATTTTTAAAAGATTTGAGACTGTGAATGACAGAAAATGAATGTTAGGATAACGTTTGCAAAAATGTAAAAGGTTAGGGACTGCTGCTACAATTTTCACATTATTACCATTTAGTAATCCCAACTCACTGCTAAATAGGACATATATATGATGATCAATGTAAGAGACGATATGTATAGAGGTCGTGCATCATTGAAATCATAATTGGATTTCCATGAAGATATTGAATAGATTGATCCATACAAAACCAACTTTTCATTCACTGCCAATTTACAAGCAAAATAGGATATTGAATAGATTAGTCATTTCAGAAGCATAATTGTTTAGTATGAACTTGGTAAATCCTATCATTTTTGTACTCATTTGAAATCTTATGGTCATCCAAATGAAGTGATCATATCCCCGTTTCCAATAAATTTTCAGTCACCAGATAATTTGTGGACCAATAAAAATTTACTCTTTTTCTGTAACATGTAGTAAGATGGATTGAAGAGGACACGCGCAAGCTCACAAATTTAGTCACGCAGCTCTCTTCCTTAATTTGTTTAGTCGAACATATAAAAGATGCCATTTTTGCTCAAATGATCTAATTTCGTTGCTGAAAATTACTAAGAGTGTTTGGTTTACGTTTCTGATTTCTATTTTTAGTTTTGCATTTATATTTTATTTTCTGTTTTGAGGGATTATTTTAAGATCGCTGAAAACACGTTTGGTTTGTCATTTTGAAAAACTATTTCTCAAAACAAAAAAAATTAGAAAATGCTTTTGATTTTAAAGTTTTAGAAATAGTTTTATGGCATTTTGGAGGAGAGAGAGAGAGAGAGAGGTATTTGTATTTGGATATGTTTTGTGTGATTTTATTAATTATTTTAATTTGAAATTTTTTTAAGTTCATCTTCCTTATTTTGAGTTTTTTTTGAGTGTTTTCATTGAAAACACCCTTTGAAAACGCTCAAAATGTCATTTTGAAATTTTTTTCTTATTTTCGAAAACGTATTTTTGAAAATAACATACTAAACATGTTTTGAGTGTTTTAGAAAATTGAAAACTGAAAATGACTACAAAACGGCAAACTAAATGCACTCTAAGCCATTAAGGCTACTATATAGAGCAAAATTTTACATAGAATTCAAAGAAGATGGTTGTTTTGCTTAAACATAAAACTTTGCAAGCAAAATTTCAGTCAAGCCTTACTGTACAACCAGCAAAGAATATATATCTATATTATCATTCATTTGAAATCAAGACTGATAATTCAAGAAGAACTAAATACTGAAGGACGAGGAGGGATGGGAACTTCAGCAACTCCTTCAAGCATCTGCGTAATTCTTCTCATTAAAGGCCTTATTGAAGGATCCTCTTGAATGCACCAAATTGCCACCATCACTAGCCTTTCTACACTTTTCATGTCATTCCTTGCTTCCTCATCATTTTCCACCATTTTGTTTAGTTTCTTTTTGCTGTAGCAATCGTAGGCCCAATCAATTAGAGCCTCCTTTTCTTCTCCCATTGCAAATACAACACTTGACTTGCAGCAAATGATCTCGAGTAACATCACTCCAAAGCTATAAATATCGACTTTCACAGTGATAGATGCTTTCCTAAACCACTCGGGGGCGAAGTAACCTACTGTCCCTCTAATGTTTGTTCGTGCTGCTCGACTTTGCTCGGCCAACAAAAGTTTTGCTAATCCAAAGTCAGAAATCTTAGGCATCAAGAACTCGTCCAAAAGTATGTTTTGAGGCTTCACATCACAGTGGATTATCTGCGTGCTACATTCTTCATGTAAGTACGTCAGACCTCTTGCAATACCACATACGATTTGCACCCGTTGGTTCCAATGAGGTCTGGATACCCCAAATAGAAGGGTAGCCAAAGATCCATTACTCATGTATTCATAAACCAAAAGCCGGTTTTCTCCTTCATCACAATAACCTAGTAAAGAGACTAAATTCTTGTGGTGAGTCTGTCCAATTGCATTTATTTCAGTTTTGAATTCTTTTTTGCCATCTGGTTCAACCTTATTCAGCATCTTAACAGCAATATATCGCTTTGGAATTGATGGAGCGACCCCTTTATAGATCGTTCCGAAAGCTCCCCGGCCTAGTTGCTGCTTGAAGCCTCCAGTTGCCTCCTCGAGTTCTTTGTACATATACCTTCTCAACCCAAATGTAGTTGAATCAAACTGTAAATTTTGCATCTTCTTGTGATATACGAAGAAAACAGCAACTAGTATAGTTAACAACAGAAGAAAATTTAGGAATACAGAACTACCAAGAAGTAGCGATCCAACAAGAACTAAAGTAGACTGATCTTTTCTTTTGAGGCACAAGTCTGTCGTGTTGCCTTTTGGGACCTTGATAAGGGCAGTTCTATTCAAACCTAAGGATTGTCTTCCATTTGAAAGGGGGAACTTTTTCTTCCAACAATTGTTCATATCATATATAACAGCTGCACAAAAACAATCCCGGAGACAGAATTCTTTACACGTATTTTTATCTACTTGTGCTCCAGTCCGTAGTTCATAATCAGTTAAGGGCCAGTCAGTGTCATTCAATTCCTTAAACTCTATGAACTCCGTGTTCAATTCCCATCCATTTTGCTGGCAACTAGGCAATTGAAAATTTGGCTTGCAGCCTTTCAACAAATCAAACGAGTCAATGGGAGAGTATCCTTCCGGGCAGAGACATCGTGGCTTTCCATTTAAGTTCACACAATAGCTATTATATCCACAGGCCCCGCTCCCAAGACCTCCCAAGACTGCTTTGCACATATCTTCTGGTATGCTTTGTATAGTAGACCAAGCTGATGTACAACCTTTGGCATCAGCAGCATAATTCTTTCTTGGACGGTTATAGGTTCTGAAAACTCCATCAGAATCAATCCTTGCCATGTGGTAAAATTCCCGTGGTAAATCCATGTCTTTTTTTGTGATGTTTAGAATGTTTTCCTTCCCGTCTTTTAAGTAGAGATAACCAGCCATGTCGAAAATAAGTTGAACGTCAGGATTCGAGCGCACAGTATTACTAGCCCAATAAGCATTACTTGCACCTTCAGTTGGCCAAAATATAGGGTAAAGCACAAGATTTCCATCGCTTTGCATACTGAGCCGAAATTTTCCTTTTGTATAATTCGTCTCAGATTGGCGCGCATAAAGATTTGTATCCATGCTTATGATCTGGCCAGGCAATATTGTATCAGTAGGCTCTTTGAAGCTCTCCCATGTGTAATTAGAATCTCTATTTATTAACACAAAGTTCCCTGAATCAAGCATGGCAGCACAGGTGGATTCACCGTTAGTTGGAGCCGTCCATATTTTCATCCCTTGAGAACCGTAGAGAATGAGTTTCCCTTCATTTGTCAGCTCGACTTTTGATCCTTGAGGTACTGAAAACTCGTTTTTGGACCAAACAATAGTTTGTTCCGGTATTTGATTGAACCAAATGGCTAACAAGAAGAGATCTTCATTGTCAGACGAAGATCGCTGAAGACGCCTAAATCCAAAGGTAAACTCACCTGAAGGCGAGCTCCACAGGCTAGTGCCTTCAGTAGTTAACGAAGAGCCCAACTTTAATGGGCACTCGGATTGGCCTGCTGCGAAAAGGGCTGAGAAGAGAAGAAACACTGATATGATTAAGAATGAATTAAACTGTAGAGCTGGAAAAGCCATTTCTAGATCAAGAACAAGCAAACCTTGATGACACAACTGAGCATTTAAATTCATAAAGAAAGAGGACACAATTGAGTTTTTACTCGACAACATTGAGTACGTTGACTAAGTCTATTTCTTGACGCGTTCTTTTTGTGTCGGTAAATTAATTTCTTGGAAAAAATAAGGTGGTAAACTAAGTCAATCTATTCATAGACAAGCCAATTGGTTTTCACTATTTCAATTGAACTTGTCAAAGTATTCATTATAATTTGTCAAGTCTACAGAATTGTCTTCCTTGTTGACTATGAATTCATATAAAAAGCTTGATTCCACTTTCTGCTGAAATTTCAATTGTATGTGGAAGACATTTCAACTGCTGCATTTTCCAGTTTTTAAAGTTAGAAAATGCACAAACGAAGTGAAATTTTCTCGAGAGAACAATCAACCGGACATGAAACTCTCTTTCTTTTCTTTTTTCATTTATACTTTCTTTTGTGCAAGTTCTATTAATAACAAGTATATAAATGGCTAGTTTGCTGTCGCGGTTCTCACTTTTCATCACCTTTTGTACTTGTGCCTTCAATATTTATTTCTTGACATCAGTATCCAATTCTTTCATAAATTAGTGGTCAATTTCATCAATGAAAGTTATAAGTAGGCCTGGGTATTGGGCCGGACCAGGTCAGTTTTTGGGCCCACCCCTAGATCGTATAAATCAAATGAAATCTCAAATGAAATCTCCGGAGGAAGTGTCCAATATGAAGTCAAATGAATTATCCAGAGCTAGCCTGATAATCCATTAGTTCAAAAACTTAAACAAGCATTACCATTTGAAAACTGATTTGTTAGATACACATAGAAAAGCCAAATAAATTTCTCTAAAAACATGGTCTAGCTGTTGGAAATATGGTTTTCACAGAAGGGGATGGAGAAAAAACGAAAAACAAAATGAAGAAACAGAAAGAAACAACAAAGGAAATTGAATGAAGGCTTAAACACGTTATCGTTGTCCTCAAATGATATATGTCCCCTCTCGAATTGGATTTGATGCTTAAAGGGACTCTTAGCAAATGGTTTGCAAGATTTATAAGCCTTGAAAAGGATTAACATTTAAGCACTTAGTGAAATCCCTCAAAACTTAAGAACACAAACAAAATATTGAATACAATAGAGAGAAAACTTTGATTGTTTTTTGTGGAATGGAAATTCTGTTCACAAGTGTGTTTCAGGTGTATTGTATTGAATATCAACCACCTATTATAGGCCTCAACAATACTTCACGAAGTGGTGCCAAAACAAGATGTCAAAAGACACCAGATGCAATTGAAAAAAATAGCCAACGGCTTGTTTAAATGCTTTATGTGGTCGCATAGAACAAACCTATGTGACCGCATAGGTTGTCCAAAGGCAGGGCCCTTAGGCCCTACAATGAACCATGCGACCGCACCCTTCTAAGGCTATCACATAGGTAAAGGCTTTGGCCTCAATTTCCATTTTCATTCCACACACATTTTATTGATTTTGAACAACTCTATTCAACGCTAGCTTATTTACCTTCATCTGTGGTTCGTCTGAGGAGACTACAAAATTTTCTTCTCAAAGAATAGTTAAAGCTTCTTTTTTCTTGGATATACTTGTGCTAAATACCTTCGAGCATTACTGCCAAGTGATAGAGTCCAAAAAGACTTTACTGGTTGATTCAATTTATACCTTATCATGGGAGTGGACCGTTATACTAGCACAAAGCAAAGTTGCAGCTAATTCCGATGGGTAACTTTCGACTTTACTGGTGGAATTGATATGCGAGGAAGATTCACTTACCATTTCTACTTTTGCCTGCAAAGTTTTGGTAATCTAAAGTCAGAACTCTTAGGTGTCAAGAACTCGACCAAATGTATTTTTTGAGGCTTCATACTCATACAGGTATTCTATGTATTGATATAAATATTTTTTGGTAATTCAGGTGTTCGAGTTTCGCCCGACTAATTTTGAGGAGTGTCGGCCTTCCCCCCTGGTTCACCACTCGAGTAAATCCGGATACAGTTACGGCTTATACATACTTGGGCTGGACATTCAAATGAGGTTCTCCTCCATGTGGACTTTCCTTTATGACGTGTGGACAAGATTCTCGGAGGGACGACAAAGCGCACCATAACTTTGCATCCACAAGACATCTGTCTTCCAACATGAATATTGCCTTCCAGCTGCCGCGGGGATTCGAACCTCCGATACTTCGTAGAGAACCTTCTTGTTTTACCACTGCGCCATGCTCGTGGAGGCATTCTATGTATTGATATTTAGAAGTACTTTTGATGAATTATGACTTAATCTCTCGTATACATTGTTTGTTAGGTAAAACTCAACGATTAAAAGTAAAATTGGAAGAAAGGAATGAAAATCGATGAAAAGGAGGATTTCTAAAGTTTGGGGGTCTAAAGTACAAATATCCAAAAGTTGATTCGGACCAAGAAATAATGAATGAAGCATGCATAACAATTGGATGAAATTTTAAGGAAAGGGATGAGAATTGCTCGAAGAAAGGACTAAGTTGATCAAAGAAAAGATTGGGGCACCAACTGCAATTTCCATAAAATATTTATGTGGTGCGATCACACCATAGAAAAGGGACAATCACACACCTTGATTTTCAGAAAGCCGAGGCCAAAATCAGTTGTTCCATGTGACCGTCGTCATATTGCATGGGGTTATTCCAGGCCAGATCCAACTTTCCTTGTTCGATTGTAACTATTTTGGAAATCAAATTGGATGTATTTTCTGACTTAATTCCAGTTTCTTTTAGTAGATAATTAGTAGAATAATTTAGAAATGATCAAAATAGATTTCTTCTGTCATTCGAATTTGATAACAAGTCGATAAAATTCAATTTAAGGTTTATTACTCATGGAATAATACTCTTTCTCACTACATTATTACTTGTCAACCGTACGCTTTGTGAGATTTCACCGAACGCACATGACAGTGAATTATTCGTGTCCTGCGTTCTTTGTGTAAGTACGTCAGACCTCTTGCAATACCATAGACAATTTGCACCCGTTGGTTTTAATGAGGTTTTGATATACCAAAGAGAACGGTAGCTAAAGATCCATTACTCATGTATTCATTACCCAAAAGCCAATTTTCTCGTTCATCAGAATAACACAGTAAAGTGACTAAATTCTTGTTGTGAGTCCGTCCAATTGCATTTACTTCTGTTTTGAATTCTTTTACGCCGTGTGATTCAACCTTATTCAGAGTGACATCTTTATAGACCGTCCAAAAGCTCCTCCGCCTATTTGCTACTTGAAGACCCAGTTAGCTCCTCTAGTTCTTTGTATGTATACTTCCTCTATTGAATTCGACCATAAATTAGAATCTTCTTGTGATACACAAAGAAAACAACAACCAATATAGTTAACAATAGAAGAAAATTGAAAAATACAGAACTACTAAGTTGTAGTGATCCAACAAGAACTAAAGTAGACCGATCTTTACTTTTGGGACAATCTGTTGTGTTGCCATTTTCGACCTTGATAAGGGACAATTCTGTTCAAGCCTTTAGATTGTCTTCCATTGGAAAGGATGAACTTTTCTTCCAACAGTTGTTCCCATGGTAGATAGCAACTGCACAAAAACAATCCCGAACCCAGAATTCTTTATATGTAGTCTCGCCTACATGGTATCCATTCTCAAGTTCATAATACGAGTCAATTCCTTAAAAACTATGGAATCCATGTTTGATTCCCATTCAATGTGCTGGCGACTAGGCAATTGAAAATTTGGTAGAAGCATTGGAGCTTCTCATTTGAGCTCACACAATAGCTATTATATCTACCAGCCCCGCTGCCAAGATTTCCCAATATTGAGATGCACATATCTTCTGGAGTGATATGGGCAATGGACCTAGCCGACCTGCAACCTTTGGATCAATAGCACAATTCTTTCTTGGATGATTATGGTGACTGAAAACTCCAGCATATTCAATTCTTTCCATGTAGTAAAACTCCTGTGGTGAACCCATGTATTTTTTCTTGATGCTTTTAATGTTTTTGTTCCCTTGTTTTAAGTAGACATAACCAGCCTCATCAAAACAATGTGGAATCACAATTCACAATTCCAGTAGACTAATAAGCACTACTTTCATGTTCAGTTGGCAAAAATATAGTGTAAAGTATAAGATCTCCATCATCATGCAAACTGACCTGAAATTTTCCCTCTGTATAGTTCGTCTCAGATTAGTGCGAAATAGGATTTCCATTTATGCCTAGCATGTTAAACTAACTAATGTTATGCTGTCTAATGTCAGCAACTCCATGATTGAAGATTCCAAGATTGTCGCCTTTTCAAATAGGAAACACAGCCCCAATGACTGAAGATTACATCTAAGGATTAGTTCTGGGAATTTCTCTGCACATACCTTATTTGCTCTAAGCTTTGTATGTAAAGTTCCCTTGTGTATATTTCATCATTAATGTAATGAGCCCATAAATAATAATACACAAATGTTAGGACAAATTGTCAAAGCACATTCATTTTGATGGTATCAGAGCGATATTGAAAACTGTCTGATCCTACTGAATAATGTCATCTTCTGTTGCCTCTTTTGTTCACCAAACAATGTGATCAAATATGTTTCGGTGAAACTTGATGGTCCCTCAACCAATCTAAATTGGTCTTCCAAGTTGAAGGAACCATCAGTATTCATGGCCTTCTAGGTTTCGTGGATAGAAAAGAACGATGCCCAGATGAATTCTTGCCTGTTGAACTAGGACATGAACGTCATAATACTAATCCTGATTTTACACTATGGTATCAGAAAAACCAGTTTGTTCTGGATTGGATGAGATACACACTTTTAGACAAGGTGGTGTCCATGATTTATGGACATAAAACTGCCAAGAAGCATGGGTGACCCTGGCAATTAGATTTGCATCATGTTCAGCCTTAAATGTCAACCAACTGAGGTGACAACTGTAAACCTTGAATCAGGGTGGCAAAAACTGCTCTGACTTCGTTGAAGGAGCTAAAACTCGCAGATCAACTAGCAGCTATTGGAAAGCCCGTAACCGATGAGGATCTTATCTCCCACATCCTTGGAGGACTTAACACTGTTTTTACACCATTTATCTCCACTTGTTACTTTGTACAGTGAGAAAGGTCTTTATCTCTAACTGATTTTCTATTTAAACTTCTTTCTTTTGAAGCATTATTTGAGAATCAACAGAGAAATATTCAAGGTGAATATCATAATTTTGCTCTGATGGCTCAGAACATGGCAACCTCGCACTAATGCATCTCCACCTTAGAATCATCCACCAAATCCTCCTCAACAGATTGGAAATATTCATGTTCATGTACATCTTGAATTTGATCCGTATGCTTGCCAAATCTGCAAGAAAAAGAATCATATGACCCTCGATTGTTTCCATTGATATGATTACAACTATCAAGGAAGACAACCACCACAATAATTGGCAGCCATGGTTGCACAATCGAACTCCTCCATGAGGAGAATACTTGGCTCATTGACAGTTGCGCAAATCAACATGTAACTGGGGATCTCTCTAATCTCCACCTGTCTGAACCATACAATCGATGTGATAAAGTAGCTGTGGAAAACGGTAATGGTTTACATATTGCACATATTGGTAAATTCACATTACATGCACCTTGCTCGACTCTTTACCTTAAATGTGTTCTACACTGCCCTCAAGTTGCTGTCAACCTTTTATCTATAAATCAATTTTGTCTTGACAACCCTTGCTGTTTTATACTCACTGAATTCTCATTTTTATGTAAAGGACAACCTCACAGGCCGAACGCTATTAACAGGACAGAGTGGAGGTGGGCTATACCCTATCCAAGTTGATTGTCATTCGATTAATAAATTTCGTTCTCATGTTGCTCATCTTGGAGTTCGCACGACCTTAGATGTCTTGCATGCAAAGCTTGGACATCTTTCCTTGCAAACCACCCGAAGTATGGTAAAGACTTATGCCTTACCTACTTTAGAACCATCTAATTTAGATCATATGTGTGAACCTTGTCCTATAGGAAAAGCCGAGCAATTATCGTCTGGCAAATTTTCTAGAGTTTCTTCTTTTCCTTTAGATCTCGTGTATTCGGATGTATGGGTATGTCTAATAACATCAAATGAAGGTCATCACTATTATGTACTTTTTTATAGATGACTTCTCTTGATTTACATGATTGTATCCTATTCAAAATAAATCCTAAGTTTTCTCTTGTTTCATGCACTTTTAAGTCTTTTGTTGAAAATCGGTTCTCCCCTAAGATCAAACAATTACAAAGCAACAATGGTGGTGAGTACCTTTTACATAAATTTCAAGAATTACTACAAACACGTGGCATTCATGATCGTCTCTTATGCCCTAACACCTTACAACAAAATGGAATAGCCGAGAGAAAATATAGACATGTCATGGAAGTAGGATTTTCTTTGTTAGCACAATCACATTTACCTACAAAATTCTGGGTTGATGCTTTTATGAAAGCTATCCATCTCATAAACCGAACTCTCACACCAATATTGTCACAAAAATATCCATTTTCAAAATTGTTTGATCATGAACCAAAATACTCCTTCCTAAGAACTTTTGGTTGTGCGTGTTATCCCTTACTAAGGCCTTACTTGTCACATAAACTAGCATTTCATAGCAAGCAATGCATATTTTTAGGCTATTCTTCTAACCATCATGGTTACCAATGCTTTGACCCTATTTCAAAGAAAATATACATCTCTTAAAATGTGGCTTTTGATGAATGCTTGTTTCCAGCAAAAATATGGCATTCCAACACTTCTTATGCAGCGTCAAATGGCTCCATGACAGGTATACACCACCCTGATCTCACACTTTTTATTCCCAGTTGATGGATGAGTCACCCCTTGGACCAACATTTAATAATCAGTCCCGTACAAATGCAAAAACTACTGACATTCACCTGTGTCACCTGATACCAATCTATTACCTGACATCACCCATGTTGAGATCAGCCCATCCAGTATATCTAATACTGGCCTGTTGAAAGTAGCATGACATTTTTACTGTTGATATTTTATATCTTCTTGTAATTATCATTTCCTGATTTTAAGGTGTAAGTTGGTAGTAGTAGTATGGTGTAAATCTATCAACTTTGTAATGTCTTGTAGTAGGTATGGTTGGAAGATTTTATTTGTATTTCTTTAATACTTTGTAAGTCTATATATATGTATAAAAAAGGCTGGAGCCGTTGCTCTCTTCTTCCCCAACTTCATCTCTCGTTTCTTAAGGTTTTTCTGTGCTTACCAGATTTTTATAGCAAATACCGTATATTAGATAACTAAAGCTATATACAGTAAGTGCCTTCTATATCTAGTAAGTGTGTTAGCCAAATACCGGTAAGTGTATTTAAATCCGGTAAGTTACAAACTAAAATACGGTAAGTAGGGATTAAATCCGGTAACTCCTAAATCTGGTATTCCCTTTGTATCATTAAATTCAACATGGTATCAGAGCTATAAATGATCTTTGAGAAGGGACTGAAAGACGAGAAAAACAAGAGCAGGAGCAGATAAAGAAACCATAAAAAAAGGGGTATACAGGTTGACAGGAAAGAAATGGCTTCGAATGGATTTTCAGCACCACTGCCATCTACCTGCACAGGGGAAAACTACAACTTTTGGGCTGCAAAGATGAAGGCCTACCTCAAAGCTTATGATTTGTAGGAGACCACTGAAAATGGAGCTGAGCCTCCACCATTGAGAGCTAATCCAACAGTAGCTCAGATAAAGCAGCATAGTGAAGATGTAGCAAAGAAGTTCAAAGCACTCTCTTGTATATAGTCAGCCGTGTCTGATGCTATTTTCACAAGAATCATGACTTGTGATAATGTAAAAGAGGCCTGGGATGTTTTGAAAGAAGAATATCAAGGTAATGAAAGGACTAGGCAGATACAAGTACTAAATCTTAGAAGAGAGTTTGAGAACTTAAAGATGGAGACTGAGGTAGTGAAAGATTTTTCAGATAGGATGATGAAGATAGTAAATCAAATCAGACTACTGGGAGATGATTTACCTAACAAAAGAGTAGTGGAGAAGGTTCTGATAAGTCTACCTGAAAAATTCGAAGCAAAAATATCTTCATTAGAGGATTCTAGAGATCTGTTATCCATAACCTTGGCTCAATTGGTTAATGCATTGCAAGCAACTGAGCAAAGAAGGCTGATGAAGAATGAGGAACAAACAGAAGGAGCTTTGTTTGTCAAAGGAAAATACAAAGCTTCATCAAGCTTTAGTTTGAAAAAACTTTTTCCAAAGAAGGCTGAAGACAGTAGCAGATCAGCAAACAAAGAGGACAAATTTGCAACTTGTCATCATTGTAAAAGGAAAGGGCATTCACCTAAGTGGTGTTGATATAGACCTGATGTCCAATGCAGAGGTTGCAAACAATTTGGCCATATGGAAAAGGTTTGCAAAAACAAAGAGAAACAGATTCAGCAACAGGAAAAAATAGCAGAAAATCAGAATGAAGTGACTGAGAAACATTTGATCTCTGCTATAAAGGCTTGCAGCAATGTTGATACTTGGCTATTGGACAGTGGTTGTACTCACCATATGACATCAGACTCCAACATTTTCGTGGAACTGAATGAAGCTTACAGATCTAGAGTTAAAGTAGGAAATGGTGATTTTGTTGAAGTGAAAGGCATTGGAGTGATTGTTGTACAAACATCTACAGGTATTAAACATATTCCTGATGTTTTATATGTGCCTAAAATAGATCAAAATCTGATTAGTGTAGGGCAATTGTTGGAGAAAAATCATAGCTTGATGTTTAAGAAGAAAGCTTGCACTATATTAGATGAATCTGGAAAGGAGTTAATGACAGTTAAAATGATGAATAGAAGTTTTCCTATAGATTGGAAAAAAGTTAATTCTCAAGCATGTTTAGCTGAAGTTAATGAAACCTCTTTATGGCATAGACGATTTGGTCATGCTAGCCACACTTCACTTAGGCAAATGCATGATCTTAATCTAGTTGAAAACTTGCCTAAAGTTATAGAAGATGTCTGTGTATGCAATGTATGTCAATTTGGAAAACAAACGAGGTTGCCTTTTCCAAAGAATCAGTCAAACAGGGCAGTCAAAAAGCTTGAGTTGATGCACTCAGATGTTTGTGGTCCAATGAAAACTACCACATTGAATGGCAACAGATATTTTATTCTTTTTATTGATGACTTGACAATGATGTGCTGGGTATACTTTCTGAAGGCAAAATCAGAGGTTGCAAGTGCGTTTCAAAAGTTCAAACACATGGTGGAAAATGAAAGTGGATGCAGTATAAAGACAATAAGAAGTGATAATGGAACTGAGTACAGCTGTGAAAAATTTGACAGTTTCTGCAATGCTGAAGTTATTAAACATTAGTTAACCATTCCTTATTCTCCTCAACAAAATGAAGTTAGTGAAAGTAAGAATAGGGATGTGATGGAAATGGCTAGGTGCTTGTTGATTGAGAAAAAAATGCCTAAGGAGTTCTGGGCTGAAGCAGTTAACACTGCTGTATATCTTCTCAACAGGTCGCCTACAATATCAGTTGAGAAGAAGACACATTTTGAGGCTTGGTATGATGTGAAACCAGAAATCTCACATTTAAAAGTATTTGGGAGTGTTTGTTACACTCAGATTCCTGATGCAAAGAGAGATAAGCTAAGTGAGCATGTTGGAATATTAGTTGGTTATTGCAGCAATGCAAAATGCTATAGGGTGTTTAATCCTACGTCAAAAAGGATAATCTCCAGCAGGGATCTCAAGGTAGATGAGGAAACTATGTAGAATTGGGAGGCAAGTTCAATTGAGGAATCAAAAACAAGTGAATTGATTTCTTAAAACACAGAAAGCAGAGAAGGAGGAATCATTGGAGATGAATTGGAATCAGATGATGATCCAGACATAGACAATGGTAGAGTGAAGATGAGACTACTTGCAGACATCTATGCAAGTTGCAATACAGCTATAGTTGAACCTGCAAGCTTTGAAGAAGCATCGAAATCATCTGGCTGGATGGCTGCAATGGAGGAAGAAATCAAGATGATAGAAAAGAATGATACCTGGGTATTGACTGATAGACCTCAGAATAATCAGGTAATTGGAGTTAAGTGGGTGTACAGAACAAAATTGAATCCTAATGGATCAATTAACAAGTTGAAAGCAAGGTTCGTAGTAAAGGGATATGCTCAGCAGTTTGGTATTGATTTCACTAATACATTTGCTCCTGTTGCAAGGTATGAAACTATTAGATTGCTGATGGCAATTTCAGTTCAAAATGGTTAGAAAATATATCAACTTGATATCAAATCAGCCTTTCTTAATGGATATTTGAATGAGGAGATTTTTATAGAGCAACTTGAAGGCTTTCTGATAAATGCAAATCAATCAACAGCTGAAGCTGAGTACATAGCTGCTTCAGAAGCAACAAATCAAGCAATTTGGCTAAGGAAAGTGTTAGAAGATCTGAAATTCAAGCAAGATGAGGCCATAGTTATTTTTTGTGATAATCAGTTCACAGTTGCCATGGTGAAAAATCCGGTCTTCCATGGTAGAACCAAGCATATCAAAAGCATATATCATTCAATCAGGGAAGCTCAGGAACAAAATGAGATAAAGCTGGTGCATTGCAAATCTGATGATCAATTTGGAGATATATTAACAAAATCTTTAGCTAAGGCAAAGTTGAAAAACTAAGAAATCTTCTTGGCGTTTCCAGTAAAAATGTCAAGGAGGAATGTTGAATGTAGCATGACATTTTTACTGTTGATATTTTGTATCTTTTTGTAATTATCATTTCCTGATTTTAAGGTGCAAGTTGGTAGTAGTAGTATGGTGTAAATCTATCAACTTTGTAATGTCTTGTAGTAGGTATGGTTGGAAGATCTTATTTGTATTTCTTTAATACTTTGTAAGTCTATATATATGTATAAAAAAGGCTGGAGCCATTGCTCTATTCTTCCCCAACTTCATCTCTCGTTTCTTAAGGTTTTTCTGTGCTTACCGGATTTTTACAGCAAATACTGTATATTAGATAACTAAACCTATATACAGTAAGTGCCTTCTATATCCGGTAAGTGTGCTAGCCAAATACCGGTAAGTGTATTTAAATCCGGTAAGTTACAAACTAAAATACGGTAAGTGGGGATTAAATCCGATAACTCCTAAATCCGGTATTCCCTTTGTATCATTAAATTCAACATGACCCCCTCCAACAAATTAGTCCCCCTCAATACCATATGGTCACTCGATCTCGAACTAGCTCTATTTGGCTCAAATTGTACCCTGATTTCCAAATGTTTTATACCTTTAAAACCCCCTATGAGCATTTACCAGTATGCTTACTATTGAAACACCTGTTACCTTTCCCCAAGCTTCTTTGTCTCTAGAATGGTAGCAAGCTATGCAACAGGAATGTGATGCACTCCTTGCAAATGTGATGGAGTTGATTATACGGAGACATTCAGCCTGGTTATTAAATTGCCCACTAATTGTATTGTATTAGGCCTCTCGGTGCACTATAGTTGGCATATGATGTCTCCAATGCTTTCTTGCATGGAAAACCTGAAGAACATGTCTTTATTGAACAACCTACAGGTTTTGTAGATCCTGACTTTTCTCAGCATGTTTGCAAGCTCAAAAAGGCCCTTTAAGGCCTCAAGCAAGTGCTAAGAGCATGTTTTCTTCGACTCTCCACTAGTCTACTTGACTATGGTCTTGTTGGATCATCTATTTATACTTCATTATTTACGTATCATGATGGAAATATACATATATTTGTGCTTGTTTGTGTCGATGATCTGATCTACCTTTCGTTCAAGCACTCACTTCTCATCTCCAGCAAAAATTTGCCCTTACGTCTCTCGATAACCTTGGTTACTTCTTGGGGATAGAAGGTTCCCATGATGCTTATGGTCTCCACTTACAACAAAGTAAGTATATTATGGATGTTTTTCACCGATCCCACATGGTTGGAGCCAAACCTTATCCTGCACCGTGTATCTCTGGTCAGAAGCTTTCGGCTATACATGTGGAACCTATTGACGATGTGACTTCCTATAGACAAATAGGAAAGACAGCCCAATGACTGAAGATTACACCTAAGGATCAGTTCTAGGAATTTCTTTGCTCATGCCTTATTTGCTCTAAGCTTTGTATGTAAAGTTTCCTTGTGCATATTTAGTCATAAATGTAATGAGCCTATAAATAATAATATACAAATGCTATGACAAATTGTCAAAGCGCATTCATTTTCATGGCCTGGCAAGATTGTATCATTAGGTACTGTAAAGCTCTCCAATATATATTTCGAATCTCTATTTATTAGCACGAAGTTCCCTGAATTAAGCATGGCTGCATAGGTGAATCCACCATTATTATTTCCGGCCCTCTATATTACCACGCCTTGAGAAGCATAGATAACGAGTTTCCCTTCATTGGTTAACTGGGCTTTCGATCCTTTTGGATTTGAATACTCATTTTTTGACCAAAGAATAGTTTGTTCTGGCATTTTATTATACCAAATAGCTAACAGGAAGATATCTTTATTATCGGAAGATTCAAAACACACAGTAAGCAAAATGAGAGCAAGAAGAAATTGAAGAACAAATTCTATATTTAGTACAGAGACAAAGAAGAAATTGATTAATATTTGAATTTACTGAGAATTATACATAATTGGCTACCTGTATGAAACACGTTCTCCCTCAGCTGGGTGGTGAAAACATGGAATTCGAGGGTTTTGAGATTTTCTTTTCTGAGTTAACCCACATCGAAAGTTTTGTAAACAATAAATTCTTTATATATTACATTTTAATACTCGTATGTCTGTGTTTATAAAAAGGAGAGATGGTTGGCATCTCCTTTACCAGAGTGCGCATGTCGCACTTGAAAGATTGAAATTTTCTGTCTTTTAGTATTTTCTTTTTGTAAAGAAAGGTTTGCGGATCATTTACTATCATTGAGTAGAAAGGTTTGCAGATTATTTACTATCATTGAGTACTCTACGTATTCATAAAGATGTTTCAGTCTTAACTTATTACTCAGGATCCTAAGATAAAATCTTATAATCTGAGTGTGTTTCATCCTTTTGAAGATAGATTTAATTCTGTTTAGAAAAGGTCTTCTCATTTTTTTAATAAGAATTCTTAAGAACCTTATTGTGAAAATATGTAATGTAAGAGAATATGTATGATAATTGTAAATAGTAGATCTCTACTAGAAAGCATGTAAATAAATTTAAAATTTTCATAATAAACCTTCTTACTGTATGTGAAGATTGGTTGGTCCTTCTTACGCTTTTCTTGCCTCACTATGGAGAATCCTGCTGGAATTGTTTCCCTTTGCGGCCACCTACCTCGTGGTACTCCCTTTTCCAAGGATTTGTATAGATCCGTACATTGAAAGTGTATAGAAGGTAGATTTAAAACATAAAGTTTTATTGAAGAGGGTTTAAGATAAAACTCTTAAACTTATTTAATTACAAGCTTGAATCCAGTATGGATCCACTATCTTTGAGGGGTTTAGCCTCGAAGTGTATACATGGAAGATATTACAATTTTCAGAAAAAATTTGATTTCAGAAATTTTCCTCCTCCCCTTGTGTCTTCACAGTCTTCTTTTATAGTCCATCCCATTGATTCCCTTTTCATTTCATTGGTTTAGTTGTTTTAACTACAGTTTTTCTTTTGCAAAAGCAAAAGTAGTGATTAAAGAGATAAAACAACTTGTCGGGGAATCTTTCGTCCTTTTTACCCTTATCTTCAGTTTTTTTTACTAATCATAAAAGTAGTCATAAAGAGATAAGGTTTGCTGTAGAAGATGCCTTCTTTTCATTCTGAATGGCTATTACTGGAATCTCCTTTTTTCTGGTTGATGGATTTCTTCCGGATTTTCTGCTTTGTCTTCTTGTTCACACCACTGACAGTAGTGATATTTTCCAAGACTTTGTTTGAGTGCCTTGCATAATTGTCCTTTGTAATTTGCAGGCATGTTTGGGAGATTGTAGAAATGCTTTTCAAAACTGCATAGCATTTTGATACCTTATGTATTGATCATTGATCCTGTTTTGCTAGTAACCAAGATAAAATCTAATAAATAATTTATCTTGATCTTTGATTCTCTGTGGAAGTTTTTCAATCCTGTCAGAATCCTTTAGAAGGAAGACTTCTCCATTCATTTATTGTTTGTTCATTGACACACTCTATTTGTCCTTCAATTGGCTTATTGAGAGTGATCTCTGGAATCGTCTTTATTTGGATGTGATGATATCCTTTGATAAGAACTCCTTCACTCCAAAATGGTATTGTGCTGTTGATTTTGAGAATCATCTGCACTTCTTGATCTTTAATAACGAATTTAATAAAATCCTTTAAGGTTTTTACTAAACTGTTATCAAGTAATATGATTTCTTCAAGGCTTTTGCTGGGAATTATCATTTTGATTAATCCATAGTGGAAAGCTGTTTGGACCATTGTTGGGTCAGCTCCTTCAAAGAAGATAAATTGTCCAAATATTTTCTCTATTGTTCCATAATAGCTTTTCTCAGGGGCAGAAGCTCCTACTATTCTGGCCTCTTTTTCGTATTGAAGGAAGTCTTGAAGGGAAATTCCTGACACAGAGGGATTTTCTTGTTGTTTAGGAATTTTTCCAATCTTTTTGAATCTGTCTGGTACAGGTTCTGCGTTTGGAATGGATTGGGCTGCATCCTTGTAGGATATCCATCTGATTCTTTGGTTTTCACTAGGTGGTCTAAATAACTGTGCTGGCATTCTTGGTCTTTGTCTTGGACCTTGACAATAATTTGGGCTTAAATTTATATTGTCAAGATCAAAGAGTTGTTTGTAAGGAACTGGGCTTGCTCCTTTGTTTTCATGGTGCTAAAAAAAGGCTTTTTGGGCTTCAACATATGTTTTGAAACTTTTGTGTTTGTAAGGCTTGTTTTTCACAAGTGGTTCTACTTGTGTCCAATTAGTATAAAATCCTTTTGGTGGTCCATCAAAGATCACGTAGAATTTTGTACCTGCAAGAGATGTATTTATACCAACAAGTGGTTGATCGTCTTCTTGGGTTTTTAACCCTTCTTTTGGGCTTTGAATACCCGTTTGTTCTTTCGAAAATTGAGGCTTGATATGCTTTCCTGTATGTAATTGGGTTTTTGGCCCTTGAGTTTTCAACTCATTCTTTGGGATTTGAATTCCCTTATGTTCTTGAGAACACCGAGCTTGAATGTGCTCTTTTGTCTTTTCATTTTCAGTAATCTTGTTACTGTCAATGTTCTGGGTTAGAACTGTCTTTTTCTCTCCAGTAGTCTTGCTACTTTCAATTCCTTCTATTTGGGGCAATTTTTCTGAGATTTCATTCTCCCCATTAAAATAGAAGTTGATGCCATTTTTTGAAGTCTGGCTAACTTGTTTCTGAGAATTTGTACCTTCTGTTGTCTAGTTGAGATTTCCATTTCTTCCATCTCAATTTGTAATTCAAGATCTGCAATTTGATCTTTATTGTCTGTCATTTTTCCCTGTAAATGCAAATTCTCTTGTTAATGCATCAGCTAGAGTTATTTTTTCCTTTTACGATTTCAATGTCAAAGTCATAGTGGCTGAACCAGATTTGCCATCTGAGAAGTCTTCCTTGTTTGTAATCTGGATGTACTCTGTTTTTCATAAATGATTTACAAGTACTTGAATAAGTTCTGATAAGAAATTTTCCAGAAATTATGAAGAGTCTGAATTTTGTAATAGCCTTTTTCATAGCTAAAATTTCTTTTTCATTTATGTGGTAATTCTTCTCGGCTGCTGAAAAAGTGCCTGGAGAGTATCCACATAATTCTTCTTTTTGCTCTTGAGTAAGAGCTTTTAGAACTGCTTCCCAGTGTTCCTGAGATGCATCTGTTTCTATTATCATTTTATCCCCTTATATTAGGATGATATAAAGGTGGTAAGATTCTAATTTTCATTTTTATTTTTTCAACATAAAGAGTATCATCTTTTGTCCATTTCCAATTATAATCTTTTTTGAGTTTCTTTTGAAGTGGTGCTCTCATTTTTGCTAAATCTTTGATAAAAGATTTTGCATAAGTAAGACATCCAAGAAATCTCATTAATTGCTTTTGATATTGTATTTCACTAGGAAATTCTTGTATAATTGTAAGTGTTGGACAAAGATATCGACCACCACACAGGTAAACCCGGGCTCAGTTTACTCCAACGGATTGACACCACCAAGAATCACCAACCGACCCTTTCACCTACGTTTCTCCACCTACGGTTGCTACACTAGGCACCCACAATCTTCACCCACACAGGGACACTCACACAGAGAAGAAGATGGTATGGTTGCACACAACAGAAGCCCAAGTAGCAAGGAGCACGAAGGAGAACTCACAGAGAGAAGAGAGAAAACGGCGTGGACTAGGGAAAGAAAGAGAGAGCCGAGTTTAATATAGCCCAAGCCCAACTAAATAAGGTAAGTTAGGTTAGGTCACACTAATTGGGTCGAGGCCCAATTAGTACCAAAAGTGGGATACAAGATAAATGGGCCTCCAATAAGTGAGCCGTCTAAGTAGGTGGAGAACGGGTCATGAGCAGCTCTAATTAATTAGGCTACTTCGAACGACCCTAATAAATTCTAGAGTCGGGACATTTCAACGGTGGTGTCAATCCAACGTTCAGTCATTTGGCTAAAGCCGACTGATTATAAAACCGAGTTTACATCATCGCCCAGGGGATTTATTGGGTATCAAAACCCAACAAATCTCCACCTTGATGCCCAATAAACCTGCAAGCAATCAAAAGATACAGTTCATACTTACCTAATCAAACAAACGGTAAAATTGGGATCACAGACCTTACCTCGTGTTTCCAACTTGAAACACATACCATACCTGCTCCATATACTCACCAGGGCTGAGGTCAAAAAACACCCAAGTAGAAGCAGATAATCACAGTGACAGTCAAGAGCAAATAAAACATGCGATGCCGATATACTATAGGATAACACATAGATCCTTTCCAAATACGTTCACACAGAACAACAGATTAACACCCAGTTAATCAACGGGTCAACATACAGTTAATACATATGCAACAAATGCATAAATGACCCCACGAAAAGATCTCTCCACACTTATCCTATCCCATTCCGTGTTACTCTCACCTCGAGAACACATCTCCACTCACCGCTCCACCATGCTCACTAGACTAATCACTCAACACATGTCTAACTGGTAAGTCACAATAGATCCTAAGTTCTTGGGATAATCCTTTATCACTCATCACTTCTCCCAAACTACGTGGATAATGGGGCTCTACCTAACAGAAGTGATAGAAGTGTCCTCTCTCACACTCCACCTGATCAGGGTCTCTTTCTGATAAAGGATTCTAGACATTTGATCACATCTCCACTCGTGATCCATATGTCACACTACACATCCCCCGGTACAAACCACAATGTACCCCTAGGCATCTATACTCCACCTCACCAATAGACATCCAACACAAACACTTACTGCTAATGCATCACAAACCCACTATGCATGCAAACAAATACACCAAGTATTCGAGTCACATTGATTCATGCAATTACACACATCAAACACATTGAAAGTGTAACATACAACATGCAACAGAATCAACCACTCACACACATGCAGAAAGGATTACACACAGATGCAATGCAGTAACTAGGTTTACACTTAATAAACCTCACTAGGGTCATCACTCGACCCCATAGCCACATTCGCCTAATCTCTCATCCTACCCCTCTGCTTATCCTTATTCTTAGGACAGTCCCTAATAAAGTGTCCAGTTCTACCACAACTAAATCACCTTCTACCATTAGACTTGTCCCATCCCTTGCCCTTCTTCTTATAATCCTCATCACTCGAGTCATTACTCGAATCACTATTGTCTTGTGCTCTACCCAAATTCATTTGCTTAAATTTCATCCTATTTCTCATCATAAGCAACTCACCACTCTTCTTATCATTTTTTCAGCTTTAAGCTCCATCTCCTTACTTCTAAGTAAGTCCATGACAATTTCAGGTGTTAAAGTGTCCCTACCATACTTAATAGCATTTTTGACTTCTCTATATGAATCAGGCATAGAGTTCAGCAAAATTAGCTTTATAAGTCTCAGACACTTTCTCGTCACAATTAGCAATGTCTTGAACAAGTTTATTAAAAACATCTAAATTGTTGTCAAGATCCTTTGAAGGATCCATTTTAAAACTGAAAAAACGTTCAAGTAAGTAAAGCTTATTCGGGGTAGACTTAAGCAAATATAATTCTTCCAATTTTTCCCAAAGTTCTTTGGTGGTTTTTAGTTTACCCAGCTTTCTTAAAACAGTATCAAACAAGTGTAAGATTATTGAGGTATAAGCAAGCTCATCGGCTTCTTCTTTTTGTTCTTTTGAAAAATCAGCTGAAAAATTGCCATCAATGGCTTTTGAAACTTTTTGTTGGACCAAAATACCCCTCATCTTTTGTTGTCAGATTGAAAAATCACCTTTCCCGTTAAAAATCCCCAAATCAAAGTTGTGACTTGTCATTTTATGAAATAATCAAAACACAGTCACAATCACAAAGACAAACCACAAAAAGTAGTCCTAGGGTCACAGATAATATACGCCGTTCTAGATTCCTAGGGTTTCGTAAGACTCGCGAGGTCTCAGATCAAGGGAATGTTCGAACAGGTAAGGTCTAGGTATTCTAACAGAAATAATAACGCAGCGGAATAGACAATGCAACAAAACGGGTATATCCAATCACAGAAGATTCCAAATTGCGACAATTATATCACACAGCACAATAAGCCAATTCTATCAAAAGTTAAGATACACAATCGTCAAGTAAGGGCAAGTAATCCTAAAATCTAGCACAAGCAATGGTTACCAAGCAATGGCAACCCCCAATTCTAATGATCACCCCACACGATGATCTGCTAGTGCGATAATGTAAAGGATTCAGCCAATTTACCAGAGCGGACGTTTCTGAGTCCGTAATTTACGAGAGATGCGAATTTGCTGCCTTAGGGCCACCACTATTCGTCCTAGAGGTTCAGCAAATGTATCAACGCAATCAGCAACTAATGCAGACTGCAATGCACGTGACTATCTAGGGGCAAAATCGTCCAAATTTTCCTGCGCAACCTGAAATACTAAACAAATAATATCAGCACGTTCAGCAGGTAAAAACAAATATTCTGCCTGAAGAGAGCTCGCCGGAAAACGCAGCCACGCGCCGTCGGAGCCGGAGCCACGCGTCGCCGCCGGAGCCAGACCACCACGCGCCTCACCACTGGAGGCGCCTCGACCTGCTGAGTCCAACGCCGGTCTCCGTTCGTCCACCGGAGTCGTACTATGGCCGAAAAACACGATTGAAGCCTCAGTCAGTTCGGGGAAATCGTGTCTCCTTCGCGATTTCAGCCGATTTCTTTGCAAATCTTCAACCTAGGGAGGACGCCCAGCACTTGTAGAGTCCAATTCTGGCCTTAGAAATTCTGGGCAGTCACTGGTTTAGCCGAAATTTGAGATTGCAGGTTCGGCCCTTTGAAGAACTCGCGACCCGTCGACTTCAGCCTCTTCTTTCTGTCGATTTCTGGCCGGGAAACACCTCCCAAGCTCTGATACCAGATGTTGGGCAAAGATATCGACCACCACACAGGTAAACCCGGGCTCAGTTTACTCCAACGGATTGACACCACCAAGAATCACCAACCGACCCTTTCACCTACGTTTCTCCACCTACGGTTGCTACACTAGGTACTCACAATCTTCACCCACACAGGGACACTCACACAGAGAAGAAGATGGTATGGTTGCACACAGCAGAAGCCCAAGTAGCAAGGAGCACGAAGGAGAACTCACAGAGAGAAGAGAGAAAACGGCGTGGACTAGGGAGAGAAAGAGAGAGCCGAGTTTAATATAGCCCAAGCCCAACTAAATAAGGTAAGTTAGGTTAGGTCACACTAATTGGGTCGAGGCCCAATTAGTACCAAAAGTGGGATACAAGATAAATAGGCCTCCAATAAGTGAGCCGTCCAAGTAGGTGGAGAACGGGTCATGAACAGCTCTAATTAATTAGGCTACTTCGAACGACCCTAATAAATTCTAGAGTCGGGACATTTCAACGGTGGTGTCAATCCAACGTTCAGTCATTTGGCTAAATCTGACTGATTATAAAACCGAGTTTACATCATCGCCCGGGGGATTTATTGGGTATCAAAACCCAACAGTAAGAATATGAGGTTTTAATTGTTTAAATCCATAGGCTATTTCTAATCCTAGATATCCTATTTTTTCTTTAAACAATTCTGCTATCTTTTTGGAAAGTACAATTCCTTTCTTACATGTTTCTTCCAAAATAGAAATTACGTGTTTTTCATGATCATTTTCTGTTTCTGAAAAAATTAGAATGTCGTCAATATATACACAACAATATTCGTTATGTATTTTGAAAATATTATCCATACGTCTTTGGAAAATACCTGGAGCTTGTTTTAAGCCAAAAGGTACTACCTTCCATTGATAATGTCCTTGAGGGCAACTGAATGCCGTTAAGTGTCTTGCATTTTTGTCAAGTAGTACTTGCCAAAATCCTGATTTACAATCAAATGAAGAAAATATATTTTTTCCTTTGATTAATTGTAGTAGACTTTGCATATTTGGAGTCAAATATCCATCTGTCTTAGTAATTTTGTTAAGCTGTGAATAGTCAACTACCATCCTAGCTTTTCGTCTTCTTTGTTCTGATCCTCTTCTTACCATAAAGGCTGGTGAAGAGAATTGAGATTTACTTGGTTCAATTACTTGTAACTCAAGCAATTCTTTAATTTGTTTTGAGAATTCTTCTCTATCTTTTGGGCTATAAGCCATTGCTTTAGCTCTTACAATACATGTTTTACATTCATCAAGTAATTCTATAGTTGCTGTCATTGTTCCTTTATTTTTTAGGGGATCTAATTTTCTGAACAACATTTGTTTAATAATTCTAAGATTTTTTCCCTTTGGGAATTTATCTTGAAGTTTTGTTCTTCTTTTGAAGTGATTAATATATGTCTGTTTTGTGCTATATTTTCTCCATGTAGTTTTCTAAATTCTTTCCTTTTGTTATCAATCTTTATCATTTCAAGAATTTTTTCTTGAAAGATATTCATTGCTACTGCTTTTCTTTGTTTTGGAATCCATATCTTTTGATTATTTAAAGTAAAGCTTGTGGATTCTATTTCTTCTATGAATGGGTGATATAACTGACATAAGTTATTTCCAATCATAAAATCTATACCAGTTTCAAGTTGGTATATTGTAGGTATTTTGAAGTAAAAGGTTTTCCATTGTGACTTATGGTAACCATTTATTTTAATATCTAGATTTTTGACTACTCTAGATGTCTTTATCTCAGATTTATCAGCTATCTTTAGATTTAAGATTTTTTCTGATGTAACCCAAAATTCTTTTGGTATAACCCATTTACTAGCAGTACATATTGATGCTCCAGTATCTACGTATGCATGTAATGTAAATTTTTTATATCATTCAAAACAAAGTTTGGTCGGAATATAAATAGAATTTGGATTTGTAATGTTTTTATTACTCATAGTCTGATGAACTTGTTCTTGGAATGTATTAAGGAGTTGTATCCTTTCTTCATTTCCAATTCTTACTGAGCATTCATTTGCATAATGTCCAGATTCATTGCAGAGCCAACATCTGCAATTCTTCTTTTTCTGAGGACAAAATTTCTTTTTGTCTGCAGTAGATTTTGTTTTTCTCTTATTATTACTCTTCCCCCTTGGAGAGTTTTTTCTGAAATATTTTCTTTTCTTGAAATATTTCTGTTTATATGGTTTCTTATATTTTTTAAATACATATTTCTTTCTTTTAAAAGTTTTCCTTTTCTTAGGATATTTTTTGGATGGCAAACATCCATATTGTCCTGGAATTCTGTTGAGGTATTTTTCACAACAGAGTTTAGGATTTCTAGCAACTGCTTGTTTGCTGTCTTTGACTAAGATACTTTCTTTGCATTTATCCGCAATGAGAGATCTTATTAATGAGATTGTTAATCCAAGTGATGATTCAATCTTTACATTGAGTCTTGGATCAACCTTGTTTTCTTGTCTGCCTATAGCATTATTAAAGAGTTCCATAAGCTCATGGTTGAAAGGTTCAGGAAGCTTTCTAATAAATTTTTCAGTAAGATTTGCCCATTTATCTGCTGGACAAATGTAAAAGTATTTTGAAAATTCGCAAGCATAATTTTCAAAATAGCACATGTCACAAATAGAGATTTTCTCTAAATGATTTAACGCGTCAACAATTTCTATTGTTGATCTTTTACTTTTGAATGCTTTATAAGTTTGTCCAGTAAATTGTTTGTAAAGTTGTTCTACAATCCTTTTTATGATGTTTGGTATGGAAAACTCAGAGTCTTTCCAAATAGCATTTTTTACTTCATAATTAAAGGTTTCTAAAAAGGATCTTGCGTTTCCTCTTGTACTTGCTAAAACATAATTCCAAGAATTTGTTTCGCTTCTTATGATTTCTTTATTGATTATCATGGCTATCACAATATGACTATACCAAGCATCAATTATTTTTTCAGGTTCAAGAGTACAATCTATGGCTAGAATTGTAACTTGTTGATTACTTTTCTTTGGTATGAAGTCAGAAGATAAAAGATTCTGGTCTTCATCCTTTTGGAATAGAGGCTTGATTTTATGATTATGATCTACATGATCAGTTGCTGGTCTTTTTCCTTCATTTAAATTAGAGGATTGTCCTTCATCCTTTGGTTCTTTTAAAGGACCTAAGGCTGGTTCATTATTCATGAAAAATCTTTCATGAATTATTATATCTTCTTCTGAACTATCAGAATCTGATATTTGTTCTTCAGTTTCAGAGGTTTTCTGCTCTTCATCATTTGATTTAATAGTTAAGATTGTTTCATTGTTTCCAATGCTAATGTTTTTAACAAGGGGTACAATCTTATCTAATTCTGTATCTTCTAATGAAAGAAGAACACTAAAAAGTCCTAAATCTTGGCTGTTTTCATAATTTTTTTTCAAGATTTTCCCTGAATTTTATCATTAACTTATAAAGTTAATTTCAAACTTCCCTTCAGGTTTTTCTTTTTGTTTTTCAATTGTTTCGGGTGATATTTCTCCCTTTCTTTCAAATATTCCTAAATTTGTTTTTGGAATATACTTTGTAGTGTTTTGTTCAAGTGTTTTAACTCCTGCTATTATAACAGCGGAGTGTTTTTCCATAATTTTTTCAGTTTTTTCTTGAAGAATTTTTAAACTTTCTTTAATTTCTTCAATAATATCTTTTAGAATTTTTATTTCTTTTAGTATGTCTGGTATTGACATTACCGCTGTCCTAATATAGCTTTTGCCATGTCATTAACCGTTTCACTTAGTTCTTTAAGTTGTTTGTGTAGCGACCCGAATTTTCAAATACAAATTTCATAACTTAAATTGTGTCGCTACGACATTCCGTCAAATTTTAGAAATTATCTTGTGCCCGTCGAATTGTCTAGTAAACAATTAATTTAAAAATTTCGAAACGATTTTAATCTTAAAATTTCAATATTTACTTATCGAGTTCAATCTCGAACCTTTTTAAAAGTATCAAATTCTTATCAATTTAAATCCAATTTTTATGTCCAATATTCTATTTAGAATCCAATTTCATTAAGTCCAAATTTTATCTTTTAATCCAATTTTATTAAATCCTGTTAGCCAAAGAATTATTTTCCAGCACAAACTCTAGGACCAATTTATTGCCTCGTTTTTTGTGTCCTACTGTTCATTCACCATCACCTTTCCCTCGACTCCCACAGCAGTCTCCTCCACCACACCCCTCATCCACACACAGCAGGCAAAACCCACAGCAACTTCAACAACCCAGGTAAGGAGATCACCATCTCCATCAATTTCACCTCAACCCAATGTAAATTTCACACCCACGCGCGAGTCGCAACCACCACCACACCCATGTCAAACCCTCCAACCAAACTGCCGTCTGCAACGCCTCAAACCGCCACCTTCACGCACCCATTACACCACCATCCCACAGTCGAACCCTCAACGAGCCACCACCACCTCATGCCACCGCCTGCAGCTACCCAAAAAAGGCAGCCCCGTTCTGTCAATCCGACCCTCCACTTCACCAAATTTAACCCAAAATTCAACCACAAAACCAAGGAATAATAGAGCCCAATCACTTACCTCGACTCTACCCATGTTTTGGCCGGATTTCTCGCCGGAAACAGCTAAGAAAATCGGACCTTTGGCCTCGGTTCTTGACCCCGATCGACGCCCAATCAACCCCCATCGACCCCTCGCCCGTCGGCACCCTCGCGACGGCAACACTCCTGTTTTTGGCCGGAGTTCACCCACTTCCATCACACTTCCATCGCCGGCTTCCTCCTCCTCTCGTCCCTGCCCCAATTGTCGAGTGAGAGAGAGAGAGATAGAGTTAGAGATAGGCGTGTTTGTATATAATTGAGTTTTGGAAATTACTCCATTAGCCCTAGTTTTTAAAAGGTTATTATTTCAATTTCCAAAGTTTTACAAAAATGTTTAATTTAGCCCCAAAGTTTTACAAAATGTTTAATTTAGCCCTCAAAGTCTTACAAACCGTTTAATTCAATTCCAAAGTTTTAGTTACTTTTAAAATTAGTCTACAAATTCCAAAAATTCATTTTTAGCCCTTCCAACATTTAAATTTCAGTTTTAATACTTTTACAATTAAGTCCTTAGAGGTTTTAAAGTTTTAATTAAGATTTGGTATCTTAAATAATATTAATTTTATGTTTGCTAGACGATATCGCGGGCAAAGTGTGAAGCACGGTAACATTTCAATTGTTCAATTTTCAAGACTTCGAAGTGGGGTTTACATTTAAGCAATTGTGGTTATTTGTCCATGTTAATTCTCAATGTGTGATTTTGATTGTGATGTAATGTTTATACATATGAAAAGGTTGCCAGGGACCGTAAATAGGTCCGGGATCGAAATCGGGTCCTTGGGAATGCCCACAGTACAAAAATTTGCTAAGTGCTTATAACATGTTGTCAGGGACCGTAAATAGGTCCGGGATCGAAATTGGGTCCTTGGGAATGCCCACAGTACATAATTCTATAGTATGTTGTATTGATATTATGTTCACCACTTGATTGCATATTTGGACTTGACTTGGACTGATTGCTGTATCTCCACTGAGTATAATACGTTATGCTCACCCCACTATTTTTCCAAAAGGCAACGAGTGGGGCAATTTTGATTTAATAATAGAACTTTTGAATTACAAGTTTTGAAACATGAAATTTTAAATAGCTGATTTCCATTTTGACACTTAAACATTGGATTTTGGTATCTTTGCATATGTTAGTACTTACAAATCATATTTGGTTTTGACTCTTGGATGTGAGTAAATTTTTAGAAATGATGTTTCCGCGTTTTGTGCTAAATTGCTATGGGTTTTTTTAAAGTATATGCATGCCTTCGCATTGTGGCGACTTTTGAAAAATGTTTATTTACAGGTTACTTTGACTTAAGTAGCGCCTCGAGTTATTAGTAATTTGGGGCGTTACAGTATGGTATCAGAGCACGGTTTTATCTTTCTGTAGACTTGTGAAAATTTAAAAAAAAAAAAAAAAAAAAAAAAAAAAATTGTGTTTAGTATTTAATTTAAATGCCACCCGCTCTTGCCGCGCCACGCCTACTCCGAAAAGGTAAAATGTTTAGCAAATTTTATTTGATAAAGTCTGAAAATTTTCAACTACTGGATACCATGAATTTATTATGTAACTGCATTTGAAATTGATTGTTACAATGGAAAGTTACATGAGAATGAAATTTTGCTGTAGTTGATGCAGTTTGAAATGTTTGAAAGTTTGTATCCAGTACATGTTATAAAAATTTTCATGACTTATTATGTTTGGAAGTTGAACTTGTGATGTGAAGTATTGAAAATTTTTGGAAATTATAAATTTAGTCCTCGGAATTAGGCTAAGACATGAAATAACCCATTTCAGTAGAATTTACCTACAGAATTGATATGCCAAAAGGAACGTATGAGATAGAAATGTGGGAAGAACTATTTGTAGAAATTTCAGTAGGAGAACACATTTTGGATTATAGATATTGGTTGCAATTTTATTATTTGTTTTCCTTTTGGAAAATTTGAGATAATAATAAAATTTGCTTTTAGCTCTACTGTGATTTTCTATGATTTTCCTTTTTAGATTTTAATATTCATAAATGACCATTGTAAATTTCACAACTTAGTGGATGCTGAGACAAATGTTGTTGTGATTTAGGAAAATGTCTCGTAGAACAAATCGAGTTCCCGCGAATCGGACCGCTGCAAGACAAGCTACCCCAGGCCAGGCTGCTACTGGCGATGCGGGAAATAATTCATTAAGGGATCTCGTGAATGCTCTTCAGGGGCTCATTCAGCAACAAGCCCCAACAGCTCCACGAAATGCCCCTAATCCACCAGCTAATGCAGATAACACTAGCATGGTTGTTGAACAATTTCACCGATATAAGCCACCAGCATTCTATGGTCGAACAGGACCCCTAGCTGCAGAGGAATGGCTAAGGGCATTAGAACGGATCTTTAAACATATAGCATGTTCGGACGCTCAGAAAGTGTCATGTGCTGTGTTCCAGCTTGAAGAGGACGCAGACCATTGGTGGGAGTCATATCAGCGCACCAGAACTGAGGCACAGCAACTTGAATTGACATGGAATGGATTCAAGGAATTAATAATACAGAGGTATTTTCCCCAGTCTTTCCGGGATCAGAAAGAAACAGAGTTCCTTGAACTCAGATAGGGAAGTATGTCAGTGGTGGAATATGAAACGAAATTCAACCAGCTGTCCAGGTATGCTATCCATCTGGTTGACACGGATATCAAGAAGGCTAGAAGATTCGAAAAGGGCTTACACCCAGAAATTGGAGGAATCATGGCAGGTTTGGGACTCACTACCTATGCCGAAGCAATTGAGCGAGCACAAGCTATATCCTTTCGCTTAAACCTGGAAAAGACTACTCAGAAACCCGCAGAGGTACCAGTGAAAAGGAAATGGGACAGTCAGAATATGAGAAAAGGCAGATATCAGAACAAGAAGGGGAAATCATGGGGAAAAATGGAGGACAAGGCTAGCACTGAGAAACCTGTATGCCCGAAGTGTGATAAGCGTCACCATGGAGAGTGCTTACTCGGGAAGGGGATGTGTTTCAGATGTAAGAAACCCGGTCATTTTGCTGGTGAATGTCCTGAATTCAAGGGTAAGAAAGATATCAGGAAGGGAAAGGCTCGAGTTTTCGCTTTAACTCAGAAGGAGGCAGAGAAAGATCCAGATGTGATGACAGGTATTCTATCAGTATTCAATATACCTGCTATTATTTTGATTGATTTCGGTGCTACGAATTCTTTCATCTCTGCTAGTTTTCATGCTAAGATTGGGAATGTATGTGAAAGTGTGAATGATGCCTTAGAAGTTAGTATCCCTTCAGGTGAAACTATTATCACTAATCTAATGTCGAAAGCTGTTAAGTTTGAAATAGATGGGAAGAACTTAGAGGCAGACTTGTACTTAATAGACACGAGGGACTTTGATATTATTTTAGGCATGGACTGGCTTAGTTGCAATCACGCTACGATTAAGTGTCATGAGAGGGAGGTGCTCTTTCAGAAACCAGGAGAATGTGAATTTACTTTCTTCGGGACAAAAGTCAAAACCATGCCCCGTGTCATATCAGTGTTGAAAGCACAAATGATGTTGAGAAAGAGTACAAATCAAGGATATCTAGTGAGCATCACTAGTGTTCAGGCAACTGAGGTAACCGTTACAGATGTACCAGTTGTGCGTGATTTTGTGGATGTATTTCCAGAAGACCTAGTTGGTATTCCACCAGATAGACAAGTGGAATTCATGATTGATTTGGTACCTGGAGCTGCACCTATATCTAAAGCATCCTACAGGATGGCACCGAAGGAACTTCAGGAGTTGAAGGTGCAACTACAAGAACTGTTGGATAAGAGATTTATTCGACCGAGTGTATCGCCTTGGGGAGCACCGGTTCTGTTTGTGAAAAAGAAAGATGGATCAATGAGGATGTGCATTGACTACAGGGAGTTGAATCTCCTCACAGTCAAGAATAAATATCCTTTACCACGAATAAAAGATTTGTTCGATCAGCTAAAGGGTGCCGTTGTATTCTCCAAAATTGATTTGAGATCAGGTTATCATCAGTTGAAGGTTAAGGACGGTGATATACCAAAAACTGCATTTAGGACTCGATACGGACATTATGAATTCACTGTGATGCCGTTCGGGTTAACTAATGCGCCAGCTGTCTTCATGGACTTAATGAACCGAGTATTTCATCAATACTTGGATCGGTTTGTAATTGTCTTTATTGATGACATTCTGATTTATTCAAGGGACAAGGAACAACATGAGGAGCATCTCAATATTGTATTACAGACACTTCGACAGAAAATGTTGTATGCAAAATTCAAGAAGTGCGAATTCTGGCTTGATCGAATTGGTTTTCTTGGACATGTGGTTACCGCAGATGGTATCGAAGTTGATCCAGCCAAGGTTGATGCTGTCACTAACTGGAGGGCACCAACCAATATAAATGAAGTTCGTAGTTTCTTGGGATTGGCTGGCTATTATCCAAGGTTTATCGAAAGATTTTCAAAAATTGCTGGACCGATGACCCAGTTGACCAAGAAGGGAGTGAAATTTCAGTGGACAGAAAAGTGCGAGAAGAGTTTTCAAGAATTGAAACAGAAATTGGTGTCTGCACCAGTTTTGGCTATACCAGAAGGGTCAGAAGGTTTTGTAATCTATAGCGATGTAGCGAAACAAGGTTTGGGATGTGTACTGATGCAGCATGGAAAAGTGATTGCATATGCATCTAGACAGTTGAAGCCACATGAGCAGAACTAGCTTACACATGACTTGGAGTTGGCTGCTGTAGTTCATGCTTTAAAAATATGGCGACACTCTCTATATGGTAGTAAGTGCGAGATATACACAGACCATAAGAGTTTAAAGTATTTCTTCACTCAGAAAGAATTGAATATGAGACAGAGAAGGTGGTTGGAGTTAGTTAAAGACTATGACTGTACTATCCATTACCATCTTGGCAAGGCCAATGTTGTTGCTGATGCACTTAGCCGGAAAGGTAAAGGACAGTTAGCTGCCCTAACCAGTCAGGAACAATTGATCAAGGATTTTGCCAACATGAGACTTGAGATTGTAGCTCCTCCACATCACAAAACTGCAATTATAGCTACTATGATCGTTCGGCCGACTCTCAGAGACAGAATTAAAGAAGCTCAAGGTAAGGATAAATTTTTGTGCAAGATTAAGGACCGAGTACTCGCTGACAGTGTTAAAGGTTTTGAAGTATCAACTGATGACACTCTTCTATTTAAGGGAAGACTGTGTGTACCGAAGGATGAAACTTTGAGGAAGGAGATTTTAGAAGAAGCACATTATTCACCTTATACTGCACACCCAGGAGGTACGAAGATGTACCAAGATTTGCGAATAATTTATTGGTGGAGAAACATGAAGAGGTCAATTGGCTTGTTTGTTGAGAAGTGCATGACTTGCCAACAAGTTAAAGCTGAACATCAACGTCCGTCTGGAATGTTGAACCCACTTGAAATCCCAGAATGGAAGTGGGAACACATAACAATGGATTTTGTTGTGGGACTTCCTAGATCAGTTAAAGGTCATCAAGCTATATGGGTTATAGTTGATCGTTTGACAAAATCTGCTCATTTTCTACCAGTGAAGATGACTTTCAGTTTAGACCAGTATGCTCAGTTGTACATCAGAGAAATTGTAAGATTGCATGGTGTACCAGTTTCTATAGTGTCAGACAGGGATTCCAGATTTACATCCAAGTTCTGGGAAAGCTTGCAAACAGCTATGGGAACTAGATTGAAATTTAGTACAGCATATCATCCACAGACAGATGGACAATCAGAGAAAACTATACAGACTTTAGAGGATATGTTGAGAGCTTGCGCTTTAGACCTTGGTGGTAACTGGGAAACGCATTTACCCTTGGTTGAGTTTGCATATAACAATAGTTTTCAGTCTACCATTGGCATGGCACCGTATGAAGCTCTTTATGGCAGAAAGTGCAGATCACCAATCTATTGGGATGAAGTTGGTGAGAGGAAGGTTTTAGGTCCAGAAATAGTGGAACAGACTGTAAAAGTTGTGGAAAAGATCAGAGAAAGGATTAAAACAGCACAAGACAGGCAGAAGTCTTATGCTAACAAGCGACGAAAGGAACTACAATTTGAAGTGGGTGAAAAAGTGTTCCTTAAAGTAGCTCCCATGAGAGGAGTGGTAAGGTTTGGAAAGAAAGGAAAATTTAGACCAAGGTTTATTGGACCTTTTGAAATTTTGGAAAGAGTTGGAAACGTGGCCTATAGGTTGGCTTTACCGCCAGAGTTAGCAGCAGTACATAATGTTTTTCACATCTCAATGTTAAGAAAATATGTTCATGATCCTGACCACATTGTTAATTATGCATCATTGGATGTTAACAAGGATATGACATATGAAGAAACTCCTGCAGTCATACTTGAGAGAAAAGTTCATACCTTAAGGAACAAAAATATCCCTTTAGTTAAAGTCCAATGGAATAGACATGGTAGAGAAGAAGCAACTTGGGAAAGAGAAGATGAGGTTTTAGCCAAATATCCAGACATTCTTAAATCAAGTAAGTTTAATTTCGAGGACGAAATTTATTTAAGTGGGGAAGGTTGTAGCGATCCGAATTTTCAAATACAAATTTCATAACTTAAATTGTGTCGCTACGACATTCCGTCAAATTTTAGAAATTATCTTGTGCCCGTCGAATTGTCTAGTAAACAATTAATTTAAGAATTTTGAAACGATTTTAATCTTAAAATTTCAATATTTACTTATCGAGTTCAATCTCGAACCTTTTTAAAAGTATCAAATTCTTATCAATTTAAATCCAATTTTTATGTCCAATATTCTATTTAGAATCCAATTTCATTAAGTCCAAATTTTATCTTTTAATCCAATTTTATTAAATCCTGTTAGCCAAAGAATTATTTTCCAGCACAAACTCTAGGACCAATTTATTGCCTTGTTTTTCGTGCCCTACTATTCATTCACCATCACCTTTCCCTCGACTCCCACGGCAGTCCTCCACCACGCCCCTCATCCACACACAGCAGGCAAAACCCACAGCAACTTCAGCAACCCAGGTAAGGAGATCACCATCTCCATCAATTTCACCTCAACCCAATGTAAATTTCACACCCACGCACGAGTCGCAACCACCACCACACCCATGTCAAACCCTCCAACCAAACCGCCGCCTACAACGCCTCAAACCGCCTCCTTCACGCACCTATTACACCACCATCCCACAGTCGAACCCTCAACGAGCCACCACCACCTCATGCCGCCGCCTACAGCCACCCAAAAAATGGCAGCCCCGTTCTGTCAATCCGACCCTCCACTTCACCAAATTTAACCCAAAATTCAACCACAAAACCAAGGAATAATAGAGCCCAATCACTTACCTCGACTCTACCCATGTTTTGGCCGAATTTCTAGCCGAAAACAGCCAAGAAAATCGGACCGTTGGCCTCGGTTCTTGACCCCAATCGACGCCCAATCAACCTCCATCGACCCCTCACCCGCTGGCGCCCTCGCGACGGCAACACTCCTGTTTTTGGCCGGAGTTCACCCACTTCCATCACACTTCCATCGCCAGCTTCCTCCTCCTCTCGTCCCTTCCCCAATTGTCGAGTGAGAGAGAGATAGAGTTAGAGATAGGCGTGTTTGTATATAATTGAGTTTTGGAAATTACTCCATTAGCCCTAGTTTTTAAAAGGTTATTATTTCAATTTCCAAAGTTTTACAAAAATGTTTAATTTAGCCCCAAAGTTTTACAAAATGTTTAATTTAGCCCTCAAAGTCTTACAAACCGTTTAATTCAATTCCAAAGTTTTAGTTACTTTTAAAATTAGTCCACAAATTCCAAAAATTCATTTTTAGCCCTTCCAACATTTAAATTTCAGTTTTAATACTTTTACAATTAAGTCCTTAGAGGTTTTAAAGTTTTAATTAAGATTTGGTATCTTAAATAATATTAATTTTATGTTTGCTAGACGAGATCACGGGCAAAGTGTGAAGCACGGTAACATTTCAATTGTTCAATTTCCAAGAAAAACTTTCAAGACTTCGAAGTGGGGTTTACATTTAAGCAATTGTGGTTATTTGTCCATGTTAATTCTCGATGTGTGATTTTGATTGTGATGTAATGTTTATACATATGAAAATGTTGCCAGGGACCGTAAATAGGTCCGGGATCGAAATCGGGTCCTTGGGAATGCCCACAGTACAAAAATTTGCTAAGTGCTTATAACATGTTGTCAGGGACCGTAAATAGGTCCGGGATCGAAATTGGTTCCTTGGGAATGCCCACAGTACATAATTCTATAGTATGTTGTATTGATATTATGTTCACCACTTGATTGCATATTTGGACTTGACTTGGACTGATTGCTGTATCTCCACTGAGTATAATACGTTATGCTCACCCCACTATTTTTCCAAAAGGCAACGAGTGGGGCAATTTTGATTTAATAATAGAACTTTTGAATTACAAGTTTTGAAACATGAAATTTTAAATAGCTGATTTCCATTTTGACACTTAAACATTGGATTTTGGTATCTTTGCATATGTTAGTACTTACAAATCATATTTGGTTTTGACTCTTGGATGTGAGTAAATTTTTAGAAATGATGTTTCCGCGTTTTGTGCTAAATTGCTATGGGTTTTTTTAAAGTATATGCATGCCTTCGCATTGTGGCGACTTTTGAAAAATGTTTATTTACATGTTACTTTGACTTAAGTAGCGCCTCGAGTTATTAGTAAATTTGGGGCGTTACAGTTTGGTTTGACTTGTTTCTGCTTCATCCTTCCATTTGATGTTTGGAAGTGATTTTCTGTTTAATGACAAACTTCTAAGAAGTGGTTTTTGTTCTTTTATTAAAGGTCTTTGATCATTTAAATTAATTTCTAAAGATCTTCTGGATGGTTGTATTAACCATTCAAATTCTGTTTTTTTATGTTCAAGGTAATCAGAGAATAAATGATCTATCTTTATTCTTTTTGGTTCCTTAACAATTGTTAGATAATGTTGGTTATGAATAACATAACTAACCAAGTATGATATTGAGAAAGGTACGTTATTTTCTTTGACTAAATCTGTTCTTCCGTATTTATGTACGAAAGAAAGTAATCCATCAAAATTTTGGTCATGTAAACTAACTGAAAGTCTTGGATAAATTGTAAATATCAGTTTTCCACATGCTAGATTTCCTTCAAGGGATCCTAGACATCCTTTAGCTGGGTTTTGGATTCTTTCATCAATTAACATCATAGAGATGGGTTGATTGATTTTGTCTGACAAGGTACTTCAGATCTGAATCCTAATTGCACCTATTGTAACCCAAAATAAGTTCTTGCTATTATCAAGATCTATTTTTTGTTTGGCTCTATTTATATCTTGTTTGGTAAGTAAGGAAATTCCTATTTTACCATAAGTATTAGTACATGTATGACGAATTCTTTCTGAGAAACACCATAATATACATGTCTATTTCTGTTAACAAAATTTTCAATAAAACTTGGTTGAGCAAATATTTCTCTTGGTTCTATTGCAAGTTTTGTTTTACAGATTTTTGCAAGTTTTTTTTTATCAGAAATTAATATTTCTTTAGAAAAGTTGCCTTGTGATCCAATTTATATGCATTGTCGTTGATCTTCTGAACAACTTGAAATGGACCATCCTCTCGTGGTTGCAACTTTGATTTCCTCTGCTCTGGAAAACGCTCATTTCTGAAATGTACCCAGACCCAATCTCCAGGTTCAAATGTCATGCTTCTCCTACCTTTGTTTACTTGTGATGCGAAGTATTTGTTTTTATTCTCAATTTGCAATCTTACATTTTCATGGAGTGACTTCACCAACTCG
This sequence comes from Osmanthus fragrans, assembly GCA_019395295.1. Lineage (NCBI taxonomy): Eukaryota > Viridiplantae > Streptophyta > Magnoliopsida > Lamiales > Oleaceae > Osmanthus > Osmanthus fragrans. Next base: position 18,441,523 of record CM033356.1, on the reverse strand, counting down.
GCCTTTCTTTTACCATCTAAACTACTTTGTTTATTCACAGACAATTGTATTAAATCCAAGGGTGTTAGTGGATTAAAACCATAAACAATTTCAAATGATGCAAAAGGAAGCAGTAGAATGCGCGTCCCTATTATATGCAAATTCTATGAAAGGTAGACACTCCTCCCAACTTTTCAAATTCTTATTAACTACCGTGCGCAATAGTTGTGTCGTAGTCCTATTCACTACCTCGATCTAACTATCGGTCTGTGGATGAAAAGTTGTTGAAAACAGAAGTTTAGTGCCTAACTTAAATTTCACATCCCGATCAGAAAGTTTGCACTTAGGTATCCCTTGTAAACGCACTATTTTCTTAAAGAATAACCCCGCAATGTTAGTGGCATCTTGCTAAACTTATCTACCACTACAAATATCGAATCTCTTCCCTTCTTAGTCCTAGGTAAACCCAAAACAAAATTTATAGAAATATCAACCCATGGTTCTCTAGATGTAGGCAACGATGTAGACAAACCTTGAGGTAAAACCTTAGACTTAGCCCGTTTATAAACTAAATATCGACTACATACTTTTTCAATATCACTTTTCATCTTAGGCCAATAAAAATGTTCCCTCAACATTTCTAAAGTCTTTCTAACCCCAAAATGTCCCATCAATCCACACTATATGCTTCCCTTACTAACAATTCCTACATTGAACAATTTGGAACACAACCTATTTTTCTTAAACAAATATCCGTCCTACTTAAAGAATTTATCTATAGCCCCTTTGTTACATGATGAATAAATATCAGAAAAATCTATATCACTAGCATACATGTCCTTAATACATTCAAAACCAAGCAATTTAGAACTAAGAGAAGTCAATAGCCTATACCTTCGAGACAATACATCCGCCACCACATTTTCTTTACCCTGTTTGTACCGGATGACATATGAAAATATCTCTGCGAACTTTATCCATCTTGCATGACTTTTGTTTAACTTACCTTGACCTCGCAAATACTTCAATAATTCATGGTCCGTGTGAATGACGAACTCCTTAGGCCACAGGTAGTGTTGTCATGTCTCCAAGGCTTGAACAAGTGAATATAGCTCTTTGTCATAGATGGGATAATTGAGCGCTGCTCCACTTGCTTTTCACTGAAATAGGCCATCGATCTTTTGTCCTGTATCAAAACTGCTCCAATCCCTATTCCTGATGTATCACACTCAATTTCGAAAGTTTTATCAAAGTTAGAAAGTGCTAAAACCAGTGCCTTACACAACCTATCCTTAATTGTATTGAATGCATGCTCTTGTTCATCTTCCTGATGAAATCACACACTCTTAACAATCTCTGTGAGTGGTGTAGTGATTGTGCTAAACTCTTTCACAAAATGCCTATAAAAACTAGCCAACCATGAAAACTCCTAACTTCAGTTATGTTTTTAGGTGTTGGCCATTCTTTAATAGATTTTATCTTCTCTTCATCTACTTCTACCCTATTTGCACCCACTACAAATCCTAGGAAAACAAGTTTCTCCATGCAAAATGTACATTTCTTCAAATTAGCATACAATTGTTCATTTCTCAATACCACAAGCACAAACCTAAGATATTCTACATGCTCATTAAGGTTCTTGCTATAAACTAAAATGTCATCAAAATAAACCACAATAAATTTACCTATAAAGCATGTAAAAAATGATTCATCAATCGCATAAAACTACTTGGTGCATTAGTGAGTCGAAATGACATTACTAACCATTCATACAAGCCATATTTAGTTTTACAAGCAGTTTTCCACTCACTACCTTCCCTCATTCGAATTTGGTGGTATCCACTTTTAAGGTCAATTTTACTAAATATGCAAGCACTATACAATTCATCCAACATATCATCTAACGTAGGAATAGGATGACGATGCTTTACCGTTATGTTGTTGATGGCTCTGAAATCCACACACATCCTCCAAGTCCCAACTTTCTTTGGCACATGAACGACACATGGACTCATGCTCTTTCACACATATCCCTTGCTCATCAATTCCTCCAATTGCTTCTAAAGTTCCTTTGTCTCATTGGGGTTACTTTGATAAGCTGGTTGATTTGGAATGACAGCTCCAGGAACGAAGTCAATCTGGTGTTCAATGCCTCGAATGTATGGCAACCCATTTGGCATGTCCTTCGGGAAAATATCATCAAATTCTTGCAATAAAGAGATAGCCAAACTAGGGAGGGGTGGGTTAGGTTCTTCAAGATTGAGGAATGATTTCTTATAGACTAACAATATCACTTGTTGCCTTTAAACTATCACTATTTTCAATCACTCCCTTTTGCAAAGAAATTTACTTTCGACTTTTCTCTCCTCTCGAATGACCATCTTTCTTTTCTTTCATGTGGTTTCACTCTCTTTTACTCTCTACTAGCCACCTTAACATTTTCTCTCATACTCCACATCTCACTGTTTTCTCTCATTTTCTCTAACTCTTTCACTTTCATTTCTTCCTTATTTTTCAATTTGATTGGTCTTCATACACTTGTGCCGGTGTTAATGGAGCAAGGGTAATGGACCTCCCATCCTTAACAAAACTATATCAATTCTTGTACCCATCATGAACAACCTTCCTATCATATTACCATGGTCTACCCAATAAAATATGTCCTGCATACATAGGTACCACATCACACATGATCTCATCCCAATAACTACCAATAGAAAAATTAATCAACATCCTCATATTCACCTTAACTTCACCACTTTCATTTAACCATTGTAACCTATAGGGTCTAGGGTGTCTTAATATAGTTAATCCCAATTTTTCTACAAGATTTGTGCTAGCCACATTAGTACAGCTCCCACCATCAATGATCACGCTATATACCTGATTGTTAACATGGCAACAAGTATGGAATACATTTTCTCTTTGCTGCTCCAAGTTATCTGTCTTGATTTGAGTATTAGTAAACTCCAATTTGTCCCTATCACTAACCTCTTCCAACGATGGCATGCCTTCATAATCTTCTTCATTGTCAGTCAGCACTTCTTCATTGCGTAAGATCATTGACCTTTTGTTTGGACATTGAGAAGCGATGTGTCTTGACCCCCAAGCACTTGAAGCACTTGATATCCTCATTTTTAGATGTTGTGGCTCTACTTTAGGTATTGTTCTGTAGCACTTTCATATTTTCCCTTGGACATTTCAGTCCTTCCTTTCGGAACAGCCTCACCTCCTTTGTTATCCCACCTCGATTTCCAAGTGGAATTAAACATCGAAGTACCCAATGGTTGCCTAGCTGTTCCCTTCCTCTTCAACTGTTTCTCCACCTTCGTGGCCACATATAACATATCTTCAATCTCCACATAATGCTGCAACTCCACGACATTAGCAATATCTTTGTTCAACCCATTTAAGAAAAGAGCCACAGTGGCTTCCCGATCCTCTTCCACATTCACCCTGATCATCAAAATTTCCATTTCTTTATGGTAGTCTTTCAATTTCTGATGCATCTCCCTGTAATAGTGACTAGGCACGAACCGCTTCCGCATGATTGTTTTCAACTTATCCTAAGTACTAACTGCTCGCTCCCGATTCCTCCTCCTTGATGTAACCGCATGATCCTACCAAGTTATGATGTCAACAAACTCAAGAACGGCTATTTTTACCTTCTTTTCCTTTGAATATTTATGACACTCAAATATCAACTCTACCTTCTTCTCCCACTTTAGATAAGCCTCCGGATCACTCTTTTCCTTAAATGATGGAATTGACATTTTAATATTGCCCATATTCCCATCTACTTCATCTCCATATTTGTTCCTACCCTTTCTTTCAAACCTATCTCCTCTATTTATCATTCTACCCATTTCACCCGCTATCGATGTACCCTCATCCAAGTCATTACCATACTCATAGTCATCATATATTTCCATCCTAGGCTCTCTCCTACCTGGTCTCCTTGCATTCTGTTGTCCCCTATGAAGATTTATCATCAATGCATCTAACCTATCAAGCCTTTTAGTCACATTCCCAAGCACCCTCTCAAATCACCTTATTATATCGTCTGCCATGTTGTTTTGATTCGGCTGCTTGATTGAATTGGAACCCTCTTTGTCTGATGTCCTAAATCTATAGAATTTTGGCCTCACAAAATGATCACTCATGTATCACTCAGTTAATGGCTTTTTCCCTCTATTAATCTCACCACTTTGCCTTTTTTTTCACTTAGTGCTCTCGTCCAAGTACTCCAAAGAACCAAGTAAACTCAACCAAATATGTATTCCCGTGGATCCAAACTAGACGTGTGTCAAGAATTGTGAATTTGAATTAAAAGAAGAAAATGACTCAAGAAGATAAGAATTGAAGAACTATATGAAGTAATTCTCGCTACAAAAAATAAATAAGATTGAATTGATTTTTTTTTTACTCAAAAATTGGAAATAGAAAATTGCTGGCAACTCTCAGAATATATAATAATATTTTTTACTCGAAAATTCGACTACAAGTCCAATGAAACAGACGAAAACCGATTTGGACTCTTAAATAGCCCGAAAAATAACTTTGACTCTTTTTTTGGATCAAAACTCAAAAACTATTACCAGCTCGAAGAACAAATAACAAAAGACTAAAACCAAATTAAAAAAAGATATAACCTTGATTATTTTGGAGCTGATGAGAACCACGTAACAACGATCACTACGCAACCCGTAAAAGATTGAGATCCTAAAAAAGTCCAAAGAGTAACCCAATTTAGAGTTTGAACTAAGAACGATGAACCAAGCAACCAAACAAAAACGAAGTTTGAATAACCTCTTGATTACAAAACCCGTGATCCACACCTGATGTTGAACGCCATAAGAAAATCTTGATAAGTTCACGATGTTCAAAGAAGAACGAAGATTAAGCACAATTGCCTCTCAATTAATTATCAAGTTGTCAGAAAGTTTTTACAATAAAAATAAGAGAAAGTATTTATACTATTTCAAGAAAACACTATGAAAATCGGAAAAGATACCTAGAATAATGCAAACATGGAAAAAGAATATGATTCTAGTCAAATAAGGAAATTTCCCAAAAATTAAAAAAACTCGGTCACATTTTCTTCTATGCGACCGCACTGCCTATTCTATCGCGGTCGCATGGTTAACAGTTTTGGCTATGTGAAATTCTCTGCATATGTCAGTGCGACCGCATGGGATGTACTCTTTGCGGTCGCATAGCTTTGATGCGAGCCGCCTTCTTCGGTTGCTTCTAAGACATTGATCCAAGATGTTTCGGACCTCGACCCCAACATAAAACTTGCTTCTTTTCTCGCGTAAGTCATGACGTCGTCCATCGTTGCTTGCACAAGTAATCCCATTGCTTGATTTACCCGTTTTGCCCTTGATTGCGTGATCGGTTCTCTTTTGATAATCAACGGGTCTCGTCCTTGGCTCGGCTCCTGGATCATATCATCTATGATAGTTAGCAACTATCTCATGCGTTGAGGATCTCAAGTATCATGATGGAACAAACTTCTATGAGAGACATTTTCAAAGAAAGTGTCTTTATGATAAATCTATGTAAATGATGATATGTAATTATCATACTCTGAAAATGTCTAGAGATACTTGTTGGTAATATTGAATCTCTAGAATTGCATAGAATATGATACTAATATAAGAAAACTCTTGATTGGTATTTTTTGTATGCCTATAGATCATCAATTTTGAGTTTATGTCTAATCTATTGTTGGGATTATGAAATAAAAATTTGCATCCATATATAAAGTATGTCGAACAGGTTGATGAGCAATCACCTCAGACAGTTTGGAGTGTGCTGAGATAAGATACAGTGATCATGTTGTGAACATGATCTAGTCACCTTAATGAGATATCAAGATGAGATTACAACAAGTAATTGTTATAGATTTTGTTATCCTGACGCGATCCCAGTTGGGGGATCTCATGGAACTCGCGGAATTGATTTGAAAAAGTCGGAAAAGCCCAAATTCAAGTTGTCAACGATAGGATCTCGACCCAAAAATTATTGAACCAAGCAACCAAACAAGAACGAAACTTGAAAGACCTCTTGATTACAAAACCAACGAACCTCGATTTGCGAACGCTACAAACTAGGTTTGACACAAATATATCAAAATATTTTATAAGTTCGAAAGTTCATTGAAGAACCATGGAGAGAAAAATCTTAATTTTATAATGTCAAAAGTCTTATGTTTACAATGAAAAATAAACCTATTTATACTAAAGCAATAAATCTTAAGAAATATGGAAAATACGATATCAAAGAGTCCTAAAATAACAAACTTGCCAAAAATAAGAATTCTAGCCAAAATAAAGTACTTTATGAAAAAGGACAGTTTCTTCTAATTATGGCATGTGCCAGATCATATCATCTCCTCTCTCTTCGAAAGGATTCGTCCTCGAATCCATGCATTGTGATCGCGTAGGGGATAACCAACCTGCCACTAGTTTTATCATTGTACCACCTGGATCAAATGGAAAACCTTTCTTTTCATGCCAGAAGATCAACGCATGACACCCATCAACTTTGTAGCTATGTATGTATTGCAACAGGAACTCAATCAGATCATCTTTGTTGCTCAAACCCTCGCATATGAACTACTTCCATTGTTCTTGAAACTCCTTTGTCTCATTAGGATTCACAAAGTCAACTTCAGGAATCCAAGTGATATCCAAGAGAGGTAGGGCTTGTTAATTTCACCCACAAGTCGATGCTCAATGCCTGAATTAGGTGGTATTCCAATAGGCTCGCTTTCATGGATGTTAATATATTCGGAAACCTGCAAAACAGAAATAGCAAAATTAGGGAGGGGATTGTTAGTTCTCACTAATGCCCTCTCAACTTCACTTTTATTTTCCTGCAAACTTTCTTCTGACTTTTTTTTCTTCTTCTGAAGACTCACTTTCTTTTACCTCTTGTGGCTCCACTTCATATTTTGCTACCTCTCTACTCTCATTTTCTTTTTCTATCTCATTCTCACCCTCATTTTTACTTTCTATTTCTCTTCTTTCTGAATGCTCTCTTTCCTTACTTCTCACTTTGAGTTGATCTGCAAGAGACTCTTCTAGTGTCAAACCAACTAAAGTGATTTTTTTCCCGTCCTGAAGAAACCTGTACCTGTTCCTCCCCACATCATAAACAGCCTTCTTCTCATACCTCCAAGGTCTGCCAAACAAGATATGAAAAGATTTCAACGTTGCCACATCACACCAAATTTCATCACTATATCTCCCAAGGATGAAGTTTACTAGAACCTGATTTGTCACATTTACCTTCCCACACTCCTTCAACCAAGTCATCCTATAAGGCTTAGGGCGTTGTTGCAAAGGTAATCCCATTTTTTCAACCATAGTGATGCTAGCCAAGTTTGGCATATGCTCCTTATCAATAGCTAAACTACATACTGCACTACCCACAAAACATCGAGTTTGGAAAATAAATCCCCAATCATAATCCATCTTTAACGTAGGCGTAATCAAGCAAACTCAAGAAAAGAATTGGATGAGTGAGAATTTAATTCAAGAATGTGGTTCTCGAATTTGGATTGGATTGGACTGGACTGAACAGAAATAGATTTTGAATTTAGAAAAGAAAGTAGGATATTTGGACAATTTCCAAGAAAAAAAAAAGATTTTTTTTTTCGGACGTGAACATTAATTTTTTTTTTTAGTAAATTCGAAAATTGACTACGAGAACAACAAAACAAACGGAAGTTGATTTAGATACTAGATTAGCCCAAAAACAACTTTTGAATTTTTTTTTTGAAATTTTTGGATCAAAGACTCAAAAATTTTACTGGACACAAGAACACGAAGAACAAAACAAAAGACTCAAAAAGAAGAAAAAAAGATAGAACCTGAATCAGGAGCCCGAGCTCTGATACCACTGGACGCGATCTCGGTTGGGGGATCTCATGGAACTCGCGGAATTGATTTGAAAATGCCGGGAAAGCCCAAATTTAGGTTGTAGACGATAGGATCTCGACCCGAAAATTATTGAACCAAGCAACCAAACAAGAACGAACCTTGAAAGACCTCTTGATTACAAAACCAACGAACCTCGATTTCGAACGCCACAGAGTGTCTAATCCTTTGATAAGTTTTAGGTTTGAACGCCACAAATATATCAAAATATTTGATAAGTTCGAAAGTTCATTGAAGAATCATGGAGAGAAAAATCTCAATTTTTATAATGTCAAAAGTCTTATGTTTACAATGAAAAATAAACCTATTTATACTAAAACAATAAACCCTAAGAAATATAGAAAATACGATATCAAAGAGTCCTAAAATAACAAACTTGTCAAAAATAAGAATTCTAGCCAAAATAAAATACTTATGAACAATGACAGTTTCTTCTAATTATGGCATGTGCGAGATCATATCATATCCTTTAGACTGTTTTATAGCCAGATTGAGTTTTCAATTAAAAATTACCTAAAGGAATAAATATAAGGATGACTCAAGTAAGGTATCGGGGAATACTTGAACTAGGATCTCAACAGTGTTATTTATTTTTAAAGAATATGACATACTACCTAAGAAAGGGAGAGAACACTATAGCACGTGTTTCATACTACGTGTGCTTTACGACAAATATTGGGTAAATGAGTGAATGAATCACTGCTTTCTCATTGTGTGAGACCTTAAGGTTTATATAACTTGATAAAACCCTTTTGACTTTTGACTGTTTCTTGAGATTTTATTTCAGTGTTGTTACAATGGCTATGATTGATTCGATTTGATGGGACATGTCTTGGAAAGTAGTTAATTTAAAGTTGGAGGATTCGAGTAGAAAAGAAAAAACTATTTTGACCAACATTTATATTTGAATTCACCGCCCGGACAATTTTTTTAACCATTTAGGATATAGAACATAATTGTAAATGCAATGATACGATGCAGGGTTCGAGTATGTTCCATAAATATTTGAGGGATAAAAAATAATTGAAATATTGTTGAAAAATGAGTTTGGGGTATAACGAGATGTAATGTTCCTCTAATATAGTTGCTATATATCCATAACAAATTTATAGTACCGTAAACTCTAATATGTACTCACTGGCCGCACGATCTATTTGCCGTATGAATATTTGTGAGATAGACCTTGAGAAGGATTTAACGTATGATATTCGTTGTCACTTGTGCTCAGATTAAGCCCATCATGTGCGGGTGAGAGATGTTGAAAAATACGGGTCGTGGATCACCTATGTGAGATAACTCGACCCATAAGATATCAAAAGGCTTAAAGAAAGTTGTTTGAATTTAGAATTCAAATCTATAACTCCACATAAATCCCATTTTAACCTCCAATTATTTGTTTAAAATTTGGGAGAGAGAATGATGGCAAAAAAATGGTGAAATTCGTATGAAAAATATCACCAAAATTGAAAGGCACCTAGAACTACTATTTTGGCATGGAAACTCACAAAAATTGGCACTTAGGCTGTGGCTAATAATCCGCTTCCAGTGCGATCGGGATTGAGATTATTGGAGGGTAAGAAAATTGTAGATTTGAAATTTTGGAAAGCATGGGGATTCAACCACACAAAGATCTTGGAATTCATTCTTTCAAGTAAGGATTCTTGATCCATAATTTATGATTATGAATGCTACGAATCATTACAGTTAGGCCTTGTTTGATTTCAAAACTTTTTCATCCAAATTTCCCTTGTTTGATAGCCAAATATTTTCCATCAATTTGTTTCCCACCCACCCCCACGTGCACTTATTCTTGGAAATGGAGGAAAAGCTTTTCCTAGCACTTTGGTGGGAAAAGCAATTCCAGATTATTTTTTTTGTAATTGGAAAAAATTCTAGACCCAATGATAAAAAAATTTATCACTTTAATGAACAATTTCCATGAAAAACAAAGCCAAATGAATACCAAAATATTCAAAATTTCAAAATTTTTCGGGTGAAAAATCATACCAATCAAACGCAATTAATTGACAATTCCGATAAAACAAGTTCTAGGCAATTCAATTCCCTGTAATTCTTTTTTTTTTCCGCTCAAATTTCATATATGCAATCAAACGGACCTTTAGAATAAATCAATTATAATTTTCCATTATAAATATTATATGATATTTCCTTTGTTGTAACTTTTCATACTATTATTGTAATGAAAACACAAGAAACCTATATAGTTTTCTTCTTTCCTTTGTTCTAACACGGTATGAGAGCCCTAATTGTAAAGAAAATTTCGTTGGTCATTGTTGGCTCTTGTTGTAGGTGATTCCTACGTCATAGCTATGCAAATTCTTGTTCAAAGCACGGTATCTTGCATGTGTATTCTGTGCATAATATCACAGCACACTAGCCTTCATGCACTTCCATACCCTTTATCTGCTCTCACGCGCTGCCCAGGCTCTTGAACTACGTTGGCATGCACTTTTCACACGTCCAGGTTTGGATTGTGTCTCACCATTCAAGGGTGGATCCAGCTAGTGACGAGCTAGAGCGGTCGCTCTAGCTGGATTCGCTGGAATTTTAGGCTACTGTGGAGCACCGGTGGGTTGGGGTCATAGAGCAGAGGTAGACCAGAGATGAAAGAAGAAGGGAGGAACGCTGGGAATGAAGGCAGCACAGTGGCTGTAGCGCGCTGTGTTTTAAACAAAAAAAAATTAGCCCATATCATTTCCAGGCCCAATTTCATATCCCGGCCCAAACCAATTTCATTCCCCCCAAATCCCAATTGTTAAACCCACAGCCATGACCCACGATTGAGGAGGAGAATTGGAGAAGAGGAGAGACCGAGAATCTCCAAACCCTTACTCAGTTACTCTTCCAAATTTCTAGAATTTCAGTTGAAGTTGAAGCCTCGAAGTCGAAGGCAGAAGCAAAAACCCGCTTTAATTAATTGGTTGGAGACTTGGAGTTGGAGTTCGCTAGAGTTCGAGTTTGCAGCGTGCGGTGCAGACCGTGCAGTTGGAGACTTGGAGAGGTCACTGAAGTTCACTGGAGGCTTAGGCCTTGGAGTTTACTTCACTGGGGAGTGGAGACTTGGAGTTTGCCGGCCTCGTGTCATGACTTGCGTGTCGCATCCTCTTCGCCAGACTCGCTACACTTCACGACGACTAAGACTTAGTTTGTAAGTTCGGAGTTGTGTGACCATGTGTTGTGACTTGTGCGACCGTGTGACTGCCTTGATGCCACTTGTGAGTTGTGAATGTGCCGGGTGCGCCTGTGCGGTTCTCTATTTGTCTTTGTGATATTGGACATTGGAATTGATATATTGATATTGTAATTGTGGAATTTGATATTGTAATTGTGAAATTGGATATTGTGATTGTGAAATTGTTTATCAATTCTAATTGAAAATTAAATTGGGCATTTTGAATATTGGATATTGGATATTGTAATTGTGAAATTGGATATTCTAATTGAAAATTATATTTGGGCATTTTGCAGAATATGAAACGATCCAGTTTTAATTCTTTTTTTTTTTTTGTCAATTATGGATTATGGCTTATGAATTAGTGGGAAACTGAATTATGGTTTATGATTTATGATTTATTGTTTATGAATTATGGATTGGTTTATGAATTAGAGTTTTCTGAATTATAGTTCATGAATTAGGGTTTTATTTATGAATTATGATTCATATTTTATAATTCATGATTTTTTATTTGTGGTTTGGGAATCGGGATTTGGGAATTTATGTTTAGCAAATTAGGGAATTGAGAATTTGTGAAATTTGGGGAATTAGGAAATTAGGGAATTGAGAATTTTTAATAGAGAACTATAATTTAGAAAACCCTAATTTATAAACGACCGGCCGGGCCGGGCTACTTCGATCGTTGACTATCGAGGGTCAACGGTCAAAGTCAACCCGCTCTAGCTGAACCATCGTCCTGGATTTGCCACTGTCACCATGTCCGCATTTCACGTGTGAAAGAAACCACCCCGCAAGTGCCACATCTATCCATGTCTGCAGATTTGACCATACCGGTTCATATACTTTAACCAGCCGATTTGACACTGTACATTTCAATTTTTAACCGATTCAGACAAATCCCTAAGGTTTATAACAGTGCTAAATCTATTTCTGGTTTCTTTTTTTTTCCCAATTCTAACTGCACAGTTGAGTTCGGTAAGCATAACACTTGATGTTACGTGTTCTTTGACCTCTAAATTTTACAAAATCTCCCTTCAAATATTGAGAGGCATTAGTCCTAGACTCAACTTTAAAATTTAAAGTATGTGATGAAAAAGATCACTACCTGTTAAAAATAAAAGAATCGAAAGATCCTTTGATAAGCGGAAGTTCTGATACCATTTTCTTTAGTATGAAGAATGAATATGCTGGGATCGAGCTGGGGAAGGAAAGAGTTTAATAACTCATCAAAAATGTGGTTTCAAACTTGAGGAAGAAGGGCAGTGGTAAAACATTAATAAACATAAACAACAAACAAGATAAAACATAAAGAACATAAACATAAACATAAAAGTATAAACATAAAACACATATACATTCTGCTGGTTTTCACCAGCAGAAGTGAAGAGGAAAAATGCTTTAATGTCTACATTATTATATATTGATTGTATGTCCCTAGAGCTCCACAATGGAGTATATATATATATATATAGAAAATCAGGTAGAGATTCTACCAACCACTAGACCATTTGCCTAACTTCCCTTAGGCTTGTACAATAGCCTAATATTTTAACATTTTTCATCACAATACTAATTGGACTACAACCAAACTAGACTTGACTTAGAAATCACAAAATACAATTGATTTGGTTGACAACAAAGTGTCACCAATACCCAACACTACCAAAGTCTATACTACCAAGCGACTTGCAAACGAAGGAGTTAATATCGTCGACTTTCCATTCTTGAAGACAATAATCCAGTCTATATAGTGGCTTACCCAATATTCTCCAAAGCAACATTCGATCTTGTAAATGCCATAATCACAGTAGCATCTATAATGACTTCTCTGAATATGGGTAAACTAAGCAGACATACCACTATAGTAATCAAATTCATTTAAATAATAAAATGTCCGTTGATCAGCCAATTTAAACTTTTAAATTAATCTCAAATTCTTGGAAAACTTTTTGAAGATCTTGACACTGGGGTCTTTATAGAAAATTTGGGGACCATTGTAACTGTCATCAACTGAGTACAGAAATTCTTCAATCTCAACGTCTATAATTGGAGTACTACCATAACTAACATAAATCAACATCCATTCATCACTCGGGACTGAAATGGACAACAACGATAGTCATTGATGTCAGAGTTCTACTCCACGATTGACTCCACAAAAGTTGTCATGCAATTGTGAAAATCATTTTCATATTTGTCTAAGGTATCAACTTCATTCTCGTGTTTGATTTTTAAGTATTGTAGTAAATATAAAAATATCTTGACAATTTCAATAGGAAAATTGTCAGTGTTGTTCAAATATGGGAAGGATCGGACGAGAATAGGAGAAATATGTAAAATCTGGAAGACTCGAAACTCTTCCATTGCGGAAGTTTAAACTTTGATATCTTAATAAATGTATGAAAAAATGCATGACGGATCCTTCTACATCTTCTTATGAAGAAAACGTTGGATCTAGGGAGTGCAAGGAGCTGTTTTGAGCTTTGCAAAATGAGTTTAATAATTCAACAAAATGTGTGGTTTCATATGGGAGAAGGGCAGTGGTGATCAACATTAAAAACATAAAACAATAAATAATAAAACATAAACATATACATATATACACTCTGCTAGTATTAAACCAGCACAGGAGTTGAGAGAGAGAGATGAAGACTACATTTTGAAATATGATCTTTGCATATATTTTCTTTTTGTTTTTCTTGTGTGTTTCTAGTTCATCTCGAGCTCCACAAATGTGAGCATATATATAAAAAGATATTGTAGTCAACCTACTACCTAGACACATGTCACTACCCTTAATTTATGGACTAGCTGCCCAATATTTAAATCTTTTCATCACATGTCTTAGTTGGTTTCTAACCAAACTAGACTTACAATATTGAAACCACAATTTACAACTTAATTTGTTTGACAACTAAGTGTCAATACCCAACAAACTCCCATTTGACACTTAGATTGGAAAACAAATTTTTGTGTGTCAAAGTCTTCAAAATTTTCGATCCATTTTTCATCAATTTGTTCTTCAAATTCTTCATTTTTCTCTAGCCTTTGCTGCTGCTGAAGAGGGTGCTGGATTTGCAATTTTTCAATACCGGATTTTATCAATGTTTTGCAAGATACCGGATCTCAGCAATGCATACCGGATTTTGATTTTCAGTAAATACCGGATTTTAACAATGCATACCGGATATTTGCTTAGCATACCGGATTTCAGATTTCCCAGCATATCGGATTTCAACTATGGTGGCATACCGGATTTCAAAGGATTAGACAGCATACCGGATATCAACATACCAGATTTAGTGCATACCGTATTTCAAGTTTAAATACCAGATTTCAGCTTTGTTTGCCTACCGAATTTCAATGTCTCATACCGATTTTTTTTATTTTCATACCGTATATGGACTTGCAGCAAAAGCTCATCGTATTTCACATTTAGCATTCCAGATATGGCTTATGTATACCAGATTTAATTACTGCATACCAGATTTTTCAGTTTTAAATACTGATTTTCAAGCCTCTTTCAGCTTCTTTACTGTATTTCTCCAATCAACTACCACCCTTGTTTGGTTTTTCTCTTTGTTTTTTTTAGAAAGAATGATCATCCATTTAACCAATGAAGGCTGTTGGTACGCCTATGATTTTTTTCTAGCATTTTGCAACATTAAAACACAGGTCCTTCAGCTACTTTTTAAAACCACAAGGGAGAGCTTTCACCTGGCTTTTTCCAAGGGTCCTTGAGCCATATTTTAGGTTGTCACTCCAATGTTTCAATGGCCATTTGCACCACTTGAAACACAGTACATTTAAACTGATTTTATCCAAGAGTCCTTGAGCCATTTTTAAGAGAATTGTCACTACAAGGTTCTAAGAGATTGTTGCTGAACCTCATGCTTCCAGTCACTTTTTAAAACCATAAGTGGAGGACTTGGAGCGAAGCTGAGTGGTCATTTTACTCACTGTGAAAATGCTTGAAAAAATAGTTGTCTACAACCATTTTTGATGCCTTTACAAGGTCTAATCACTAAGGATCTACCCAGGGAGACAGAAACAAACAAATGTGGCTACTTCCGATTGTGGAAGAGCTCGAAATAGCAAGCCTTTATCAAGAGGGCTGCTGAAATATGGCAACTCTCTTTAAGAGTGCTCGAGATAAATAAAATAAATGAAGGGGGTTTTGAAATCATTTTTGTTCAGAGTTTTGCAGCATTTTGGAAGCATTTTTTTCGGCCCTTAAGATCATTAGAAGCTCTGATACCATTTGTAAAATTTGAAAGAGTCGAAATTCTTCCATTTCAAAAGTTTAAACTTTGATATCTTAATAAATGTATGAAGAAATGCATGATGGATCCTTCTACAGGATGACCATCTTCTTATGAAAAAAACGTTGGATCTAGGGAGTGCAATGAACTGTTTTAAGCTCTGCAAAATAAGTTTAATAATTCAACAAAATGTATGGTTTCATATGGGAAAAGGGCAGTGGTGATCAACATTAAAAACATAAAACAATAAATAATAAAATATAAACATATACATATACATATATACACTCGCTACACCAAAAAACACCTTTCGCAGCAGTCGAAAAATGCTGCAAAAGACCTTTTGCAGAGTTTTCCAATGTTGCGGAAGTTGGTGTTGCGAAAGAGGGAACATTTTTTGCAGCGTTTATTCACCATTACAAAATGGTCTTTTGCAGCATTTTTCAACGTTTCAAAAGGTAGTTTTTTACAGTGTTTTTTAAACGTTGCAAAAGATACTTTTTGCAACGTTTTTTAAACGTTGTAAAAGACCATTTTGCAGTGTTTTATTTTTCACAACGTTTTAAACGTTGCAAAATGGTCTTTTGCAGCGTTTTTTAAACCTTGCGAAATGTAAATTATTAATTTTCTTTAACTTTATTTGTGTTATTGATCGACAAAATTGAAAATAACACTTTGTAAACAATTTTTGAAATTACATAAAAATTGATAATTTCGTTATAAATTTTTGAATCAATACACTTGAGTATTAAAATATGATACAATACAACCTAACTAAAAATGAGTAGGAATTAAAGAATTTTTGTTGCATCATCTATAAAGCTCAAAACTACAATAAACTATCCAAACTACAAATTACACAAGAACACTGGCACAAAAACAAGATCACATTGTTGATTACCCTCAGGATCTATCTTCTGAGCTTCCTCTGGAAGTCAAAATCCTTTAAGGAACTCACGAATTTCAACATCAAACTTCATCCCAGAAAATTTCATGGAACCGACATAAGCATGCATGACAGACAGGGGAAACTCCTTATGCTGACCTAAGTAATCGCCAATCATTGCCTGAGAAAGTTAAATTAGTTAATTGTAACTCTTTTAATCAAAGAATTTATGAAGCACAACCAAAACAAGGTCTACCTTGTCCAAATTGGGAGTATTTCTCAGAAAATAAACTGAGCTCAGAATTAATGGTGATATAATGTGATTCTAATGTGTTTTACCTTTGATGACCATGCAGAGATTCAAGAAGATAATGCGGGCCACTCGATGCACTTATTATTGCCTCAATTATTCAGATGGATATTCCTAGGTTTCAGTGGGCTTTGGCATAACGTTGCAAGGCCCCTTTATGTTCCATAATTAATGTGCTTGCACGTAGTTTCATATGTGCTGAGAATATATGATTTTTTTCTCACTGATGTAATATAACTGGTCTATACACGAGGGAATCTTCTTTTATGAATTTGTTAATTGGAGGCTTACGTAACACTTTTTAAGATGTACACGATCTTAAATTTCTGTCGTTTCTATGCTTGTATTATATTTGGTTTACTAAGCAAAAATGTCTGTGCTATACTTCACTCTTCTCATTCAAGTTATTGCAATCCATTAATTTGCGATCATAGATACTATTTAATCATGTATGACAACCATTAAAAATGATTTTTTTTTGTTTTTGTTTTTTTGTTTTTTTTTTTGGTGGGGTAGTGGGGAATGAGTTTTGGATTAGTGATTTTTTTGGAGAATGTGGTTAAAAAAGTAGTATAAAATTTTGGGTTTTACGTGGAGAATATTTTATTGTGAAAATGTGTGGTTAAAAATGATTTTAAGAAAAGAGTGTTGTTTTAATGGTTAATGGTTGTCAAACAGGGTCTTATTCAACACGTCTGTTTATAGGATATTGGGATGGTTTATTTCTCATATGTACAAGTGAACTCATTTTCTCATAGATATCATTTATACGCGCGAGTCTGTTACAATATTTCTTATCAGTTCTTTAGTACAGTATTTCAAGTAATATGTAGTCCATATGTCTATTAATGCAGGTTTCTGAGTCCATTTTCAGTTGTTCCTTTGGTTTTCTCTTGCTGGGTTTGGGCTCTATGAGTTTGGTTTCCCTGGGATACGTATGGATCTTTGAAGGGACTTTCTTCACACATTATTACCTTTCTTTCTACGCTAATAAAAATACAATAATTACAAAATTCGTGCATCGCACGAGGCACAAACTAGTAATTCATAAAGAATGAACTTTCTCACATAACTTATTCTAAATCTATACGGAGTAAATTGTATAAGTAACCCATGTGTGAAAAGTACCACTAATTTCCTGTAAAGAAAAATTAAAACCTTGAATCAGTGAGAAATGACATACAAAAAATCACTGGTGAATGAATATTTTTCTCAAATTATAAAAGTCAAACTCAATGCTACTAGGACTTTTTAAATAAAATTATATAACTTTTTCTTTCTCTCCGCGCGTGCTCACACACACACACACACACACACACACACACACACATATATATATCCACCTACTCCAATTTCTTCCTACAGACTCGTCCAACAAGTCACCGACATCTATCCATCAATCATCCTCTTGCTTAGCACGATGACACTACAAATCTAGCTAAAGGTGCTGATTCGAGATCCATGAGAACAACATCTCAAGGGATAGCGGCTTGGTTTGATTTTTAATTTAGCAAAACATTGACGAGAATTAACAAATTATATAATTAAACTTCAATTTGAACTTCAATTGACGGATTTTGGCGGTGTAATTTAAACTATATGTGAACTATTACATATGATATTAATCCAATGGCATGTGACTAGTTCTCTTGGATCTATGGCCTTTGGACATTGTTCTATTACCACATTATTGATACAATGACCTATGACCAAATTCTTGGATCTGTGACTCGTAGACATTGATCTTTCACTTATGCAAATTTACCGGTGACTTGTGAACTGTTACTTATGACCTATAACATATGAACTATGGCTTGTTATCAGTACACAAAGACATGTGACATCTTATCTATGACCAATTCATATTGATCTGTGACATATACATATGACCTGTATGAATTATGACATGTGAACATAAATTTGTAACCTATGTACAGTGACTTGTGAACAAATTGTAAGTTACCACATCCTTATAAGCACTGACACCGGTACCTCAATTTATAAACCACCACCAACAATCCACCACAATTTCAAGTATCATACCACCACCACCATTAACAACCACCATCTGCAAACCCTAATTCATTTCTCTACATCTTCTCTCTCTCTGACTCTCTATCTCCTCTCTACCCATCGCACCTTCTATATTTCAACTCCGCTGTGAGATCGGCACCGCTACAAGAAGACCGACTGCACTATAATATTGACGTCGCTGCGAGACTCTATCCAGAAGCGTTGTGCGACCACTATCCAATAGCACTAACACTACTACAACAACGTCGTACACCTTTGCAATAGCGCCAACGCTGTTGCTACACTCAATGCGTTATTGTTCTCCACCTTCGACAAATTAGCACAAGGCACCGTTCTCATGGACCGTGCCACACACCAGAGCCACGGAGTGGCCTTTATCCTCTTCGCGTAGAACACCACTGTGAAATAACAGTGTCGCTACAAAATGGTGCTCATTGCTATGAGCTCGATGGTGTATTCGATACCTTCTATGTGTGAGAGAAATGATAGCGATATGAGAGTTGTTTTGAGCTCGTGATAGTTTCCAACAATAGTTGTGATGATGCCAGATTATTGAGGTGTAGGTTAGATGGAGATAGAGAAGAAAGAGAAATTATTTTTCGGGTTTGGGAGGAAATTGGGTTGGGTAGAAGTAGGTAGATCTTATAATATTATTATTAATATTAATAGTTGAATTATCACCTAATTTATGAACAAGTAAACCTTATATCTGATATTTTTGAACTACAAATCTTAAAAAATTGCCTAGTGCAATTTCTACTTTTTAGATACAGGCATGTTTAATTACTCGGGTCATAAAAACTACGAAAAATATTAATATAAGATTCTCACTTTTTCTATTGACCAATTATTCAATTCCTTTGAAGCTCAATACTATTTTCTTAATGGAAAATATACTAGAACTTAGGTCAGCTAGTTAAAAGTCAATCCATGTACAAGATCACCTCACCACATCGATGACTTCTATTTCAAATCTCACACACACAGTTAAGACTCACTCACAAGTTCTAAGTGATATAACCTATATCAAGTACTTCAAACAAGTTCTAAATAAAGTTACTGAAAACTTTATTTGCCGTTCATAAATTTTACTAGTATTTGATCACAAGATGACATTTACAATCAATTTAAAGTGTTACACCTTCAAAATTACATTTTTTTCCCATTTCTTCAATTTTTTTTTTTTTTTTTTTTATAAAACAAATAATGTTAAATAAAAGTTTGTGTGCATGCATGCATGAATAGGTAGATATCATGAATAATGTAAATGCATGCACCTATAGACATATTCAATGAGGTACACAAATGCTCTTACCTTGAAGAGCAACATGAATAACATCGCAATTTATAACATTACGTTGACCAGAGAATTCACTCATTTTTACCAAGATCTTCTTAGAGAATATGTCATCTTAGTCAAACAACTCATCATATTAGTCAAGTGACTCACTTGATTAGTCAAGAATTTAACATGAGTAATAAGATCTTGTTTGTTGTTTCTAACCAAGGACTTACGACACCTAGGCCTTATGTGACCTAACTCGCCATATATGTGATAAGCGGGAATGAACCTAGAAGTATAGGTCTCAACCTTTAAACTTTACATTGAGGAAACCTCTGTTGCACAAATGATCTCTGTCCTAGGACTCCTACAATTTTAAACTTAATAAAATTAGGTACAAACTTGATTTTAGAAAAGGTATGGGTATGAGAATTTTTTTTTTTTTTTTTAATGCTAGACCTCCCCTATCCCAACTAATTTATTCAATCCTAACATGTTTTCAAGTTCTTAGATCTACTAGAAAAAGATTGAAGTGAACACTAGTAAAAGTCTTAACCATAATTTCTAAAGACTCTTTCTCAACTCATTCAATCTTCTAGTTGACTCCTCAAGTTTGACTTCTAAACTCTCATTTTCTAACTCCAATTCATGTACTTTTTTTAAAGGCAAAGCCGTTAACCTTCTTCAACATAAGGCTCTTCTCAACCAGCTGGTCAAACACCTCAAAAATATCCCCTCGTCTTCTTATTCTTCATGTGAAGAGTCAGGTTTCTCTACTTCCTCATGTCTCTAGTTGTCCTCTATAGGTTCACTCTAACAGTAGAGGCAAACGCCATATAATTTACACCCTCATCCAAATTAGAGTTCTCACTATCATTATCAAAGGTAGATTCATCATTACCCAAACCCTTAACGCTCATAACATCTGGTTGATTGAGATCTCTTCCTGGCACCCTTAGTATCTCTCTTATCTTTCCTATATTTAGTAAAGTCATCCTTAAACTTCTTAGAAAGTCTCTTATTGCTCTCATCATCAATAGTGTCACAGTCTTCTTCCTTAACAATGTTGAAGGCTAAAGATTTGTTCTTTTAAGATTAAGGTAGGCTAAGTTCATATGTTAAAAGGGATCCTACAAGTTCTTCTATTTTAATCGCATCTAGTCTTTGCTTTCTTCAATAATAGTAACCTTAGATGTAAATCTTTCAGGTAGGGATCTCATAACTTTTACTCATAATCTTAGCCTCGAGGATTTGTTTACCTTGGTTTAAACTAAAATCCAGAATATCATTCAGATTAGCATAGAATTCATCAAAAGACTCATCATCCTTCATCCTAATTCCTTCAAACCTAGTGGTCAACATTTGAAGCTTAGAGTTTTTCACGATCTTAGTTTGCTTATGTGTGGTATCTAATAAGTCCCAAGCTTCTTTAGCAATCTTATACATGGATATCCGTTTAAACTCTTAGGGAGAAATAGCCATAAAGATGGCATGGACACCTCTACTATTCCAGTTACGCTCAGCTAAATCATCTTTAGTCCAAGTAGAGTTATCTATAGGTATAACAACACCACAACACGTGTAGATGGGGAAGTCCAACCCTTTTCTACACTAAACCAAATTTTTTCATCCATAGATTTTAAAAAGACTCTCATCCTAACCTTCCAATAAGTATAATTGTTTCCATCAAAATATGGAAGAACAGAAAGTAATCCTTTGTAAAACTCTTCACATGAATAAAAAAATTTCGGGCAAACCTTGCTAAATCGATCCACTAGAAAAGACGACTTACAGTAGGTTTAGACATAACTCAACCTTAGTAGACTCTGATCACTCAACCTGTAAATCACCAACAACCTCTTTGACTGTGCCTCCAACACTTTCCAGAAGTCTGGAGTTCTTTTTCCTCCAAGTGGATCACCAAGAATAAACCTCATTCTTCTCCAACTAGAACTCCAACTATTTCTCCTGAACTTTAGAACTCTAAAGGATTATTGGCAAAGGATTTGGTTTTAGGTATTTGATCTTTGGATCTTTTGTATTTTGATCTTGTGGTTGATGCAAGAGAATTATAGAATTGATGTTTGATCTTTTGAATGAATAAAGGCTGAACCAAATGCAAAAGATCATTAGGATGAATTATAGCTTGGGTATATATAAGATGCAGAGTTTGAGGTTGTTTAGGGTTGTAAAACATGCTAAAAATAGAGACTAGGTTTTGGTCAAATATATCCACCACTCAAGCGTCAGGCTTCAAGGCAACGAGCGATCACCTAAGAGCTCGAGCAGTGGAAGCGCATTTAGAGAATAGTGGAGCCTCAAAAAAAGATGCTCGAGAACTCCATGCATGGGCAATGAGCATTTTCGCGACTATTTTTTCTCCTTATTCCTTTTTTTACTTCTTCAACAAATAACCTAATCCCGACTCTTTGAGTCAGATTATAACTTAATAGAACATGATTTTTAGACTCAGAAATAACCAATACAATTTGGACCTAACGACAACAACAATGACGACAACAACAACAACAACAACAACAACAATAATAATAATAATAATAATAATAATAATAAAGTATGCAAGACCACTCATAAGGTGGTCAAGCTTGACCATGAGGTGAAGATTGATCACCATCATAACGTGTTGGTGGTCAAGTTGACCACCCTCGAGCTTGACTATTTCATTATAACAAGTGGTCATGCGAAAAATGCCCACGTGATCCCTCTTTTCTTACACGATTTTCATCACATGTCCTTTCGTCCATTGTCAATTTTATGACATACGTCCCCCTGCTTTTCTTCGATCTTACGCTGTGTGTCTATAGTAGGTCTCTATTTTAGGTGGACTCATGACATCCATCTTTCTAATCTTTTATATTTTATAAGAATAGTTATGCTCAAACAGGGACCTATGTGACAGGGTGCCAAATTATTGGAGGGGCGGCGATGGGGCTGGTACCCCCTCCAATAGGGGGCGCCTATTTCACAGGGGCCCGTCAAGGCCCCTGTTTGAGTAGCAACCCCCATTTTAATCTCGAATTATTCTTTTTTAGTATTAATTATCACACCAGAAAGGGATCAGGGCACTCAGTCCCGCCTATTGTTGGAGGTATTCAAATTGCTTGGAATCATCACCCGAAAAATAATGGACCAAAGGGTATTAGCGCCACCACACAGCCTGGCTTGCCTAACAATCGTGAGAGTCTATGGAGAGATAAGGATGCTCGAAATTCTTGGATAAATAAGGGGGAAGACTCTCACGATCTAGCCTCAATCAGCGGAGAGAAATTGAGTGATTTTGGAGATCCAACTGTAACAAATTCAAACCGAAATGGTAACTCACTCAAGCAAGGAAAATTAGCATGATGATTCAATCAACTCCAACCAACAAGGGATTCTTTGTTATCAAGCAAATTGTCCAGCCTTACAATTGGAGAGAACTCGGCTATCAAATCAAAATCAACCAGATTTTATGGGATTTATTATTATTTTGAATTCTTTCCCTCTGTCATTGTAATGGTGTTTAAATAGCTCTTGTGCATAGCCTAAGTGTTCACGTTGAAATAAAATAAAAAACCTCTAGCACTCTTCAAGAACAAAAACTCTCTTGAATCATTTTTTTTCTTTAAAGGGCACCCTTTTTTGAAGAAAATTTAGTTCTTTAAAGCTATAAGGTTCCAATTGTAAGTCCACTGAATTATGGTAGCCAAACAAAATGGATGATGATTAAGAACCTGTTTGACAATCATTATTGTAGAAAAAAAAAAGAATTTTGAATAGTGATTTCTAAGAGAATATGTAGTTAAAAAGTAGTAAAAAAATTTTGGTATATGTGTCAAATATTTTATTGTGTAAATGTGTGGTTGGAAATGATCATGTAACAAATCATAAAATGAATTAATGATTGTCAAATTGGCACTAAATGTCAAAACTAAGTGAGGAAAGAAATAAATGCACATGGAAGGGGAGACAATGCTCACATGTAAGAAACGTGGTGTTTTCTTTGGTTTGTTTCTTAAATTCAAAGCACCCTCTCCATAAGGTTTCTCTTTATATTCTCTTCTTATCTTTTTGAACTCTTTCAAGTCATATCAAATTATATGACAAGTTAAAAAGAAAGCTAACCATTAACCAAGAAACAAACTCAATAATTGATCACTCCCAAATAGTTGAAAAATCGTTCCTTTCATTAGAAGTCTGGAAATCCTACTGTTTAAGAAATATATTTTACCCAGAGCGCTTATAATTGGATATAAAATTGTTTCTGGTATAGAAGTTTCTACTCGTAAAGAGTTTATTCTCTTGCTCGACGTGCCAAAGCCCCTTCTAATGTCAAATTGTATGTTGGGTTTGTAACTATGTGACTAATTGAAGTGGTAGTGTCAATGGTGTCAGAAGAGGAGTTTGTGACTAATCAAAGTGGAAGGACAATCTCATAATACTTCATCACATACTTTCTCGAATTCCTGATTTCAATTTTATGTACAATCGCAATGACTTTTGGGGTTGTGAGATGAACAATGCACATTAAGCCCCAATTTGGCCCCCCATTTTTTTCAAATTTTAATCTTTTGAATAGTATTTTTTTGAAGAATGTGTGGTTGAAAAAGAAGGAAAAGTTTTCGATTCACATATAATATTATTTTATGGAAAATAGAGGGAAAAAAAAGGAAAAACGAATGGGGGCTGAGAGTATGTTTATAATAGTCTAAATAAGAATGAATTAGAATAAGAAAGAGGTGCTAAGAGTATGTTTAATATAACAGGCTAAATAAGAATGAATTAGAATAGTGTGTTTGATGTTGATTTTAATGAGAATAGAATTTTTGGAATAGTGATTGATGGAAGAATGCGTGGTGAAAAAGTTTTAGATTGTGACCTATAAATTTTTTGAATTGTGACCGTAAAATAATTTGTGATATATAAAAATTCTGATTTGTGACCGAAGTAATATTATTTTATTTGAAAAATGTGTGATTGAAATGAAGAAAGAGAAAAAAATAAGAATGAGAATGGAAATATGATGGGGACCAAACGGGCTCTAAGAAAGAGGTGCCAATGATTCTGATGTATCAGGAATTCGTTAATAATTAATGTTAAAGTGCTATTGAGTAGGCAACTGAGTTTTCTTATTGTTGTCTTGTGAACAAAGCATTGTAGCCCACATAAATGTGCTAATAAAATAAAACGAAAATGGTCATGTAGAGGAATTAATGGCTTTGAATTATGTTCAACATACAAGAACATAAGGGCAGGCCAAATGGCCCATGTAACATGGGGAAGAAGCCAATGGTAATCTTGGTGCTAAGGAGTAGGACTTCATAGAAAGGGAGACAATGTTGGGCCAGCTTTAACTCGCATATAAGAAATGAAGAGAATTTATATATTTTTTTCAACTTCAAGAAATTTTGGAACACACTGTCACGGTAATAAAATTTCCGTGGAAATCTACACTTATTTTCAATTTCAAGTACCAAACATATTATTTAGTAATCTTAGTTCTAATAGTAAGCAAATTAACGTGTTATTTAAATAATTTTTACGCCTTAATGAGTTAGTAATATCACGTTCCATACTGCCAACAAACTTATGTCCAAAGTATTATATGCCAAGTAGTAAAGAAAAATAATTTGTAATATATAAACACAATATACTCATAATTTTAGTAGTACACTCGTTTATTACGTAATTAGTAGATAAAATAAAATCAATGGCTCATATTTTTTTTGTTCAACTATGTTGAGAATGACATGACATTTGTTTGTTTAAGGCAATTATATAATGAATAACAAAATTTTTACATGATGTATTAGTTTAAAAGGAATTTCTCATAAAAAAATATACATAGTTGTTTATTAACATATATATAAATATATGTTTATTTGTAAGCCCTAAATATTAATACGAGTTCATTAGCCATGCCTCATTATAGACTTGTAGACTAATGCTCGTTTGACATAACTTTTGAAAAGTAAAAATGAGATTTTAGAGCCTGTTTGGCCTCTTTTTTTCATTCTCATTCTCATTTTTTTTCTCTTTCTTCATTTCAACCACACATTTTTTAAATAAAATAATATTTCACACAAATCTAAAACTTTTCATCATTTTTCCACCACACTTTCTTCCATCAATCACTATTCCAAAAATTCTATTCTCATTAAAATTAACATCAAACATACTCTTAAGACTCAAAAACTGCTTTTGAATTCGTTTGACTAACTTTTTGAAAGTGCTTCTTCTAATGAATTCTAAAAATCATATATTTTTATTCACAATAAAAAATCAATGTGAAGTAACACATCAAAAAATGTGGTTTCTTGCTTCTTTTACTATTCCACACACTAATTGTATTTAGTTTTATTAGGCTGTTGCCAGCAAATTTGAAGCCATTTCACACCTATGAAATAACATTATCATGACTAGTATTAAAGTTAGATTTTGTATCCCTAATTTGCACATATATTGTTCTAATGATACCCTGTTTATCGAACATATAATCCTGCGAATTATTCAAGTGGTTAAGTATATATCGTCATGAATTATTTGACATAATCCAATATGATTGAATATAGAGTTATCCCCTCACAAATTCTTTCGGCAAACAGATTTATAAACTGTTTATAAATTTAGTCAAAGTTAAACATTAATTTCAGCCACAAATTCATAACCATTACACATTATTGTTCATACATTTCGTACGACTCACTATTATTTCTCTTATCATTACTATTTATAAATCATTTATAATGTTGTTAAACAAGGTTTAACGGTGTGATTCAACATGAATTAAAGTAATCAAATATAAAACTTTCAAATATAACTGTCATAAATTTATTAAATGCTTTACATGTCAATTAATAAGTAAAGATTTTAATCTAACCTTTAAGTGGATGTATATGTTGAAGATATAAGTATAAATAACTAAACATTTTATGCTTAATTTACTTAAACTTTTAAATGAAAGGACCAACAACCAAATTCTCGAAAATGAAAAGCATAAAAAAAATAAATAAATAAATAAAAAAAAAAATTATAATAACCAATACTTCACAAGAAATATAAAATAATCAAAAGTTGGGGCCTTAATGATAATAGTGCATTCTCTTTTACATTGTATATTATATTTCGCACTTTTTTTTTCCTTTAATAATTATGTTCACATATTTTAAACATAATCTTTACTTGATATGAATTAAAATTTTAATTTTAATTTTAATTTAAGTTAATTTTAATAACATATTTCATGAAACTGACAAATTTTTAACCTGTATTTAATAAACTTTATCAAATTCTACTAAAAATTTGATTTAATCCCTCATCAAATAAGAGCATAGTCATTGCGTGTTAAAATTAAAGTTTCCAAAATAATGTTAAATCTGTCTAGTATATATTAATTTTGCTATTAAAAAAAAAAAACTCAAGCAACGAACACAATAATAATTCATGATTGACAGAAAAAAAAATGTAAGGAACGACAACAAATTAATTCTTGCATATCGTTAAGATAAGCGATGATTGTTTTATATTAGTTGGTACGAGGATATTATAAGATTTTAAATTTTACCTTAGCACCCATATGGGACCCACCTCATAAAAAATTCAACAATTAATATACACATAAAAAACAGCAGCAGCCAAAAGAAAAACAAGGAAGACACAACATGTGGGTCCCACTTGATTTAAATATTATTTAAAAAAAGTGGGTCCCACATGTTAGTGTCTTCCCTTTTTTTTCTTCTGTTTCTGTACATGTAGCATCTTTCAAAATTCAAAAAACTCACCCCTCGCCCTGTTGTGTGTTTTGGAGGGGTTCTGTCCCCTGTACACACAAACCAACTCTTCTCTTCATGGGTGCTAATAGGGGTGGGCAAAAATTCGATCAACCCGAGCAACCCAACCCAAATCGATCGGTTTGGGTTGATTTTTTAAGTTCAATTGGGTTGGGTTGGGTTGGGTTAAAAAATTGAATTTAAGGTTGGGTTGGGTCTTGGGTGATGAATTAAAACCCAACCCAACCCGATGAATTAAAAAAATTAATATCTAAGATGAAAAAATAAATTAAATAGACATAATAGTAAAGATAAGATAATGACTTATAATATATAAATGTCAATTTTCTTCACATAGACCTATTCACATGAACACTATTTAAAATGCAATATCATTTGACCTTAAAATAAAAATTAAAGATATGATAATGAAGTGATTGAATTTCAAAAAATTGTAAAAAAAAAAAATACTTCTTAAATTTTAAACTTATTTATACATTATTTTTAGAAAGAATTCCTTATATGTGTGTTTAAAAAGCGTAGATTTTCAAGTAATTGCAAATTCTAAAAAATTATCCAAATTTAACAAATAAATCGAATCTAACTTTGATTGGATCGAAACCCAAACCGACCAATCCAACCCAATTCAAACCGATCAAAATCGTTTGGGTTGGATTGGGTTTAAATCAATAATTGGGTTGGATTGGATTGAATTTTTATCAAACCGACCAAGTTGAACTGGGTTTGAATTGAAAGAAAAATCGATCCAACTCACGCCCACCCCTAGGTGCTAAGGTAGTGAGAAGTCACTAGCTGCCACACTGTAAATGTTGCCACTTTCCAGCGTGTAAACTGATGTTGCCAGCTGGATTTGGAATTGGAGACTAAACTATTACGTTATTGACGAACTTATGGGTAGAGTTTCTCATTAAAATAAAAAGAAATTAGACAAAAGTATATAAATAATTGCATTTTTCCTTTGGAAAAAATAATTATGCAAAATTTTTAATTTACGAAAAAAATTGTTTGATTCGCCTTAGATGCAATGCTCATTTATGCATTTCCTAGTGCATAATGTAAATGCATGTGTTATCACAACTAGATCTGAGTGTCAGTTCAATTGAAAAATTGTGAACCAATGTTATTTATAGGTTAAAACTAGAAATTTAAAACTTGTTCAAATTACTCCAAACTTACTTCGTTTAAAAGTTGGTCGTTGATGCCAAAAAAATTAATTTTATTTATGTATTTAAATTTTAATATAGTTCGATTCTTAACATTTTTCAATTTTTTGTCTGAGCTGATTTTTTAAAACCATGATTTTAAATTTTTACTATAGTTCGATTCTTAACATGTTTTTTTTTTAAAACAATGATCACGTTTCACCAATTCAATTTTAATTTGACCTTTTCCAATCAATATTTGAGCTGGTTTTTAAAATCCTAAACATTGATGATGCAATGCATGTTTTGATGGGGGATGAATGCCAAATAAGCTCCATCGAAATGTGTAATAGAATAGTCCAAGTTTTATAAGGATTAAAATATAAATTTTAATTTAGATTAAAGTTAATTATTAATTTTAATCACATAAAAGTGTTCCATAATATTTCAACTTATATTTTATCAAAATTTATTTTAAATCTAATTATAATTTCCACCAAACTGTAAATTGAATAATATACTAGTCAATAGCACAAAAATTTCTCTTTTTTCTACGTGGTCAAAAGTACTCCTATGCATTCCTAGGAGCTAGTTGACAAATGTAAAGAGACTATTGGAGTTTGGGGCACGGGCCGTCGGAAAGCCATTTTTCATGCGGAAGCTGGCTTCACCGCAAAGAATAAGGGTCCATTCTTTTATCATTTTCAAACCGTTTTTTGTTTTTGATTTTTCAAAACGGTGAAAACACGTTCTCTCTCTCATTTTCGAAAACACATTTTTTAAAATAAAAAAAATTGTAAAGAAAACTAAAAATGACAAAATGTCGTTGAGCATTTTCGGTACAAAACACGGGAAAACTGATAAACATGGGAAACGTCATGCAGTGCGGCATGTTCTTGATTTAAAGAAAAATATTATCTGCTTAAGTACTTTTGACCTGAAAGGGTACAAATTCATTGATGAAAGTTGAGTCTTGAAGGTTTGTATAGGTGCTCATATTGTATTATAGGGACGGAAAAAGTTCCAATTATATGTCTTGCAAGGTACTATCGAATCTTTGAAGGTCAATTAGTATAAATTAGGAGCTCAGGTGGACGTAAGTTTGGTTCAATACCGTCAGAGTTTTGTTTGGGATCTACTTTGATGAATACGTTTAAGTCAAATTCGAAAGTTATAGACAATTTCACTTATTACCATTCCCAGCGGTGCCATTATATTCCATTTCTAGAAACATACCCATTTTTGAAAGTATGTCTCTACAAAGGTACAAAGATGTTGATTTAATTAATTATGCTTCGTTCGTGGTTAAAAGTGATGAATCTTGCAAAGATCCTTCAATTGAAGCATTTCGCGGTGATCTATTACAAGACATGTTTGAGTTTTATTTGGTGATTGTTAATCACGTTTGATTTTGTTGCTCTTGATTCAAGTAACTTTGGTGTTCAAGGGTGTTTTTGGAATTTTGATTAATAAGGTTTTTGAGTTTGAAAGCATTTAGGTTTTGTGGTAGAGGTGGAGAATATTTTCAAGTTGGAAATTTTGATGGAGAAGTTCGTTTGTATTTTTGTTGAAGAGTTGAAGTTCATTTCTTAATGTGAAGTTTGTCTCTAGGTGGAGAATTTTTAAGGTTTACTCATTGAAGTGAAATTTGTGTCAAGATAGAGTTTGTTAGAATTATGATGTAACCCGAATTTAATTTTGAAGATGATTAGAAATTCTAGTTAAGGTAGACATTAAGAAATTATATTTGTTGGAATCCTTTTGGAATCATATTCGAAGTCCATTTAGCAAATTCCAATTGTAGTTTTATTTAAAAGTTCAATTGAAAGTTGAAATTTGTGTTGAACGTGAAGATGACAAGGTATGGACATCTCATTCCATCTACTACTCTACTTCCAGAACTTGAATTATTCCCCATATACATGTAGCTCTTCTCTACAATTTAATTAGGTCATTTAACCTCATTAGAAGTTAAACAAATCAAAACACAAAATCATTGCAATTCTTTCTCCATACTTTAATGAAATCTCCATTCGTTTGTCAAATATTTTATTCTTGAGTTTGTGATCAATTACTTCATATTGTGTCATTATTTTTTTGCATATTATCAAAACAAATTGGCATCGGAGTTATCTAGTATTTTCTTCATTGTTTTTAATTGATTCCTTTCTCGAATTTTTCTTTTCAAGTATTAGTTATCACACCAGACAGGATCAGTCCCCTCCATTGTTGGAGGTATTCAAATTGCTTGGAATCATCGCCCAAAAAATAATGGACCAAAAGGCACCCTCTTTTTGAAGAAAATTTAGTCCTTTAAAGCTATTATAAGTTTCAATTTGAAGCCCATTGAATTTATGGTCGCCGAATAAAATGGATGGTGCATAAATGTCAAAATTGATTGAGGAAAGAAATAAATGCACATGGGAGGGGAGACAATGCTCACATGTAAGAAACATGGGGTTTTCTTTGGTTTGTTTCCTAAGTTCAAAGCACCCTCTCCATAAGGTTTCTCTTTATATTCTCTTCTTATCTTTTTGAGCTCTTTCAAGTCATGTCAAATTATATGTCAAGTTAACAAAGAAAACTATATATTAACCAAGAAATAAACTCATAATAATTGGTCACTCCCGAATCATTGAAAAGTCGAAGAAAAGCCAATTATAAGCTTGGTGCTATCATAGATAGGCAGACAATGTTGGGCCAGCTTCATATGGCATATAAGAAATAAAGAGAATTTAAGTAGTTTTTTATTTTATTTTTATTACCATTTAATATTATAATCAAATTTTGAAACACATGGTCACGATAATAAAATTTCCATTGAAATCTACACTGATTTTAAATTTGACCAAACATATTATTTAGTAGTATAATGGTAAACAAATCAACGTGTCATTTAAACAATTTTCACGCATTAGTGAGTTTGTAATATCGTATTCAACACTGCACACAAACTTATGTCCAAAGTATAATATGCCTAGTAAAGAAAAATAATGTGTAATATACAGTATGCTTATAATTTTAGCAGTACACTCTTTTTTATTACGTAACTAGAAGATAAAATAAAATCAATGGCTCATATTGTTTGTTCAACTATGTTGAGAATGGCATGACATTTGTTGTCTAAGTCAATTACAATGATAGAAATATTATCCAGCGCACAGTGAGAAATTTTATCTTACTCACTAGAAGAAAATCGCACTTACAATTCTCACATTTGGAGAGAATCGTAAGTAAAGTTCTTTTGCCACATCAGCAAGTGGACAGTTTTATCCTACCCACTGTAGGTAGAAGAACAATTTCGTATACAATGATTAACAAAATTTTCACGTGATTTATTATATATATATATGGTTGTTTAATTACGTATACATCAATACATGTTTATTTGTAAGCCGTAAAAATTAGTAAGAGTTATTTGTAAGGCTAATTTGACATGATTTATGAAAAGTGAAAATGAGTTTTTAATATTCAAAAGCTGCATTTGAATCCGTTTGACTAATTTTTTGAAAGTATTTCTTCTAGTTAGAATATTTTTTAGAGGAATCTGATCTAATGTGACTTTCTGTAAAACACTTTTGAAATATGAACCTCTTTTAAAAAATTAATTTTCAAACAAAAATTAAAATAGCTTCCCCAAAAAATGTAAAAGTAAAGAATTCATGCCAAACAGATCCTAAATCAAGACTTTTTGTCTAGAGTTTGATAGTCTTCCTTGCAATATAAACTCAATTGGGACTTTCTCAAAAACACTTCAAATGAGTTCAAGATAACTACTACATGACAGCAAAATAACTATCTGAATTTTGATTAAACATAATATAGCTATTGGGCGTTAGTTTTATTAGGCTGTTACCAGCAAATTTGAAGACATTTCGCACCTATGAAATAACATTATAATGACTAGTATTAAAGTTAGATTTGGTATCCCTAATTTGCACATATATAGCCCTAATGATATCCTGTTTATCGAGTAATCCCACGGATTATTCAAGTAGTTAATCATTTATCGAATTATTTGACATAATCCATTATGATGGAATATGGTGTTATCACCTCGCAATTTCATTTAAAAAACAAATTTATAAACTGTTTATAAGTTTAGTCAAAGTCAAACGATAATTTCATCCATAAATTCATAACAATTACTCATTTATTTATATATTTCGTGAGACTCGCTATTATTTCTCTTATCATTCTTATTTATAAATCATTTATAAATTTGTTAAACAGCGGGCTTAACGGTATGATTCAATATGAATTGAAATAATCAAATATAAAACTTTCAAATATGACTGTCTTAAATTTATTAAATGATTTACATTTCAATTAATAGGTGAAGATTTTAATATAACCATTGTATATGTTGAAGATATACGTATAAATAACTAAACATTTTATGCTTAATTTACTTAAACATGTAAATGAAAGGACCAAAAACAACCAAACTCTCGAAAAACAAAAAGCATAAGAAAAGAAATAAAAATTTATAATAACCAACACTTCACATGAAATATAAAATAATCAAAAGTACGAGAATAAGTCATGATTGTTTTATGTTAGTTGGTACGAAATGGCGCTCCTGTCCTTGGCCCTGACATTGAGCCGGGCCAAGGGGCTTAATTACCCTTATCAATCATGTTAGACGAATCGCATGGATGACCACCTGGATGACCGCATACACACATCTTGAGAGTCGGACATTATTTTATTCACGTGGGACCCCCTCGCAATGTGAGTGAGCGGTCATCCACGAGGTCATTGAGAGGGGGCAAAGTAATTTAATTCTTACCCTTATTTCTTTCCCTGTTTGCTCTTTTAGTCAGTATAAATCACGAATTTGATCTGATTTCTGAGTCAGATAGACAAATTCATTATCATCAGCCTAAGAAGATATACCTGTGGACTTGTTTGGATTTATTTTTTTCAAAAATAAATGGAGGAATTTAATTTTTATTTTTATTTTTTATTTTTTTTAAAAACGTCTTCACCCATACTGACCCAGACCATCTTACACGACAATATGCCACGAAACACGGGTTCAATAAAAACGTGGTCCGCCTAGAGCAGCCATACTTATAATTCATGGGATTTTCCAATGTCCCAAAATTGGAATCATTACCATGAAAAAAATACTTTTTATCGTTTTAACGAACTTTTAAAAGGATTCCTTGATATTATTGATTGATAATGACCAATATAATTGTGAATTTAGTTGTCCTGTGATGTGGGGAATTAGGCCCCTATTTGGCCCCATTTTTATTTTTATTTTTTTTTCAATTTTTAATGTTTGGAATAGTATTTTTTTGAAGAATGTGTAATTGAAAAAGACTGAAAAGTTTTCGATTTACATGTAATATTATTTTATAAAAGATTATATGGTTAAAAATAAAAGAGAGAAAACGAATAAAACGAATATTCTATATACATTTTTTGTTTTGTTACTTTGACAATATTTTATGCCTTATATTTTAATTGGAATAATTCAATAATGAGAATAAATCTCATTGTTATGGGGTTAACTTTAAAGAAATAAATAATCATCAATTATAGAGGAAAAATGATTTTTTTTCTACAATTTGAAAGAAGTAATAATTTTTACCAATCAAAAATATTTTTTTTAAAAATGAATGCCTCGTCCTGCCCCCATCTTAATAGGGTATGAGGACGGGATAAGACGACATAAATATTTAATAGGACGGAAAATGAAAATGACTTCGCGACCTCAACTCGTCCTTTTGACATCCCCAATCCCAAATCAAGCATTTATATGGAATATCAAAACAACCACAACCAAACAGGTCACTTTACCCATAGAATACCTGTGGAATGGGAACCACAGTAGAATCATAGTTTCTCTTTTCTGGTGCCAGCGTAGTCACTATCTGCCACCACGCTGTAAATGTTGCCACTTTCCAGCCTGTAAACTGAAGTTGCCAGCTGGATTTGGAATTGTTACGAACTTATGGGTAGATGTCCTCATTAAAATGAAAGGAAATTAGACAAAATTAAAAGCCTCTTTGAGCTCCCATTATATTGTAAAAATGCACTTTAAAATATTATATTGATGAAAATATATAATTAAAAAATAAAAAAATTCAAATTTACGTGTAATATTATTTTATTGAAAAATGTGTGATTAAAAAAAAAGAAAAAAAAATATTTTGAAATAATGAAGATCAAACAAAGGCTAAATAAATGACAACATTTTTCCTTTAGGAAAAAAAAGTATGTGAAGTTTTAAATTTACAACAAAAAAATGTTTGATTAGCTTTAGGTGTGATGGGCATTTTCGATTTCCAAGTACATAATGTAAATGCATGTATTATCACAATTAGATCGGAAGTCTAACAAGTGTCAATTCAATTGAAAAATCGAGAACCAATGTTATTTATAGGTTAAAACTAGAAATTAAAAACTTGTTAAAGGATGTTTGATGTTGATTAAAATTAAATTTTTTAGTAGATTGTAATAGAAATTTTTGAAATGCGTGATTGAAAAGTTGTGGGACTCGTAAAAAATATGGTTAATATTGATTGTTTAATTTTGACTTAAATTAAAATCAGATTTTAATCGGAAACAAACAAGTTCTTAATATTACTCCAAACCTACTTCGTTTAAAAGTTGGTCGATTGATGCCAAAAAACTTATTTTTATATATGTATATAAATTTTTAATATAGTTCGATTCTTAACATTTTCCATGTTTGAGTTGATTTTTAATAAAACGATTTTAAATTTTTCCCCAGATTGATGGGGATAAAAATTTATGTTTGGTCCCCATTTTTTAAAAACTATTTTTTAAAACTCATTTTCAACAATACTTTCTTTAATAAAATAATTTTACATGTAAATAAAATTTTTTACTTTTTTTTTTACTACAAATTCTCCAAAAAAAACAATGGATAACACTTCATTTAGGTTAAAGCTAATAATTAATTTTAATCATATATTTTATGGATCCCATAAGTTTTCAATCATACATTTTATTAATTTTTATTAAAAATTAATTTTAATTAAAAAAAAAAAAAACATAGATTGAATTATATTATTGACAAAAATTTCTCTTTTGTCTACGCGGTCAAAAGTCCTCCTATGCATTCCTAGGTGCTAGTTGACAAATGTAAAGTGACTATTGGAGTTTGGGACAAGCAAAATACAATTGTATACAGGCTGTCGGACCTCTAAAGAGGAATGTGGGCGATTCTTTTAGGGAAAAATCATATTTAAGGTGTTATCTTTACCCTAATTCAAAAATCAAACAAATAGTTTAAAAATTCAAAAATCAGTTATGTATTTAATTAATTAAAATTATTTATTAAAAAAATAATAAAGTCAGCAGGTCACATATTCATAATTTTAGGTCACAAATTCATAATTTTAGGTCACAAATTTATTTACTGATCACATATTCATAATTTTAAGTCACAGATTCATAATTTTAGGTCACATACGTCTAATTATTGATCACAGATTAAAATAAATATTTTTGGTCGCATACGCCTAATTTTAGGTCACAGATTAAAAATAATTTGTGACCAACACATAATTTTAAGTCACAGACGCCTAATTTTAGATCACAAATTCATAATTTTAGGTCACAGATGCCTGATTGTTGGTCACAGACACCTAATTGTTGGTCACAGACGCCCCCACCCGTCACCGTCATCGCCACCGCAACAACCACCACCACCACCACCACCACCACCACCAAGGCACCCACCAATCCGTTGCCACCCAAAATCAACACAACCACCACAGCCACCATAATGCCATCGCCACCCACAACCACCTGCACGACCATCATCCAACCACCACTGAAAACCACTATCTCACCACAACCAGCACCACCACCGCCTGTACTCAAAATCAAAACCACCATTCCCACTACACCACACTACCACCAACTAAAAAAATCCCAAAACCTACCATCATCGCCACCGCTACCACGACCACCACCACACTGCCATCGCCACCACCATCTCCATCACGGTCGCCAACACCAACCAACTACCATAACCACATCACCATTTTCCACCTCCACGCCACCAATTACAAAGACATAAATGGGAAGCAGCGATGTGGAGGCAGGGTTCGCGAAGCTACAAAAAGAGGATTTCGAGTACTATATGCAGATTTCTTCAATAATTTTAGGGCGCAATTCCAAGAAATCTTCGGTGGATGTTGATCTCTCCTCCTTCGGCGGTGGTATAAACATCAGCCTCCACGCGCGCATCTTTTACGACTTCCAGTGACGGCACTTTGCTCTTGAGGTGCTTGGAAAGAACGGTTGTTTCATCGAGGGTGTTCATCTTCCTGGGAACCCCCCTGTGAAGCTCGATTCGCAGGACCTACTGCAAATTGGGGAACTGCACTGCTTCGTGCAATAGTAGCGCCGCCTCGTGTAGAGGTATTCTAGGTGGTTCCGACGCCGGAGGATGAAAAGGAGCGAGTGAGTAGAGAGAAGGAGAGTGAAAGAAAGAAGGCGAGAAAGGGGAATTGACCTAGGGTTTGGGTTTGGGGGTTAATTATAATACCTGGTTTATGATCAATAAAACTTGGTACCTGATTTTTTAAAAGTGATCTTTAAAGATCTGGTATGGAGTAATTTTCTCTTCTTTTAAAGCCACTTTATCATGTGGCGGGCTTCATCGCAAAGAACAAGTCCTTTTCTTAAAGTTCATATTTAAAAATGCCATTTGGGATTTCATAACCACGCTTTTAATATGAGTGGTCTAAGCTTACATTATTAATTATTCTAAACATAGCTCGTGCTAAATCCTCGTTCTTTAAAAAATTTATGGTTAGTTTGGTTTATATTTCAATTTTAAGTTTTGAGTTCGTTTTCAATTATTTTTGTTCTGTCTTTTTTAAAATTGCTAAAAATATGTTTGATTTGTCATTTTAAAAAAATACTTCTCAAAACATTTTTGTTTGAAATCTTGAAAAATGATTTTTTGAAATTTTATCCCATGAAATTTAATTATTCAATAAAATAAAATAATTTATGTTAATATATTGTCAAGTAATATATACATTTTAAAGTTTGTGAATCTCACAATAATATTTTTCTTGCTACAAAGTAAAATAAAAATAAATAATAAATTGAATTCAAAATTTAAATAATAAAAATAAAAATTAATGACATGGACTATAATATTTTTATGTGTTCATTTAAATATTGTTTTAAAAATTTTATTTAAATAATCATTAAGAGCTAGAATGATTTTTATTATTGAAGAAATTTTTATAATTTTTTTTTCAGAAATTTTTTTTTTTTTTTTCGAATTTTTAGTTTAAGAATTTTAGATTTTATTATTATTTTTTTTACTTTTAAATTTTTAAATTTCAAAATTCAAGCTCTTAAAAAGTGTATGTTTGACTCTCTTTAAATTAAAACTCTTTATTTCTCATATTCATTTTAAACCATACATTCACACAATAAAATATTTTTCTTGTAAACTCAATTTTTTTCTATTTTTTAATCACACGTTCTCCAAAAAATCAGTATTCAAAATATCAATTTTTTTTTCAACAATGGCCATCAAACATATGAATAATGCTACATATACATTATGATATCCATAAGGGTGCCAATAATGTACACATAACATAACATCATTGGAGGGTTAAAAAATAACTTTGTCAACCCTCCAATGATGTTATGTCACATGTATATTATGGACACTTTTATGAATATCATAATGTATATGTAGCATAACCTCAACTATCGTTCCACCTTCATAACAACGTGTAACATGTCTTCTAACTCCACATAGTGCTATAGCTCAACCAAGTAATTGTGCGACTTTTATTGACCCATTGAATTAATCTCAATTATCGAAGTCTGGATACAATGAAAACAATAAACCTATTTATAATAAAACCTAATAATATGGTAAAAAAAAGGAATTTAAGAATCCCAAAATATAAAAAGTTACCAAAATGATGAATTCTAGCTAATATAAAATTCTCACGAAAAAGGAAATATTTCGGCCCAAATTATATTTATGCGACTGCATGGTACAAAGTGGTAGGGTTGTACAAAAAAATCACAAATCGAACCCAAACCGTTGATTTGAAACCGTTGGTTCGGTTCCACGTGGACCCGCGATTTTTTTTTTTCCATCAAATGAACCAAACGTTTTAAAATGGTTCGGTTTAGGTTTCGATTTTCAAAAATCGCACAAAATCGACCCAAACCGTTTTTAATTTTTTTTAATTAAAACAATAATTTCATTAATTTATAAATTTTACAATTTTTACTTTTCAGAAAAAAGAAATATTAATTTAGCAATACAAATTACAACAACTCATTAAAATAATTATAGAAAGTACATTAGATTCATCATTATTGGACCATGGTTTAACAAGTTCACAAGACATGTCCTCACCCAATATCTAAACTAAACTAAAATGATTTCCAAATCATATTAATGAATATATATATATATATATATATATATATATATATATTCGACAATCAAAATCATAATTCAACAAAATCACGACAACAAATTACGTTCAAAATTTCATTCAAACCATTTTTCCACTGTTCTTTCTTTTATTTGTTGTTTTTGAACTTATTCACTACGCCAAAAATGAGCTTTTGCAACACATAAACGGCAACATTCGGTAGTTTAGCAACGTTTTGTAAATGGACGTTGCAAAAAAACACCTTTTGCAACGTTCTTTGAACGCTGTAAAAGATGAGACGGGTTAGTAGGCTACTATACTGGGTTCATCAACTTAAAAAAATGGAAAATTATCTAGAAACCTATTTTTAAAGATTAATTTTCAGAAATAAGGGTGATTAAATTTTATTCAAATCAGGTGATAATTAAATTTTAATAATTATAATTAATAAAAATTTAATTAAATATAATCTACATATTCTCCTTATCCAAACCCTATCCTCCACACACCGATGCACCCATCATTCATTTCAAAACCCTTTGAAAAATTTCACTCACTACTCATTCTCTCTCTCGCGTCTCTTCTCACCACCCACTCTCATGAACTATATTGATCGATGGCGGAGGAGGTGGCCGTGATAGGGAGGATTATTTACGGCGTTCTCAATTAAAACCTAGAAGCCCAACCCTAAATTGAAACCGTTTTCTCCCATTTCCTTGATGAGAACGCTCTGGTTGCTCCTTCACCATTCACAGTCACCATCCTTTCCGCTACGACTTAGCCCGGTGCCTCAGCCACCATCTGCATTCTCTCCTTCTCTCTCCTTTTATTCGACGCGGCAAACATATATACCTAGTCCCAAATATATACACCCCTGGATTTGATATTTCTTGGTCAAATCCTTTCGGGGTTTAATTGATTTAAACCAAATTAACGTTGCCAATATTTGACTTTGAAAAATCTTGCCTATAAATTCAAGTCTTTATCAGCTTTCATACTGTGTATCGATTTCGCACATGATTTTTTGGTGCGCTGATTTTAATAATAGAGGTTAGGCGACGATTATTCTCTAGAGAAGTTATATTTCCCCTTTTTCAGATTCTCCAATTTTTCTTTTCGATTGGAAGAAAGATTCTGGGTATTATTTTTTTTTTTTGGAAAAGTTTTCTTTTTCCTTTTTCTTATAAAGATTCTTTCTCCATATTGAAAGAATTAAAAAGGGGTGGGGGTTGAGAATATCTTTTAATTGTTCTAGATGATGTTCCTTTTGTGCTAAATTTGCTGCTTTTCGTTAATTGAGTGCTTGCACACCACAATTCCTGTAGATTCTTGGGGACCGGATTAAGGTGAGTCACTCATTCGCAGCATTTGATTTCTTTTATAATTGTGTAATCTGATAATATTGCTTGATTTTCTAGAATTAATAGACGCGTTGAGCTGGACGAATCTGTATTTGTGTTAACTTACAATCAATTGGGCTGGTAATTAATAGACATTGTTGTGTAATCAACCTATTGATCGGTGCAAAAATGCAAGTGCACAGTGTCGAAGTTTTATAATAAAGTGATGAGAAAAGTATCGTCCTCAGGGATTGGTATCTTACGTTTGTCAAGTATCGAAATTATATTAATCTCAATTTTATTTAGGAGAGGCACAAAGATTGGTGTATTTGCAAATTAAAGTAAATTCAATTCTAAGGAAATTGTTTAAATAAAGACAAGGGTTTTCTTATTCTTGAAGATTAATCGAGATAGACTTCTAGGGAAATCGACTTCACCTAGATCTTCACTATGCCTTTTTTTTTTAGTTAGCTAATTGAATTCAATTCTCTTGTTTGTTAGCAAATCGTCAATTCATCCAACGCTTCTTTCGACAGTCATTGGAATGTTATTCTCGTTTATCAAATCACATATGGATACGCAATTCTAATAAAACAAGGAAACAATTAGACCAATGATTTTTACACTACATAGGTTCATATAAGTCTTTCGATCTCTATATTTACCTATGCCGAATTATCCAAGATCTACCCTATAATTCCCTCTTTCGACAGTAAATTACAAGATTGAAGTCATCTAATTAATGGCCAGTTAATTAGAAGCATTAAACCCACAATAATTCAGACAAACATAGATGAGAATTAAATCACTCTAGCATAACCAATCAAACATAATTTCAGATCCAGATTACATCATATCCCTAGAAGTAAATGGAAATTAGTTCATGTTAAAAACTAAAATCAACCAAAACGAATTCACCATAGTTTTCTAGAGAAGAATTGGAGGGAAGCCAAGTTGATAACCGCCTCTTTCGACAGCCACGAATTCCCAGATCTCTTCCTTCTTCTTCTTCTTCAAGATCCCTATGTTATTCTCCAAGAATCTCCTCTTCAAGTGTGCTCTCTTCTCCCTTTTCTCCAGTTGTAAAAACTCCTCTTCACTAGGTCTTCATGTCGGCTTTTATATCCCTAGAGTGTTTGGACGGATTTGGATTCAAATGGGCCGAGAAAAATATTTCAAAAACGTAAGTTCCGGGTTTTTCGCACAGTAGGCGCCGTGGCGCCCATAACGGGCGCCGTGGCGCCGCGTATTCTGCTGACTATCTTCTCGCTGGACGCCGTGGCGCCCATACCTCACGCCGTGGCGCCGAGCGTTCTGCATGCCAAGTCTTTTTTCTTCATTTTGGGCGCCGTGGCGCCCGAATCTCACGCCGTGGCGTGGCGTGTTCTGTTTCGATCCCTTTTCTTGCCTGTTTGGGCGCCGTGGCGTGACCATTACACGCCGTGGCGCCGAGTGTTCTGATTTGTTTCCCTTTGTACGGTTTCGAGACTTCTTTATTAGTTCTTCCTCCTTTTTCATCACTAACTTTCCATGCTCCTTTTTTTTTATGATCCATCGTCACCCTCAATTCAAGCTTCAAAATACGTCGTATTCTTCCAAGTTATCAAGACTACAAAACAACACGAATACACCCATCAAAATGCTCACAAATGCCCGAGAACGAGCCGAAAACTATGGTTTAGCGGCGTTTGTTCTTTGAATAAATCATTCTCATCAAACACCCCCAAACTTAGTTCTTTGCTTGTCCTCAAGCAAACACAAAAAAGAGGAAAAAGACAAAGAAAGACATGATCAACTCAACACACAAATAAGACACAAAAGCATAACTTAGTTGGATAAATTGTCTTGCGGCTCAGCATTGACTGCATGATATCAGTTTATTAACTACTTCAAGCTAAAGTGTGAGAATCAAATACTTACCTTTCCCATACGAGACAGATGTGTAGGTGTGTGAAGAGTCAAATACAGCACCGTACTATCATAGATTGATTTCATTCCCAACCTCGAAAGTCAATTCTTTACTCACGTCGCTCGTGGGATTCACTTACCCCCAAACTTGTTTTCTTTTCTCTTTCCGAGGTATACTCTAAAGTTGATATATTTTTTTTTTTTTTTTCTTTTTTTTTAACTAACTTCTCACAACACTCAAGTTTGGTCGTGTTTCACTACTTGTGGTTCAACGTTTTGACAAACATGGATCCTCCTTCTTACTACTTCCACCTCCCGGACTCAACCAAGTTATTAACCTCTCATCAAAAGCCTAATTTTCTAAAACAAGCATTCGAGGCTTAATCACTTCGTAGGTGCGTCTTCTGTTTCATGCACTTGCAAAATTTTTTTTTTTTTTTTTTTTTTTTTTTTTTTTTTTCATCTTCCCTCCATTAAGCTTTCTATATGACCCATGTAGCGAGTTTTAGGTCGGTGACTCCCAAATCAGATGACTTTAGGGCACCAGGTTTTAAGCCCTTCCAGACTTATTCACTCGAGTCATAAAGGCTACGAAGAGATGCTTTTCAATTGTCCTCATTGGGATCTTTTGTAGTGATTAGTGCAATGCCCCTTATTAAACACTCATTCTCGAAAATAGACCCTTAACTTAAGGTTTTCACTTGATTTTTCATCCTATTGGTTTCAAACAGTTCACACTTATACATACGGAATCCACATCAAATCTATGTCTCCCCATAAGAGTTCAACCGTTCCAAGCATCCTAGATTTGGTTTGAGGATATTGTGGCGCTCATTGATTGTTTGGATCGTTTCTAAGGTCACTAAATCAATCTACCACATTTATGAATCAGTCTCTTCTAGTCCAATGGTGTACTTGGCTCGCGTGCAATTAAGTTATCATGCCTTGCAAGGATAAGTAAGAATTTACTCACACGTATAGCGCATTCATAGCACATAACTGATTTATGTTTCCAATTATATGCATCATTGCCAACAATGTTATCCAACTCACGCGAGCATGCAAAAACAAATTTTTTTTTTTTTTTTTTTTTTTTTTTGAATTATGCGTTTCAACACACAAAAAAGAACATTAAAAAAAAAAAAATTAAAAAGGGCACACACATCCAAACGTTAAGGAAACACACAAAAACACACGAAACATCCAAACGTTAAGGAACACATAAAAAATAACACCCCCCCAAACTTAATTTGCACATTGTCCTCAATGTGAAAGAAAGGAAGGAGGGATGAGTACCGTATGGAGGACATCAACTGGTCTCGTCGTCACCCGGTGGAGCTGGAGGGTGGGGTGGTGATGGTAGTGGTGGTGCCGAAGGAAATGTGTGATCGGGATAAGTGGAGGCCATGACCGTGTTGTATTCATTTTGGTAACGAAATTGATCATACATGGAGGATTGTAGGTGGTCTAGTTGTCCCTGTATACCGCTCTGCCAATTGGTCATGAGAGAAGTCATTTCATGTTGCCAAGCAGTGTGTCGCTCATCCATGTTGTTCTGCCAATTAGCCATGCGAAGGTCCATGGCCTCAAGTTGCTGAAG
Organism: Osmanthus fragrans; assembly: GCA_019395295.1. Classification (NCBI taxonomy): domain Eukaryota; kingdom Viridiplantae; phylum Streptophyta; class Magnoliopsida; order Lamiales; family Oleaceae; genus Osmanthus; species Osmanthus fragrans. Next base: position 18,397,433 of record CM033356.1, on the reverse strand, counting down.
TATGGCGCCAGTATGGGCATCAGGCTGTGGAGGGGGAATAGGAGGCGGTGCTTGCTGAGCAGAGTGGGATGAACTACCCCGACTTTGACGCATCTCTACCTTATCACGAAGGCCCTTTGTCAGAGGTTGCTTAGGGTGTAGTACTTCATCAGATTCTTGAATAGCCACACCCTTCTGGACACAAAGATCATGTATGAGTGATGGGTGTCCCAAGCTACTAGTTGCTGATCCCGCTAGGATGCGCAGAATGCTATTCTGAATCACTTTGCCTACATCAATGGAGCGCCCTCTCTGAATTGCATAATTTAGTGTGGCTCGTTCTCTAGTTACTTCACTAACATTGCTGCTCGGCATTAATTTTGCAACTATGAAGTGATACCACACCCGACTGTGGACTGTTAATCCCGAGGCTGGGAAGTGAGTTACATCAGTTGCACTACGCTTCCATTCCGTCCCGTCATATGCCAAAGTGTCAATCAGAATAGTGGGATCGACTCCTTCGTCCCGCAATCTTGAATAATCATCATCCGGTATATCCCGTGTGTTGTAGAAGCGGTTGATCGATGCACTATCAAATTTCACCCAACGATCCCGCACAAAGACCTTGAAGTCCTCGTGTTCTTTTGCGTTGGCATAGAACTCTTTCACGAGGGGAATAGAACAGGCTCCAGGTTGTTTTGCAAATTGTTCCCATCCTAGGCTCTGTAGTTTTTCGACCATAAACTTTTCGAAACCCCTTTCTGGAATGCAGTTTCGGTGTACTACCGAATGTCTAAACCGTTCCGCTGCCCCGGCACTTACAAATCGTTTTCTATCATATGCGGCTGTGGAAGTGGATTCAACAACTTTTGATTTCTTCTTTGGTGGCATGGTTATACACTTCTAATCAAACAATTATAGCTATAGTGGCTATTCCTGCAAGTAGAAGTAATAGGCAAAGTTAAACCATAATTACATTATCAATTGGTCTCAAAGAATGCATTGAAATAGGCTACACACATCATGTAAAGAAGAACTCCCAATAATACCTAAAGATTGCACTTAAACATTTTGACAAACACCTTGTAGGCAACTATTTTTCTTATGCATTTTTTCAACTTTTAACCACCTCAAATGAATCCCAACCAAGCAATCTAGTGATAGTGATCAAACCATGAATTAACAAAAGGGATTGCCCACAAATAAATTTCAAAAACCATTGATTTAAGGGAAGTAAAAAAAAATTCGAGATTTTACTTACCTCAAACACCACACAATGAAGGATGAGTCGTGGGGGTGTGCTTCTACACTAGTTGTGTGGTTGATGTGAGATGAGATGATGAATGGGAGAATATTCGAACGGGAGAAGCGGTGAGTGCGTGAGGGAGTTAGAGAGGGTGAGAGTTTTGTTTTTGTTATTTTCGGTTCGGATTCCTCTTAAAAAAAAAAAAAAATTTCAGGGTCATGGGCGCCGTGGCGTCCAGTTTAGACGCCACGGCGTCGCGTATTCTGTAAAAAAATTCAGAGGTACGGGCGCCGTGGCGCCCTTTTTGGACGCCATGGCGTCGTGTATTCTGCCGGTTTATCCAGAGTGCTGGGCGCCATGGCGTCCAGTTTAGACGCCATGGCGTCTGGTACTCTGCCAAAATTTTTTTTTTTTTTTTTTTTTTTTATATAAAGAATCTATAGAGTAATGAGTAAAAGAGTTGAAGGAACTTCCCTGATTTTATGATGACGCCACGTGGTTCGCAATGTTGAGCACTGTATTCCATCTAAATACCTACGTCAGAAATCACATTACTCAAGTTTTATTCAAAAGAAGGAGAATAGAATGCGAAAATAAACGAATAAACGAATGAAAGAAAATTCTTTGGGTTGCCTCCCTTAAGCGCTTGTTTTAGAGTCTACAGCCAGACTTTCAATCTTCATTAGTTTGGGTCTCCG